>OY728152.1:1898766434-1899129505 GCA_963277665.1 Viscum album
AAGAAAACCTTATACTAAAATCCAATATATAGATGATTAAAACGAAATTAAGTGGATTAAATATAACTAAATAATAATTATGTTAATTTAAACCAGTTAAAAAACATAACGAGACTTTTAAATTTCTTAATTTATTAAAAATAAATGACATTTTAAAAAAAAATTGTATTTTTCATTATTCACCGAAAAATAAATATTTTCAAAAAAATACAAAAATTTCACCCAAAGTAAATTTTGATATTAAAATTTTATTTTATTTTATCAAATAAATTTTGAAAATGTTCCCAAAATTAATTATAATTTTTTTCATGAAAATCAATAAAAATCATTTTTGAAGAAAACATATTTTTGAAGAATAAAATTACATTACTAAAATTAGATTGATTAATTACTAAAAAATATTAATAAATTATATTTTTTAGGAAATATATATATATATATATATATTATAAATTATTTAATATTTTTAATACTCGCTAATTTAACGGCTAGGTTATAACAATTATATATATCGTTGGTTGTTTAAGCTCAGTATTGCATGTCGAATATGATAACGAACATAGTTTTTTTTCTAAAATATCAGGGTATTACATCCTACCCTATTTAATAAATTTTGTTCCTCAAAATTTTAATTTATCATGATAATAAATGGATGGATATTTAAAAATACTTTTTTTGTAAACCCACATCATAAAATGGGTTGATAAAACATCCTCTTGATAAAAGAGAAGGGGAAGTATAAAGGTCATATATAATAATGCATACTAGGTTTCAAAATAGAATAACATAGGTGGGAATTGGATATTTTTACTTGGAAGAAAATAATAATGCACAAATAATGATATTAAGTGACAGAGATCATTGATCATAATAAATTGAATGATGAAGAGAAATTTAACACCCACAAAACCATAAACCAAAGAGGTGTGAAAAAGGACATTGATATCATTAGAAATAATGGTAATAGGATATCATTTTGTTTCAAGAAATATTTCCAAGATTTTATGAATTATTTGATATCTAGACTAAGATAATAGGAAAATATACTTACTTAATGGGTATAATTTTATCCTTTATCCAATTTCTACCACAATCTCAACTTTTTTACAAAATAATGATTATTCAAGATGAATATTTCATACCTGAAGAACTAAAAAAACTTTTAAATTCCAAATAACCATAAAAGGGATAATCAATATATTACACCTATCTTTAGATGTTAATCAAAACCCAAATGGTTAGCACATGGTAATATGTTTACCAAAATGAGTAAACCATCATATGATGAAATACTATATTAATACCCATAATTCAATAGTAATAGCCAATGTTTAAAATACATCATTCCTAAATAACCTAAAAATTAAATAGTGTCTTAATCAAAAAAATTATGTCATACCTTTTAGCTTTAAATACCAAATAATATGGTGATATTTATTTTTGAAATATCATTTATCACTTAGTCATCGAATCACTTTTCAATATCAAGGTTATCTATATGAAAAAACTTGTGTTCCCATGATTTACTTAATATCCAAGATCATATAAAACCTAAAAGTTAAGAATACCTTAAATATTATTTCCATATAATGTAAATTCATATTTCACATTAAATCAAATATTTACATATACTTTAACCTAATAAAACACCTCCTAAAGTGTTATTAATCACTTTAAGATATCATCGCTTAAAACCTAAAGGGGGTGTATATGAATTTAAACTTATGATCATAGTTAATATTATAGAGCTATGATGGTATCCATAACTCTTAATGTAACCTCTCATAAAAACATATTAATCTTCAAAGTTATCTAAAACTTTACTTTGATGCAAACTATAACAGCCCAGAACCTGCACTCCCGGATCAGGTATTGAAAACAAAAACTTTACATTTAAGGATTTTATACCAATAAATGTGACCAAATTTTTTTAATAAAAAACATAAAAAATCAAAAAGAAAATATTTGATAACTTATATTCACAAGGACCTTTTAGGTTTATAGTTTTAGTGAATCAGGAAAAACTCTTACATGAAAAATACCCAATAATTCAAGAGAGTATTTTTCCAACTATAACCAGAATTTCATATTCCATATTAGGTCATAAACATCATACATATGAAACACTTCTATACATAATTAGTTCAACCTAAATCTTTATAACCTAAGGAAAAAGAAACATAAGGGTGATATAAAATTTATAATAAGGGTAAATGTAAGCATTAATAATCGAATGTCATCAGGGATCATAATAATATCATAAAGGTATTATTACATAATCAAATTTCATGAGTAAAGAATGATAATATTCATACTCATCAATAACTAGATCATTAAACATGAAAACATGGAATATGGATTTAACAAGGGAAAGAGTCATCCGAATCAATAATCATGAGGCATGTGAAGTCAATCTTGATCATAAGAAACATTCTAAACCCATAGAATACATATATAAAACATATTTCTATCTTAGAAACATTATAATTATATCACTATTATAAATATAATAGTCATATTTTCAACTTCCATCTCTAGATTACCCAATTCATTTGAGCACTATAACAGACCCAACCATCATTGGTTTATCATGGAACCACCCTTCATTGGTTAATAACATAACAACCCATACTTGGTATATAATGGAACCACTCATTCATTGTTTATAATGAAAACACACATCCTTGGTTAATAAAATAACCACCCATCATCATAAACAATTTCCAAGAATAATATCATGAATAAAGTACATAGAGAGTTCATTTTATCATAAACTCATAGAAACCATCATTATTCCCTTCATAACATTATTAACCTATGGAAAATAAATGGGTTACATGAAAATATCTTTGAGACTTGATTAAAACTTTTAACATGATTAAATTGTGGAAAAGAAAAATGTTGCATAACAATCACTTTGAAACATGATTAACATGCGGAAAAGAAAGAGGTTCTATGAAAATATCATTGAAATAATCATAATCCATCCATAAAAATAATGGGGACGGTTTCATTAAAAAAATATCTTAATTGTATCATAAGTAACAAAAAGGGTTATTGATGTTGATAAGTTGAAATACAATAAAAATATCATTAAAACATTTTTTAGGAAAATAACCTTTTCAGTTTGAAAATTAATTTTAAAAACTAAAAAATAACAGAATATTATGAAAATATTTTTCATTGAAAAAAATTTGTAAATATATAAACTAAAATTCAAGGAAAATAAAGTATATGATTTTTTGGAAAATCTATTCATGTCATAAATGTTAAAAATAAAAATTATTTTCAAAACATTTTGAAAGAACTAGTCAAAAGTGACCCATTTGGAAAATATTAGGCAATTTCCTTTTAAAACTTTTTAAAAGAAGGTAAAATATTGTGTAAAATGGATTTATGAAATAATTAATTTTTAGAAAATAATTTTTTTTAAAATATTTCAATTTTTTTAGAAAACATGGATATATAAGAGAAAGATACCTGATCTAAAATAAAATACAAGATCAATATCACTTACAAACAACTTTCTTGATGTTTCTTCAATCAATAAGGGACGAAATGGAAATTAAACATGTGAAACACTTTCATATCTAGAGGAGAATAAAATTTATTTGTTTAAATAAAATAATATCACATTATTTATTCCAAAATAACCTTGAACGTAAATAATCCTAAAAGAAAGAAGATTGTAACGTAAATCCTTTTCCACTTTAGTAGCTCTTCAATCATAATCCCCATGAAATAATAACAAAAAAATGATAAATTAAATATAATTAAAATAATTATTTTCTTGATATAATATTTAAAAGGTTAGTATATATTCCTCAAAGATGAATATAGGTTCATATCATAAATGTATGTCTCAAAGAAATAGGATTTGAGATGAATAACCCTTACACAAAGCATACCATTGAATTAATAATTAATCAATAAATAAATTATGTGTATAAAATTTAAATACATATAAATCAAGTCTAAATATAGCATAATATTATCAAAATTCATTACAAACTTAATCATAGAATATGAAATACAATGAAGAAGTGATATAACCTAATTAAAAGAAATTGGGTTATGAAATTCTTTACCATTTGGTAACTTTCAAGTCAAATAACCTTGAATTAAATAATTTAAATTTAAACTTAAAATACCATGAATTATTATTTATTTAAGATATTACATGTAAAATGGTCAATATATACATCATACAATAAAAATAAGTGGTGAATATGTCATATGTATCATATAAGTAAAAGTGAGACAATAAAAACCCTTACCTCAGGTCCAGTCTTTCCTTGTTTGTCCTTTAAATCCTCTGTAATATGCTTACATAAATTATTTTATTTATTAAGAACATTTTGAAGGTTTAATAACTTATTATTAAATCATTTATTTAATTTATTTTTAATCTAATATTTAAATATTTAATTAGTTAAGTCCACATTTGTGGTTTTTAGGATGTTTGGTTCACTGTTTCAAAATGAATTTGTTGGGTTGACCATGGTCAAAGAGTTCATTATTTCAACATATATAGAATAATTATCATGAAATAATTATCCTATTTATTCATAAAATATACTTTCAAAACCAATAATGAAAAAAATATATGAAAAATGAACTATGTTACAGTCATGGGGATGGTGGTCTGTACGTATGCATGACTAACGTTACCATTTTTTAATGATCATTATAGAAAGAAGGAATGTATCATTTTATATTTAAATAATTATATTAATATCATAAATATCATATTTTTTTTAAATATACTTATATATATCATTCATGTGATGTAGTGATGAAAAAATATTCACATAGCTTCATGGAGGTGGTAGTCTACACGTACACGACCGATGTTATCATTTTTTTACTGTAATAAAATGATATATTATATTTTCAGAATGATAAATATTTAATGATTATTATTATTATTTAATGTGTATAAAATATATTTATTAAAATTTTCCTTATTAGCTTTCAGGTAATGTTTTAGTGAAAAGATAATCACATCGCTTCGTGAGGCGGTGGTCCTCTGTACACACGAACGACGTTTTCATATCCCCCAAAGAATGTAAATTAAGAATATATATGTGTGATATAATACATAAGAAATTATAAATATGTTAAAAATATAATATATATATATATACTTTAAATATATCATTATAGAAATTTGTGTGAGGTGATAATGGAAAATGAATGACATCGGTTTGCATGGCGGTAGTCCTCCATACACACAAATGATGATTTTGTATACCATTTGATGGAAAAGAATATATATTTAGGTCATTAAATTAATATAATAAAATATAATTATATATTAGATATTTTTTTATCATATGATCATATTTTATGAATATTTTAAGGATGTAGAAGAAGAAATAAAACAAAAACGTATAGTTAGGAATTTTACCTCTTCTTGGGCCAACTCTTTAGAATTATACCTAAAGTATTCCTAGAATAGATTTATGACAAAAAATAAAGGCTTCTAGGATTATGTTATTGAATTTGGGATTTTATTTTGAGAGGTATTTTCTGAACCAAAAGGGTTTGAACATGTGAATAATAGAGAAGAGTGGGTGGCCTTTTATAAGTGAGGTGAGTGGCACACTTGTAATTTTTGAGAAGAAAATGGTGTACTCACATTTTACACATGAAACAAAGCACAAAAATGGAGAATTATATATTATTAGACATTATAAGGTCTATATATATCCATAAAATATTTTTTTAGAGAAGTTTTATGTCATTTTTACCCTTGTTTTTTTAGCTTATTCCCCGGTAAACCCATTTTCACCTTAACCGTGGTAATTTATTTTTACTATTTTTACTATTCATCATGGTTAAAAATTAAGATAAACATATTATATAATATAAATTATTACTATTAAAAATATTTAATCCATTTAACCAAATTTAATTCACATATGTTGAAAATTTTAATTTAAAATTAAAACCTTAGATGCGATAAAAAATTGGGTTTTCAAGAAGTGTATTTTGCATAAAAATGATGATTTTATAATAAATATATAAATAATAATAATCATTTTATTAATATAAATTAATATTTATTTATATATAATCTATATATTTAATTTAAATCATTCCCAATTAGTGGTTTTTTAATTAATTAAAATGGATTAATGTTATGCACTTTAAAATAGTTTTTAGAAAAATATCGTTTTTAAACCCAAAGACAACCTTATACTAAAATACAATATAAAGTTTCTTAAAAATCAATTAAGTGGATTAAATATAAATAAATAATAATTATGTTACTTTAAATTATATTCAAATCATAATGTTACTTTTAAATTTTATAATTTATTTAAAATAAATGACATTTTTAGAAAAAAATGATATTTTTCACTATTCCCTGGAAAATCAATATTTTACAAAAAACCCAAAATTTAACCTAAAATAAACTTTGATATTCTTATTTTAATAATAAATTTAATTTTATAAAATAAATTTTATAAAATTTCCATAAATTAATTATAATATTTTTTCATGAAAATCAATAAGAATCATTTTTTAAGAAAATATATTTTTGAAAAATAAATTAATTTACTGAAAATTGATTGATTAATTAATAAAAATTTATAAATAATTTATATTTAGTATGAAATGTATATATATATATATATATATCAAAAAGTAGTTAATAATATTCGTACCTACTAATTTAACTGCTAGGTTATAATGGTTATATATATTGTGGTTCATTTAAGATCAGTGTTGCGTGTCAAATATGCTACTGAACATAGTTTTATTTTCTAAAAACCCAGGTTGTTACACCATGGGGTGATTGTTCATCCCCCACTATGATGTGACTACATGGGTGGGTGTACCCTAGGAATTTGGATGGACTGGTCAGGTGTTCTAACAGACCTAGAGTGACTATGGAAGGGGGGGTATTTGAGTCTATTTATCATATGATACTTTCCTAGGAAGCCAGTGAGGCCTTTATAAAACCTTAATGATGTTTAGGAATGTTATTCCCTTAAAGTGATGAGCATCAAACCAAGATATGTATTTTGAGATAAGGGGACCCATAAAGGATGTCCATACTGTAATGTGGCCTAAGGGACCCAGTGGGTTCCCCAATGATGTTTTGACCCTAGAGTGGGTGTATTTATAAAATCATGTATTGATTATTATTGGTGTCACCTTAGAACCTAAATTGAACATTATCCCAATGTTTTTTACTTTTCTAAGGTCATACCATTAGGAATTAATAGTTATTCATTATACGATTGATTTCTTAGGTCCATTCCCTATAAATCGATGATGATTACTACTACAATGTGATGGTTTATAATATCTCTTTGGATCTAGCCTATGAGACTTTACTAAAGAATTAATTAGGGACCATTTAGGGTTTGGCAATGACACCTGATGTTTTTAGATTGCCTATGATTCCCTTTTAGGGATTGTTGATGATTCCTGATGTTATTGGATCACCTATAATTTTTTCCCAGGGATCATTAATGATGTCTGATAACTATAAAATGATCAAGATTACCTCTTAGGTTTTTTTGATTCTTCCTGGTGATTATAGGTCACCTAGGATCACCTTCTAGGGATATTCTTGAATCCTAATACTATTTTATTCTTAGGAAATACTCCTTGGATCTAACGGTTGTTGCTGGTACTATGTGGATTCCTTTTTACACTTCCAAAGATTCATCATTTACAACTATTTTTATATGAATTCTAGGATCAATTTTGATTATAATTATTGTATTACATACTCAAAGACTTATAGGCATTTTCTGAAGTAGATGGGTTTTAAGTTGTACCCAAGGATTTAAAATGGTTATTTATTTATTCTTTAAAAAATATTTATATTCAGTTGATCATGTCATGTGAACATATATACTACATTTACAGGCTTTGTATGAGTCCACATTAGTGGTTCCCTACTGAGTTGTACTCACACCGTACCTGAGAATCCAAGGAACTTGGGTACTCAAGCAGGCCTCATTTTTCATGGGTTCAAGTTTTTCATAAGTCTGGGATCGACCGAGTAGGTTTTCTCAGATAGGACTGGAGACTGGTATTAGGTGAGGCTTTGAGATATTATTAGATCCTCAATTTTTTATTCCAATTCTATCTATATATGTGGTTAGCCAAGTGGGTGGATAGTGGGTCTGTATGACTGCTTGATTTTATATTTCATTTTTATATTTATGGATAAGTTGTATTTTCTTATATGTATTTTAAGTTTTATTATTCATATATGTTATATGGTTATTTTATCCATTATTAGGATCTTTGACATGGGAGTATAGTATTCCCATGGTACTACTCTATACCCCCACTACTAGTCTTCATCCTCTAGTTTAGGAGGATGCATTTTTGAGGTCCTAGTTGTGACACCCCCAGTTAAGGCACCAATCAGTGGTAGAGGACCAGAGTCATATTGTCATAAATACCTTTACAATGTTTAGGTATGGTGCACTACCACCCAAATTTCATTCCATCTTCTTCACCTCCATTAACTACTTCAAGGACGGATTTTTCATTTAATTTACTTGAGGGTCTCTTCAATGTCTTATATACAAGAGGGTCTGATCCAAATAATCATAGGTTTTTGAGACACCTTTCATATTTAAGTATATAATAAATGCTTCTTTATTCTCTACTTAGTTATGCTTCTAAACATCCAAAGTTATATAATATCAAATATTTGTAAATAATTTTTTTCTTATTCCACTTACAATGAAATATGAGAATGGTCTCTCAATTTGAGGGTTAGTTATTGGTATTATGAATGAAAATAATAGCACAAACCATCTTTTAGATTAAAATAATTCTATACTAGAATAATATCAGTTATGATCCTTCCTCGACTCTTCAATCACATGGATATAGTAAAATAATTTTTTCCTCTTTGAGTCTTCTTCATTAAATTAAACAGATGTGACCATTATAACACCTTTTTGGATCTCTTCCTTACTTTGAAACCTAATTAAGAACTTATGGTCTACTTTACTAGAACTACAATGATCATCTTTTATAAACATCCTTTAACACTCCAACCCTTAATCTGATAGTTTGGAACCATCATCATTTCTATAATATTTTGAGATTAATCTATGTTTCCCAATAGTTTATAGTGGTCAAAACATAACCCTTAAATCCAAGTTAGTAACTTGAATCATGATCCAAATATCCTCTTTAAATTCACACCAAATCTTCATTTGTTTCTCAAAACTTCCTGATCATAATGTGATACTCTCTATTGCCGCATGATCTGCCTTAAAATTAGCTAAATTGTAACATGATATCCTACACTATGTTATGATATTTATTAAATATAAATATCCAAAAAATAAAGTTAAATTATCATTTTAAAACTCCTCAGGAATCATATCATGGTCCTTTATGTCTCCTCAAATCTCAAACCATTTTTTGACGAAGAGTGCTTGCTTATGGAATAAAGGATTGTATACTTAGCCAACTAAGATTTATAGATTTATACAAAAAATACACTCATCATGGAATAGTCTATTCTGATGTGACATAATCTTCCCATATTTCTCATAGTTACAGTATGGCCCCCAAGTTGTGACATGATTTCTTCAACCATAATATTCTAATGTCACACTATTTTTTCCTCACCTCTCACTGTGGTGTGGATTTATTCCAAAATTATTCACTTTATCATAAATTGTTTCATGCTGACACTTGATGTGGTGAAACAATCAAGAAGTCACTCGTGCATAAATTGATTTTATTATTATGCATGAAAGGTTGGGATGAGGTTTACTCTTACATAGCTTTAATTTTATTCCTATTTAAGACTAGTTATAGAATGGATAATTTCTTCATGGAACAATACCCTTCCTTCTATAGATTCATTTATACTTAAAAGGAAATATTTCAATGTGGTCTAATCGTTGTGGAATGATTCTCTTTAGGTTAGTATTATGTTTCTTTATCTCTTACATAATACCATTACTGTATAGTCTTTCTCTTCATATTGAATCCATACATCCATCACTCTATTTTTATTCTTACATAGAATATATTTAATATTTCACATCCTATATATATACTAGATTAATCTTATATATCACCCTTCATACCATGATAAACACTATTATAGTGTTTTGTGATCTTCCTTCCCCAAAACACTTTCACTCTTCTCCAAATGACTCTATGTGTGCTCATACTATATCAGCCTTCATGCTTCACATTCAATGTCCTTGATATATTGAAATATCCTGGTGTATCTACTATCATATCTATATATATCCAATGTATTGGCTCCAATAATAACTAGATATTTCATGATCATCCTCAACCTTCATTTTTATGTTTATCAATGTCATTCCACATTCACCAAGTGTGCTTCCCATGTATAATAACCATATCCAAATTCATCCAAGCATCTCAAAGCTCCATTTATTATAATTTAAACTTTAATTTAATATTAGTAAATCCAACAATTATTTTCCAAAAATCTAACACACAACCTCCTAGTCATAATGTTTTACCCATTTTATTTTTTTGAAAATATTACCATAAATCCTACACCGCCATTTAACTCCAATTTCTTCAATAAATTTTTTTGAATTTATAGTTCATTCAAATTACTCCCCCTATGTTAAAAAAATTAAAATTTCCTTCTTATTCCAAATTTTTATTTTCATTTTCTCCCCTTTATATCTGAACTCCATGGGTTTGTATTCATTAAATCCACTCAACATTTTTCAAAACATCCTTGAACAAAATTTAAAGAGTGTAAAATACCCTATTGAAACATGATTATATACACCATATTATTTAATATATAACACTTCATACTCCTCTTGGAACAATCCCACTAATTAGGAATAGATGAAAATTAGTATTTTGAGAGACTAAGATCTCTCCTTTGGTATTTACTCAAAATATCTATCAATTTCCATCACAATAATAATTTTATAAATTTAATATATTTTTAAATATCTATTTATCAAGAAAGACCTTCAAACCCCATTTTAGATACCACTCTTTGACATCTAAAATAATTTACTCTATCAACCACTTCTAAATCAGCTTTAACTCATTTAATTCTTCAAAATATTTAGGCTTTGGTAACCACTTATTGATATCTATTATTGTAAAAATCTTCTAGAAGTATTTACAACTTGTATTACTTTCATAACATTCCATATAATTTCCAACTCTTTTAATCATTCAGTAATTCTTCAAAACCAACTAGCCTTATCCACTTATTGAAAACCATTTCCATATTTGACTAATTATATTTATTAAAAAACATTTATAGATCTAATATTAAGATTCAAACTCTTCCACTTATTGATGAATTCTCTCAAAGTTTCTAGAGAGTGGATTTACAAGTTAGAAGTTAGTTATTAAAATATTCTATAAGCTTACTGATTTTTAACTCAGTGTAAGAAATAATAATTTGAGTCTACAAATTTAGTGTTGTTCATGTCACTAACTTATTTAAATATTAAAAAAATTTATCAATTAACTTTATTCATCAATGTCCATATAGAATCAATCATAGATACAAAATAAAATCAACAAATAATAAATTAATTATAAATTATTTGAGTTATACCACATGTTTTATCAATTAATACCATTTTATATCCATGATCTTCTTTAAGTATAGGGTAATTTTTTCTTTCTGGATAAGACTAATCATCCTTTATGTGTTCAACATTTATTTCCCTCATAATAAAACATCTATCGATACCAATTATAATATATAGAACCAATTGTTTATGTAAACCATGGGATTCAACTTTCAAAATCATTTAGTATCCTAAGACACAATAATATGATAACACGTTGTCAAAAAAAGAACACATAAAACATGAATTTCTTCTATAATGTTTCTGTTTTACCCTCAATCCGACTTCTATTTCTTGGTGGTATGATACCACTAGAAATATTTCAGGATATCTATTTTCTAATTGTTTTCATCAAGAACTCTTTTATGGATTTTTCCATGGATGGTCATGCTATGAATTCCAAATTCTTGATTTCCAAAGGCAATTGACCTATCACCATTAGGGTGGTGGGGATGACACCATTATCATAATGGGATAATGCGATGTTGACACCTTTATAAGAAGATTTTCACCTATTTTGGGTATCCCTAATATATTTAATACATTCTCATGAATCATGTTCAAAGTTCTATCATGAAATGTATATTTATTAATTATATCACTTATTCCCTTAGCATGGTCAACACCTTCGGTTATAGAGGATTGGTCTATTGGGAATGTTGTAATTCTTGGGAATCTTGGGAATCTATTTTATATTCCTCATGGTAGTCCATGATGGAATCTTATTCTTCAAACATATAGAATATTAGGCATGTTTCCTAGATAATCCTATACTCATTGGATTAATAAAGTTATACTAGTCACATGATAAATCTAGTGATCATCACACAAGGAAACTTTTTCTCATTGTATAAGGTGTCATAGGCTTATCACCTAATGCATCATGTGTTGATCACCTGAGGAAACTTATGATTTAAACATAAATAATACTAGGATCATCTCCTAAGGTCATGGATTAAATTATGTGGTGATACTCATGGTTTAAATTAGGTAGAGGACACTCATAGTTTAAAATATGTGGTGGTGCTCATGATTTAAAGTCAGTGGATGACACTAAAGGTTTAGATTCTTATGGGTATAATCACAGTTTAGAGTCTTGTGAGTCACATCAGTTAAGTATAGGGATATTTTTTACATATATTGGATAATTTTGGGTTGTTTTTTATACTATGGGAATATGATCTAGCTTTAAAGACACTCCCTCATAAGGGGTAGATGGAATAATAATGATGTTGGGATTTAGCCTCAAATAGGCATCTTATGTATCCTACTAGAATAGAAATCAAAATCCACATAGTTTAATTTGAATGATTTAAGTCCATGTAACAATAATAATCCATGTAGTTTAATTTCATGAAGTAAGGAATTTTTTTTCACAAAATGGATGACATCAAGGGATATAGTGGGTCTTATGAATTGGTGCTTTCAGATAGAAGCATGTACCATTGAGTGGAATGGGGGTTGGATCATTAATGATCATATGGTAAGGTATTACACAAAGGAGGAGGCTTTTGGTGCTACTTGGGAATAGGAAGGATACATGTGGGTCTTACACATGTGCATGTGTTGCAAAACATTTTCTTGGGATCAATATAAATAGATACTTCTCAATCCATGCTTTATACAAAAGGATTTGGGATAAAAGTCAAAAATGTTGGTTGTGTGCTTGAATTTTACATGAAGAAATAAAAATTTCATAGATATGGGTCACACATGCCCTTAGCTTTATTAAAAACATGTTTCATAAAAGTAATGCATCAAATAGATTTCAGGGTATGGATTTCTCACAAGTTGGATGTTTCTAGAAACCATGACTTTTGTGAATCATTATACTTTTCACAAACTATGTTATTATTTGTAGGGATTTGTAAAATAACATATCAAGAACAAACCAATATTTTGAAGGACTTTTTCAAGGTAATTAACTTATATTCTCACTTATAAGAATCCATAGAGGCTATTTTGGGTTGTATGAAGCACAAAAGTGGATTTTTATGAGCTGAGTGCCTTGGGTTCACCAAAATATAGAATAAAAAAGGTTGAATCCTAAAAATGGAGAGTTTAGGGGTATTTATAGGCTTGTATATTTTTGAGATGTCCAAAACCCAGTTCACTAATAAGTAACCAAACCCAGTTGAATATATGACCTTAAGAGCACCTTTCTATTCACCAGAGGTTATCAACTAGCAGTGAGGATCCATGGTGGAATTTTGGTGAGACTATACCCCCATGATCAGAGTGTAGAGAAATGGTATAATCATATCAATCAATAGTGGAAGTATAAAAACAACTAAAAAACTTAAGAGTAATAATCCATTATATAAATAACCAATTGATCACATCCATCAATGTAATATTCCAAAATGATAAATATGTAATGTTTTACAAAAAGGGAAATATAGGAGAATCACGGGAATGAGCATATACAACATGCAATAAAAAATGAAAAAAATACCCAAGGCTATCTATAGTATCATGTCAAGCATAGTCATGGTCCTCTTCCCATGTACACCATCCTAGAATGTTAATATAGCATCCATAACAGGACTCTTTACCTTATACCTACTTGCATCCATGAATTTAATCTAGTTACCCAATGGTTGATGAAAAAGGGTGTGAGATATAATTAGTTGGTCACAAAAAATAATGTCTAATGTCATCCAATTTTTGAATATATTATAAATAGTGTGCAAGTAACAATAAAATTTTTAAATGAAATATGTTATATAAATAACCCACATAGATCAGGGTTCTCATAGAACACCCATCCTCTTTTACTTGATTCATCCTAAGACAAAATATCTATGACCAAAAAATCCATCATAATTTAATTTATGATAATGTCTCAAGACCTGTTTCATATCCCACTTATTTCCCATGAATCATATCTAAGCCAGATATGTATAATAAAGACATATTAAAAATATAAGGCTATGAATGAATCCAAGCTTGTTCTTTGGCTTGGTAGATGCATCGTATAATTAATTTATTATGATTAAAATGTATCCTAATCACTTCATTGGAATTACTAATTTGGAACCCAAGTATCTATCTAGGCATAAAATTAACCCATCACCTTACTATAATGTCCTAGGAATTTCTCTTAGTAACCCTGGTTTCACTCTCAGTGTGGTATAAAGTCATATCCCTATGATTTCATCCTTCGTGGTTCAAAAAGTTAGCCCTAGTGTCACACATGGAATATATAAAGGCCTTCCCTCTGACTCCTTCCTTGGAAGTCTATATAGGGGGTCCAAGTTTCACTCAAGTGTAAATAATAATCTTCCCTCTAAGTCTATCCTTGACAGCCCACAAAGGGAGTCCAAGTATCACTTAGGCATACATAACAATTTTCCCTCTAAGTCCATCTTTGGTAGTCCACAAATGTATTCCATGTGTCACTTGGGTGTATATAATTGAGCTTCTAAGTGAGTTTTTACATGGTGTTCATATGATAAATATGTGTCACACAAAGTGCATGATATATACATTTATAATTCATGTAATTAATTAATCATGATTAGTTCATTCATGAAATCTCAATTTGAAACCTGTGTTTCACTCTCAGCATAGAAATGTGAATGGTCATGGACACAAAAAATAACCATAACATTTAATATCACATTAATTCAATTTTCTATCACATTTATATAAGAATTTAACTCACCTGAGAAGGTGGATCAAATTATAGGCTATGCTTAGAAGGTCTAGCTTCTCATAAATCCTTTCATTCATCTTAATTGGGAATTTTAATTTAAAAGATAATCTCAAGACTAAGAGACAAGGTATAATGGATAAAGTTGTAGTAACATTATCTTCTATTCCCTCTTTCCTTAAATTTGATTAATAAGTTAATCATATCATTTAACTTCCCATAACAAAGGGGTCAAAGAACACACCATAAGAGGTGGATCAATTTCATAGGCTACCCATGGTGGTTCATCAAATTTAACAACACACCCAAGGGGTGGTTCAATTCAAGGTTCTTAACATATAATGACATATAAACAAGTCTCATGGGTCACATAGGATAATCCTACCCATTTTATTTAATAATAATTCAATTTAACATGTGTCGCTCAGAAAATCTGACATGCAGCACAACCGTGCAATATATAAACATTAAGACTAAGGGAAAAGTATGAAACCACCTACCTCATATTGGTAATTGTATCATCATCTATTGTTAGACACTAATTTAGGCTATAATGAAAGAAATTGATCAAATAGACAAACGCCCTGAAATTAGGGAATATGAGACAACACCAAAATAACTATGTTGATAGAAATATAAATGATAAACATCATAAGAGGAATAAAGATTTTATCAGTACTCATCCAAAAAGACTTATGGTGTCTCAATTAGAGTTCAAACAAAAGATAAATCACAAATCCTAGATTTAGGTGGAAGGTATCTATTCCATAGGTGAGGATGATGTACGTGGAGGGAGAATGAAAATGGAGGTGTGGGGTTTATAATAAATGAGGGGTAAAATCTCATTTTTACACTTTTTAAATGGTATCATAGTTTGGTTGCATGGTTGGCCAAACCGTGCACCAATCATGCACCAAACACTACCTCAAGACTCCCCTTTCATGGGTTAAGCACACAATTTATCTAACTATGTGCATCCCATGAAAACCCCCTCTGAAAATAGGTCTTTCTCACTCACATGGGTATGCATCCTTGGATAAATAGTTAGGAAAAACCATGTGGCCCTTGATAGATCATTCAACCACCCCACACTATTTAATATAGTAGTATAGACTGGGATGCATAGTTTCTAATAACCATGAAGCTCACCTCCTTCTCCCAAAAGTCAAGGCTCTAGGCTCTGTGAAAGCCTTGTAAACCCCCCATAAAATCTTGTGACCTCATTAGGCACTTCCATAAGTATAAATCAAATAAAATAAACTGAAAATTAAATGTTCAATACATAAAAGAAAATACGAGTTATTACAATCTTCCCCTATTAAAGAAACTCATCCCAGAGTTGTCCTTCCAATGGTGGTAAAGCATCATCTGAGAATAACTTTGGCCATTGGGCATGTACATTATCCTCCCACTCCTAAGTCTTATCCTATACATGGTCATGCTGCCATAGAACCTGTACTATAGGAACTGACTGGACTCAGATAACCATCATTCCTTGATCAACAACACTGATAGGATTCTCCTAAAAGGATGCATCAACCTCTAGTTCAACCTCCTCAGTATAAAGAATACGAGATGAATCTAAATGATATTAGTGAAGCTAAGATACATGGAAGACTTAATGCATGGCCCGATACCTCTGAGGTAACTGTAACCAATAAGCTACCTATGTGACTCTCTATATAATATAAAAGGGGCTGACATAACAAGGCACTAGTTTCCCTTTCTTTTGAATCCTTTTATTCCCCACTCTAGGTAAAACACATAATAAAACTTTACTTCCCACTTAAATCTTTTGTGGTCGATATCAATGATCAGTATATGAATTATTACTATACTAAGCTATAGACAACCACTTATTAATAAGTTGAACCTTCTCTAAAGTCACATGAACAAGAAGAGAACCTAGTATCACTACCTCACCTTCCTCTATCTAGCATAGGGGTGAATGGAACAACCTACCATATAGGGCCTCATATCAATCCATTTTTATGGTCATGTGGAAGCTGTTAATATAAGAAAACTTGGTGAGAGGTAATTGTTTCTCATAAGAACCTATGAAATAAACAACGCTTTCTTAGAGAATTTCCTCCAAAACATGTATTGTATGCTCTGACTAACCATCAGTCTATGGGTGATAGGATTTACTTAGCAATACTGATGACCATTGTGTCCTCCATAACCCCTTTTAGAACCATGATGTGAAATGATCATATCTATTTGATATGATAGAACATGGAACTCCATGGAGGCGTATGATCTCACAAATGTATATCCTCCTGAGATCATCTACTAAAAAATCCTCCTAAATAGGCAAGAAATGGGTAACCATCATTAACCTATCTAAGATCACCCATACAGAGTCAATGCCCCGAGGTGATCTAGGAAATCTCATCAAAAAATATATGGTGACATCATCTCATTTCCACTTAGGAATAGGTAATGGATATAAAATCCTTTTTGGTTGCTATTGTTATTTCTTCACTTAAAGTTAGGTGGAACACAAAGTAACAAACCAAGTTATCTACCATTTCATCCCCAGTCACCGGTATTGGTAGTGTTAGTCATGATACATCTTGGTAAGACCGGGATGTACTGCCCATATAGAATCATGATAATCTTGCATTAACTCCTATCAAATGTCTGTAGGAATCCAAATTAAGCAATGAATGTTTAAGATATCATTCTCTTCAATGACTGAGCTAGGCTGCAGTTCATCACCTGTAATGCTCTTTTGTAGAACCAATCCCTCAGAATCTGATAATTTCCTCATCTTTACTCTCTCTAGAAGTGAAGAGGTCACTGATAATGAGGAAATTATAGACTTTCCATGATGGTCCTAAACCTATGTATGCATCTTAAAAAATAGGGTCATAAATTTCCACTCACTACTGGAATCCCGAATTTCTCAAGACTAAGTTTTCCTGCTCAGAGCTTCAGCAACTACATTGCCATTTTCAGGAATATAAGAAAGCTAAAAATAAAAAGACTATAGGTATTACACCCACCTTCATTTCCTAAGATTCAAGTCACACTATGTAAATATATAATTGATGATTTTTTGGTCTGTATACACCACAAAACACCCTACCAATAAGTAATTCCCCTAACAGTGCAAGGTGTGAACAACAACAGCTAACTTGAGATCATGTGTCAGGTAGTTCCTCTCATTTGGCCTCAACTGATGAGTCATGTATGGAACTACTCACTCCTCCTTCATTAGAACTGATCCTATCCTGATGCTTGATAGATCATAATAAACTATATAGCTTCTACCAACCTTTAGAAGAATCAGTATCAGTATTGAAGTCATTCTCCCTTTCAACTCCTGAAAGTCTATCTCACAGGCTTCAGACCATATGAACTCTACACCCTTCTTAGTCAATCCAGTAAGAGGTATCTCTAGTAATGAAAATTCCTAAATGAAGTTCCTATAATAACCATAAACCCCAAGAAACTCTGTATATAAAATACTTTCTTTGGATACTCCTAGGAAACTATAGCTCCTACCTTTTTCTGGGTCAATTGATACTCCTATCTCTAAGATAATATGACATAGTAAGTGAAATTTATCCATCCAAAAGTGGAAATTTGTGAGATTAGAATATAACTGGTTATATTTCAATTCATTCAATAAAATAACAATGTTTTTTACATGGTCATGTCGACTATGAGAATACACCAAGATTTAATTTTTGAAGACTACAAAAAATGAATCCAGATAAGGGTGGAAAACCCAATTCATTAGTTCCATGAAAACTGATGGTACGTTTATGAGATCGAAAGGAATAACCAAGTACTCATACAAGACATACCTACTAAAAAATCCTATATGTGGTATATCTGATGGACTAACATGCTATAATTATAACCTGATCTCAGATAAATCTTAGAGAAAACCCTTGATCCTTATATTTGGTCAAAGATATCATCTATACAAGGAAATTGATATTGTTTCTTAAATGTAAGAATGTTTAATCAATAGTAATCCACACAAATCCTAAGATTAATGTCCACCTTATTGGTGAAAAGGATTGGTAAGCCCCATAAAAAAGAACTATTTTGTATAAAACCCTTATCTTACCAATCCTCAAGCTACTTCTTGAGATCCTGCAACTTCATAGTATTCATCCTATAAGGAAAAATATATATTGTTATAGATATTAACACTAGATCAATAGAAAATTCTATCTATCTCTTAGGAGTTAGTATTAAAAATTAATATTGTAAAATTTCCCTCAAACTATCTACCACTATAGGTAAATATGTCTCATGTGTTCTTAGGTCATCCAAATAAAAGCTAGAAATCATGGTTGCCATCCTACCCATCCCATGATGCTTAGGTTCAGATTAGCTTTCTTGGACATCCCATCCACCCTTTTTAATAAAAACCCAACCCTCTAGTGATATGAAAGTCACCCTTAAATGATATAATTCAACATAATCATGATAGGGAACCAACCATTCCATCCCAATAATGATGTAAAACCCTATAATCTTGAGGATAAAGTGTTCTCATACAAAGTGACACCCACCTATCTCGAGGGGGAACTCCCTGCACTAGAATACACTCTCTGACTAAATTCTAAATGGAGTATCAAGTGTTATCATGCCATGGGAAAATTGAACATCAAGCCCAATGATATCCACAAAAAAATGATATGAAGGAATGAGAAGAACCTATATTGAAAATAGAATTTACTAATGTAGGGGATACTAGAATAGTACCTCTCTCCATATAAGGTCTCAAAATATTCTCCTTAGGTATCAATTGCACTATATATATCTATATTGATCCGTAAAATTAATATATATCCTGGATATCCTAGGTAGGTCTACTCTACTGGTGTTTTAAGTCTGGTTTCTAGCTACCCTGTCCATGACCACCACCTTAGTTGGGTCAATTGTTCTCACTCCATCTACCTATCTGGAAAGAAGTGGTTGACCCCACTCCTAAACATGGAGTTTGTGTAGAACCTATCTCACTAGATACTAGAGTAAAACCTATAAAAAAGTTCTGAATATGACCCATTTTGTAGTAAGACTGTCACTCAATTGGTTCCTTAGTACACTGGGGTTTCGTATGTCCTAGCCTACCGCACTGATGGCACCTCACCTAACTACCTAAGTACACACTCTAGCTACTAATATCACCATGTAGAATCTAAAAATTATGTTTTCTACTATTGGTCGATGTAGTTCTAGATCTGGGTATTGAAACACCCTAGATTATACCCCCAGTCTCTCTTAGATTATACTTTTTGATAGCTCCTAGTTCACTATACTAGATACGATATTATTCTAAAATACATTCACCTATGATCATATATAACACCTAAGACTATCCACAAATCCCCTAGCTTTAGATAATTCATCACCTAATAGAATAGGTGAAAAAATTTGGAGCTATATGAAATAGAAGGAATATTCCATGACTAATAAGGCACCCTTCTCCAGGTTCATAAACTCTTTGGCTCTATTATCCCTCAACATTATGGGATAGGAATAATAATATAAAGCTATCTAAAAATCCATCCAAGCCATATCTCGATTATGATTCATTTGGGTAATAATATCCCACCATATCTTGGTAAAATCCTGAAGCATATACGTTACAATCTTCACTATCCTCTCAGGAAGTGTATCAAGATACCCAAAAATTGATAGCATGGCCTCTATCCATGACTTTGTAACATGTGGATCAATATCCCCTAAAAACATGGGAAGATGTTGCTAATGAAACTCACATGTCAAATCTTTCATAGTCGGGGAAGGTCACAGGGATCCCTGAATAGTATTTATAAAGTGTAGAAAACACTATTAATCATAGGAATTGGCACCCATATCTTGTATAATTGGCATTGTTACAAGATTCACTACTAGAGGTTCTAATGGTGGCTTAAATCCCACCACCTCTAAAACATGTTCATTTCCACCCTCCTAGAACATAACTCGATGCCATTGTAGTGGCATGTCTCTAAAAATTTCAAACACACACCTCAATACAAGATTTAACATCCGCAAAAATCATATATATAAATAGGGTATGTACAAACATCCCTAAGTAAGAGTCACATTACTCTGCCTTCTCCAAAAGTTAGGTCTGGGCGATGAACATACCACAAGAAAATAAAGATACACTACCTACTTCCCACTACTAATGTTGGTTCAGGGTCAAGTTATATGCTATAAGTCAAAGGTCCTAGTATATAGAGTTTCAATTAAAAGTTATAGAGGGAAACACACTCTAAGTTTCAATTTTCATCCCCATTTAATGATGATAGTTTCATTTCAAAATTCAATTTTCATTTAAGTTCATGCTCATCATATAGAAAATATTTAAAATGGTTGAATTATACTAATCATAATTTCTAATTTATAAAGGACCATACACTTTATAAATTGAAATGTGGTTTCCATTTAATTAAAACCAATTAGTTATCTAATACCTATATGAAATATTAGAACAATTCCATAGACATGGAAATAAAAAACCAAAACATGCTACATGAAATGAACATAGTAATATAAACCTATCATGGAATATTCTTGACATATAAATCCTAAAGTGACTATGATTATGTATGATGCAATACTTAAATACCTTACTGGACAAGGGTAAAATTACATAATCATAAGGGACATCAAATATCAAGTTCATCACCCAATGGTGGAATCATGACAACTATAATAAGAATAATTCAGAACAACATATCTCATCCTAGGTAATTTATCTTTTCACTATATGTGGGTTAGCTACTCCCAGGAACAACCTCATGTCCAAATCCCAACACATCCTAATTCTTCTTTCTCCCATCCAAAAATAGTAAGGCAAATAAAAGAACCTATAATACCACTTTGTGATGCCTCAGATCCAGTTCACTCAGAAGTAATAGAACTTGGTTGGACACAAGACCTAAAGTGTGCTTCCCCATATTCCATAGGTTTTGGAGTAGAATCTAGGGTATATGGTGGAATAATGGGGAGAATATACCCCCTAATCAAAGTGTAGCACATGAGTATAATCATATAAATTAATAGCATAAGCATAAGGATAATTTAACAGTGGAAGAGTAATCATCCATCATATAAATATCTAATTGATCACATCCATCAATGTCATATAAAAAATAATAAATATGGAATTCTATAAAAAAATGTAATATAGAGGAATTAGGGGAATATGCATATACAACATGCTATACAAATGAAAAAAAAGACCCAAGTCTATCTCTAGTACCATGTTGAGAATAGGATTTGTCCTATTCCCCTATACACCATTTTATTTAGGTAATTAATCATCCATGGAACGTCTCTTTCCCTTTTCCCAACTTTCAACCATGAAGTCTATCCAGGTACCCAACAACATCCCAAATAGGTTGTGATATATACTCAGTAATCCACCACTAACGGTGTCTAATTCCATCCAGCTTGTGAATATATAATAAACAATTTTCAGGTAATAATAAAAAGAAAATAATGAAATTTGGTATATAAATAACCCACATAGTTCTGGGTTACCATGGAATTCTCATCATCTGTTACCTAATTAAGCCTAATCCAGAATAACTCTGATCAAACAATCTATCATGATTTAATTTATGATAAAGTCTCTGGACCTGTATTATAGTCCAAGCATCCCTCATGAATGATATCTAAGAAAGATATGTATAATAAGTCCATCATAAAACTGTAAGGCTTCAAACAAATCCAATCTTGTTATCTAGATTATAAGACATATCATATAATTAATTCATTATTATTGAAAAGAAACTTAATACCGTCCTTATAATTCCTAATTTGGAACCTAGGTATCACTCCAAGAATAACATGAACCCATCACCTTACAATATCATCCTAGGCATTCCTTATAGGAACCCTGGTATCACTCTATGTGTGGTATAAATTCACCACCCTTTGAGTCCATCATTAGTGGTCCACAAAGGGATCCCAAGTGTCACTTGTAGAGTATATAAAGGTCTTCCCTCTCAGACCTCCCTTGGAATTATACATAGGGGTTCAAGTATCACTCAAATGTAAATAATAATCTTCCCTCTGAGTCCATCCTTGGTAGTCTACAAAGGTAGCCCATGTATCACTCCGGCATATATAATAATATTCTCTCTTATTCCATCCTTGGCAGTCCAAAAAGGGGTTATAAGTGTCACTCGGGCATACATAATCCAACTACCAAGTGACTATGTCCATATCATTCACATGAGAATCCATTTTTCACCCAAAGTGCATGATAATTTCATTTATAATTCATTTAGTTAATTAAGATTGATTAATCCATTCATGGAATTCTATGTTAAAATCCATTTTTTTACTCTCTACATAGTTATATGAATGGTCATGGGCCCAAAGACTAATAATACAATTTAATTTCACATTAATTCAATTAGCCATCACATTTATATAAGTATTTAACTTCCCACAGAAGTTGGATCAAATCATAGGCTAGGATTAGAAGGTCTATTATCTTATAAATCCTTCCATTAATAATAATTGAGAATTTTAATTTAAAATAATATCTCAATACTAAGAGATATGGGTTAATGGCCAAATCCATAGGGAAATGGTTTTTCATTCCCTCTTTTATTCAATTCAATTTAAAAGTCAATTATATCATTTAACATCCCATAATTAAGGGGTAAAATATCAAACCTTAAGAGGTGGATCAATTTCATATTCCATCCATGGTGCTTTCATCAAATTTAACAATGCATTCTAGGGGTGGTTCAATTCAACATACTTAACCTCTAATGACATATAAATAAGTCTTGGGAGTCACATAGGTCAATATTAGCCATTTTATTTAATATGTATTGCTTAGAAAACTCAATGCACAATACAATGGTGCAATATATAAACACCAAGACTTTAAGGGAAAATCATGAGACCACCTACCTCAACTTGGTAGTTGAATCCTTGTCTATTGTTGGCCTCTAATCCAGGCTATAATGGAAGAAATTGATCAAATATACAAATGAACCAAAAATAGTAAATATGATCTCACACTAAAATAACTCCTTAAACACGATGATAAATAATGAAAGGGGAAAGAGGAATGGATAGATTATCAGTACGCATCCAACGAGTTTGATGGTGGATTAATTGGAGTTTGGATAGGAGAGATGTCACAAAGCCTAGATTTAGGTGGAAGGGAGCTCTTCCATGGGTGAGGATTTTGTGTATGGAGAGAGAAAGAAAAAAAATAGATTTGGGGTTTATAATAAATGAGGGGTAAAATCATATTTTAACCATTTTTAAAATTTACATGGTTTAGCCACACTTTTGGCCAAACCATGCAGCAAATGTGTTCCTGTAACTACCTCAAGACACCCCTCGCATGGGCTAGGTGCACGGTTTGTCTAACCATATGCACCCCATGAAAAAACCCTTTATCAAGAAGTATATAGATATTACACAAGCATTCAGCCTACATTTCATGGTGAGGAAAAATCGTTCATCCTTAACAGAGCACTGAACTACCCTAGACAGTTTAATATAACCTTGTGGACTGGGGTTCATAGTTTCTAATAACCATTTAGCCCACCTAATTCTCCCAAAAATCAGGGATCTAGGCACTGTAAAATCCTCTAACACCCTCAAAACTCATGTGATCTCATTAATAACTTATATAAGGATTAAAAAAATTAATTAAGCTAAAAATTAAAGGTTCCATACCTCAAAGAAAATTTGGTTTCTTTCACTTGTATAAGTGGATGGCTCGTGAAAGTATTGTGCACTAACTCAAGTCTATCCTTTCATAATGAAGCCAGTTATAGACACACAAAACTCTGAGTTACGTGAACTTCTTTAATTTTATCTAGAATTTCTTAAGTCAGTAATATTTTCTCCCAAACCCTTCTTGGATTTTTTTGGAAAACTCCCTCCCCCCTATAATTTAATATTATAAGGGAAAATAGGATTGAATTATAAGGAAAATATTAAAAAATTGATTTTTCCTCCACTTTGACACACCTCAGGTTAACCCTTTGTCTATAAATAAGGGTGGGTACCAAAGGGGACCATTATCTCTTCTACCAAATTGATTTATTCTCTATTTTCTTGTAACAATTCCCTATGTTAAATTCTTATGAGCTAAATAATTGGATTTCATGCTACTTTACCTTTACACAAAGTAGTTTCTATGATCCAAGATTGCATAAATTGAACTTTGTTAAACCATCAAGATGAAATTGTACGAAGGAACTTATCTAAAATATACATTCAAAAAAAATACTTAGAGAATATTCAATAACTAACAAAATAGTTATTGGGGGTGTTAAAATATCTAAGTCTCAAAGGAAGGATATGGTTGAAAATACTAGGATTGGATCAAGTATGAAGATCCAACCTTGAGATCAGATAATGGCACATATACTAACACAGAAGTATATGGAGTACATATAGAGAAATATTTAGTAATTATATAAGTTATTCCTATGCAAGGAATTAATTATCCTAGATTACAATATCAATACCCTAGGATATTGGTTCAAGAGTTCACCGAGATACATCTGGTTGAACGTTACTGTTGAAGGTCATACAATCAGGGATCACAACTCTATAACAACCTTATACCTTTAGAACCCAACTCAAAAAATCAACAGGGTGCATATGTATACTAACATACCTCCCCTATAACACTCCAGAATCTTCAAGGTCAGACTCACTGATATCCTCAAGGGATTGACATATTAATGAGACATGCTCCTAGGAGGCAACTTCACTAACAAGTGGGCATGGACCTACTAGTTCCTCCAAATGTGTACGAAGTTGAGGTAAAAAATTCACATTCTTGGGTAATATAAAGAGTCGTGGACTTCATAGTTAAATATCTATCACCACCCAGATCTGATGTCAATGTTTTTGAGTCTGGGGTCACTAGATACGAACACATTCCACCTCTATCATGGGGGGGGGGGGTTGAAACAGCCTTTTGGATATCCAAATTTTCAAAAGGATTATCATTATTTTATATATGTTCAATTTTTGATTATCATCATTAAATTCCTAGGATGATATTTAGTAAAATAAAATGTTTATAAGGGTGTTATTGGGGGAAATGGAAGGAGTGTAGTGGCACAATACTTACATGTATTTGGAATCTCCTTCAAGACATGGTTCATGTTCTTCCTTAAAAATATCATGGTTAGATATAAGGGATTCTAAGCCAGTGTCTAGTATCTCAAACATAAGTAAAAACCAATTCACACTAGCTCATCTTAGAGTGGTTCTAATATACTCAGTGTGGATTCATCTTGAAGGAGTGGTCCCTATAGATAAGACTGATATAATTCCTCAGTGGAAAGCCGATGTTGTTCAAGGACACACACATTGGGTTGAAACCTGAGATATCCATTATATAAATTATATTGGATAAAAGATTCCAAATAAACTCTATTTCCTAGTGTTGGTTAGTTTGTATCACCTAATGGGGCATGTCAACCAGAGGGACATTCCCATGTACATTGGTCGACCATTCCTGTTCTTATATCAATAGCTCATTATGTACTTTGGGTGCATGAGTATCTGAACTAAATAGTTATCCGAAAAACTATCTTCATACCATCCTTTCTTAACATCTATGGGACCCAACCTTTATAACCTGACCAGGATGAGGTGATCACTGATATCAGGTTTGATAAGAATTTTATCTTCCACTTTCTTTCTATTATAGTTGGGGAGATCATGGATGATGGTCAAGGTTGCATCAAATAGATATCTTATATTATGGACTTTATAGGTGGGGTATTGATTTCATGAATCAATGATAATTTCATCTATAAGTTAGACACCTCATACTGATTTTCTATCAAATTCTACTTCCATCAGCTTCTCATGTCATGAGTGTATACTAGATTTATCCATGAAAATAATATCATAGTAATTTAAAAACCATAGTGTAATATTTCATATGAAGGAACTAGTGAGAGTGTGGTGATAATTGTGATTGGTGATCTAATTGGGTTGTAATAAGAATATTCCTAAAGATAGATGACAACATATCTAGGTGAATTCTTAAGGAAAATGATGATCCAGGTAGACCCATTAGAGAAGGCCTAAAAGTGGAGGGGATAATGATATGATACTACTAAGGCAACTATCCATCCAAGGAGGGGAGCACTTATAGAGTCAGGAATAGCTTCTTAGGGATATCCAATGAATCCCAAAAATCAACAAAGTGATACCTCAGGATATACTACATCTAGCAGTATAAGGCTCAGTGGGAAGCAGTTCTGGAGCATGATGAGCCCTTGAGGGACTTTGCATTTATTCCTGAAATGGATCCCATGAAATTTATATGGTTCATCAAAGAAGTTCCTAATGACATAATGTTCCCTTAAGTCTTATAGAAGTGGTATAATCTAAAATTATACTTTTTTTTACCTAGAGGTGTAGGAATACTTGTGTAGTGAGGGGGATACCTTCACTAACTAGGTGTATTCAATGTTCGGTGGGTAGTCCAATGGTAAAATGGATGTTGCAGAATTATCTAAGGAACTTATTGTCCAATAATTGAATATAATGGTTTCTGGTGGTGAATAATCCTTGGGAATCATTATGGATCTGATCAACTCCTAATCAGAGAGCAAGGAGACTCTACCTGAGGATGAATCATGAGAAATCATGTTAAGTGAGGTAATACTCTTGTTTCATATATTTGTGGTCTCATTCATGGAATTTAAGTGATACAAACTTGTCTTATATGATCTAAAACCGAATCAAAAAGTGAAGAGGAGACTCTATAATAAGCACCAGTTAGAGCACTAAGGGTAAGTAAAAAAATAGATCCCAAGTGGCTAGGAGGTGGGGGTGGTATTCTAGATTCTCGTGCCTTTCTCGTGGTTTAGGTAGTACCACCTTTAAATATTATGGGGGTGAAATTATCTACCAAAGAGGCATGAAATCTATTAAATATCATGATCCAAATTTTATAGGGCTTGGAAATTAAACCCTAACTCACTCCTTTTATTAGATCATTTTTATACTATGTACTAAATTAGTTTATTTCTCATTAAGAAGCTAGTATGTCAATCTTATGAGTCTATCATGGAAACTTTGGATGTGCCTAATAGCACTAAAGGGTATCCTATGGTGAAACTCTACTTAAGAACTTTGGGTGTTAGATTTTCGACTGGTTCAGTAGTCGTATAAGGTCAGAATTATAGGATTGATACCATTTTAATAGCCTAGGAAGATGAACAGGTGGTTTCCTATATGTTTTGTAACTCCTTATTTTTATAAACTTATTATAGACTTTTATTACTACCATAGCCTGAAGAAATTTTTATATTCATTTTTCATTGTTTACCCTAAAAGTATATAATTTTAGGATGTTTATGGTCTAGAGAGAACCTATGGTAGTTCTTAGAGTGGATTAACCTGTTAACATTGAGGATTGATAGGTGGAATGTCTTCTTTCATATGATTTAAACCTCAAACCTATAGTGGGTCTAGTGACCGAGCAAGGTGAGGTACCCAGTACCTTAGTGATTCTAACAGAGACCAATATTTTAGACCTATATTCATTATGTAAGACTATGTATATTAAATTATTATTGAATTTACTATTTTCATTGTCTTGGTTAATGTACAAATTTCTTATGACTATGTATCCCTCAAAGGTTTATACCCCATAAGAGAGCGATATTGGAACACTGATGGGCATAGAAGAACTGATTTCCCCTCTAATGATCTATTGGATATAGCAAGAACCTGAAGTGGAAACTACTGGTGATGGTGAACCTTTCAGCACATCAAAAAAGGGGAAAATAATGAGGCAGTAGTTACCCAGGAGAAACATGTTGTGACTCTAAAGGAATTTTCATCTGTAGAGGAGGACTAAAATAACCCAACCCCCTATACACATTGGATATCATCTCATAAAATCTAGTGCCTAAATCAAAATTGTCGTATTTATTTCTAGAATATTTTTATAAGTATGATCATGTTTTAGAAGATGAAGATGACTCATGTCTATATGAGGTTGAGGAAAACTGAGTGATTTATAATAGGGACTAGAAAAAAAAATTCAGATCTTTATCATACATACATCATTAGGTCATATGTGGGGTCATATGGGAAGCCTCTTCCATAACCCTATAATCCTAGGATCTAGTTTTGTTGACTATAGCACACTCCATATAATTTCTAACAACCATATGGTTGAGTGGGAAAGGTTAGATTGGGGTCAGTTCAACTCCTATAGGACATGTCTATTACTCATAGCATGGAATCTCTAAAGGCAATTTAATAAGGGGGTATTAAGTGGGATTCAGAAGGGGCATCAGCTACAAACCCTCACTTAGACACTGGAGGAGGTGTTCATGAGCCTAAGGACACAACTGGCCACTATTGAAGCCACACTAGCTCACACCTCATCTCAAGAAGTTAATTTTGGGGCTCAAAAATCTAGGTTATATATGTAATTGGTTGAGGTGCACCCACATTTTGAAAAGGAGTTGGTGGAGCTAGTTATATTTAAACAAGAAGTTTTTTCATCTAATAAAAGTTGGGTGATCTTGAATAAGTGATATCCCAAGCATGGCCTAAATCCAATTTTTTATTGAGGAGAGGTATTAGTCAATGGATGAACCCCCTTGATTTTTTTCCAAGTAATAAAAAGTACTACTTGTTTGAATTCCCTAATTTGTAAATTTTATCTCAATTATGATAATGAAGAAAACAACGAAAAACCAATCATTTCATGTGAGTCATGATCAATGTGGGAAATAAAAGATAAATAGAGAACCATTCATATTATGTGAGAGTTTGAAAAAGTGGTAGATGGGTCAGGGTTAGAAATTCACATTGACCACTAATGGGAAACCTATAAGGATAGTAGAATTATATGGTATGATTCCAAAAGTTTAATGTCCTACCAATATGTAAAACAAATGGGTGAAAATACCAAGGGGTTTATAATTCCACTTGAGTAATGGAAGTAGGATAAAGGTAAGTTTTGAATCTAGTAGTCCAAATCAATAAATGAAAAGGGGGAAAATATGATGAGTTTGGTAATTAAATATATTTGAAATATTGGTTCCACTACTATACTATTAAGAATGCTTCCTTCAGGATGTTTACCATAGTCAATAGATGGACCATAAGAAAATTTTCTTTTACCATATGAGAGTCTACTTAGAAATGAATAAATTGGTTCCTCTATGTAATGTACCTTATATAGGATTCGGTACATAAGGAACCATGTTGTCACTATAAGGGAGTCCATTTTGAAATTAAAGTGGATTTTGATCCAAATATATAAACATAGAGTGTGCCAATATAAGAAAGTAATTATTAAGAAAAATTTGATCACTCTTATGATTAAGTCATCATGTATCTATCATATTGATGAGTTCACCAAATAGATGGAAGACCCTAGATCCAACTGGCCAAACATAGATTCCAACTGAATTTGAGACATGAAAATGGGATTCAATCATGCTCTTATAAATAGGATTATTTAATATCTAGATTTACTTAATTTAAGGTCACATATCCTTTTCCAAATAGGGACTAATGGTTTAAGGTTGCATAGCTTAGACCATAGTGATATTGGGGTATAAGGTTGTATATATTTGAAAAAGGGTTTGCTCTTAGTTTAAGGTCTTGGAACTTAGACCAAGGGGAATTATTTTTAAGTTCATGAAACTATGACCAAGGTTCAGTATTTTTAAGGTCATTCAACTAGGAACAATATTATTTATTTTAACATTTTTCAATGATGGAAAAAAGTAACTTGAGGTAGTCTACATGGAGATGGGGGCTACGGAAAAACATGTCATGCACGTAAACCATAGATGAAAATACAGACAACCTCAAAGATGAGTGCATGAAATTTATGTTCATGTTTCTTGGAAAAAGGTTTCCAATTTATGGTCATGGAATATGTACTGTCCCCTTAAATAGTAGAGTCATACTAGAATCAGATGGGAAAAGATAACCTGATGAGGGAACCACATTCTAAGATGAGATAGAAGCTATATGGGATTTTTAGTTGTTCCTTGGATAAGGAATATGGAATCACTTTGTATATTTTGAGATAGGAATAAAGCTACACATAGTTCTTAATATCCCTCTATGTGATATGGATCATATGTAGGTAAAGGGTCATATTCCTATAGGTGGATGATTAATGGGGCATGATTGAGTCGAAGGGGAAGTTTGAGTTCTATAATGGAATGGAGTAGAGTTTATGGTTGGGTCTAAGATAGGGTATTCATACATCATCATTTATCCCATGGAATATGATTCAAGACACATGTAGTTATATATTGGGTGTGGTAGATGATAAAAACCAAAGGTGGTGTGTAGTTGGAGACCAAATCCACACAATGGGTTTCTTATCGGATGAAGAACAAAATATCTTGTAGTTTTAATTCATAAAATAAGGATAGTACCATGCAGTTTAAAATCATATGGAAAGAACATTGATCATGTAGTTTAATATCATATGATGAGGATGAAGCATAATTTAGATTAAAGTCATGATGCTAGGACTGTTAAGAATTTCCTACCTTTAATTTCAAATAATCTCAATCATGTTTGAAAAATAATCAAAAGAATTCTTTCATCCCGCATGATTCATTCTAAGTGTGGAAAACGAGGTTAAATGTAATACTACTCACAGTATATGAGAGATTCATACATGGATTGACAGGTTATGGTTAGAACATTACACTAATAGTTAAAGATACCCATGAAGATGGATAAATTAATTGGTTGGTTCAATCAAACTAGTTCACCATACTAATGTAAAAATATATAAGAGGGTAACACTAAGTGTGTTTGAACCCCACTCCTGTAAAGTGGAGTAGAATAATGGTAAATCATGACTTTCATAACTTGATCTATAAATGAGTTTATAGGTAAGTTGAGGATGACCATGGACCAAGTGTGAAATATGGATTCCACTATCATATCTTTAATAATGGAGTGGGATTAAGGTTGACTACTATATATGTTTAAAATATTAAATCTTTCATGTTACTACTAAGAAGGATTCCACTAGGACATGTACTCTATATGGGAGGTAGGTTGAGATTAGGGCATAAAGCCATCGCTACAGGGGAGTCTATTTTGGATTGGATGTTTTATGGGTAAATTCAAACTCTGAATAAATAATGTGTGGTGTTAAGGTAAAGTAATATTCTTAGGGGGAGTTCTGAGCACCCTAGGGATACACTATCATGTGTTGGGCATATCAGTGGGGTAGACTAGGCCTGATGGAGTGTCAAACCCATGGGGACATGGATAAGGTTTGACCATTCCTTTGGGAGGACTAGTTTTGTCCCTGATTCTACATAGTTTAAGTTCATACACCTTGGACCATGTGATAATACCAATTTAAGTTTGTGGGGGCTCGGACAATGGAATATGCCTTTTTGGTCATAAAAATAAGATAAAGGGAGAAAATGTTTATATAGAAATAGGTTCCAAGGTGACCCAAAGTTCTCTGGTATCCAAAGGATAATTAAGAACTATCTCAGGGGAATATGTACAAGGTTTAAGGTCATAATTATTTTACCATGGTTCTATATTTTAAATTTGTATGACATATACAATATTCTTCTATGTATGGTACCACCTCAACACATAGGTGAAAAAGAAAACCTGAAAAAAGGGAATCAATCACCTATATAAGTAGGATACAAAGGGAGACCTATATTTGGTCCTAGAATAGTAGATCAGGGCATTCTATAAGGGATACTTCTACACATATCTAACTCATACATATAATATGGGGAAATAAAGAGATGGGTGATTTGGTGAGAAAAAGAAGACTAAATTAGGATAGGGAATAGTAAAAGACTTCATCTAGAGAAATCTAGGGAAAGGACATAAATTTTTTGTATAACTTAAATTAGGAGGTTTAGGAATTACTATATATCCCATGGAGTAAGGATTAAGATGCATGTAGTTTTGTGAAGGTGGTGTGGTTGGTGACCAACATTGGAGGCGAGGAGGATTCCTCTTGGGAAAAGACTCTAATATAATTATATTACTTTAAGAATAATATAGAAATATATTAGTTATACTATTTAAGGTCATTAAAATAGGAAAGAGACCAATGTCATTTAACATTATATAATCAAGATATTGAATACACAATTTAACATTATACAATTAGAATGATGTGCTACATTATTTAAGGTCATGCAATTGGGACCTATATTCCATGAAGTTTAGGTTTGTGAAATGAGGAACCATTCCAAGTAGTTTAAATTCACAATGAATAGACTAGGTAAATTGTGTATTTTAACATATTATATCTAGGATGAAGTGGGATGAGTAGTTTTAATTCATACACTTAAGGCTGAATGTCATGAAATTTTCGGTTCTAAGACACAGAATAAGTCCCAATACTAATCTATATGAAATAATTCTTTAGTAATCTCACATTGGTCATAGGTGTTATACACTCCTTATAATAACCCAAAATTAAATTACATTGACATTATATCAATTTTTGGAACATTTTATACATTACACAAACATATTCCCAAATACTGTATTAGTTTAGAGCCATTGGAAACTTGGAAACATAAACAAATGGTTCATAACACATCTACTTCTTCTCTTACCTATTTCTTCATAACTAGAACCCTTTTTAACATATCAAAATTAATACTTTTCTTTGTATCCTGGGGAAAAGAAACATAATAAAGGTTGAGTTAGAATGCTCAGTAAGGGTAAACAAGGGAGATATGTAAGAAAAACCATGAACATAAGGGTATATGAACATTATCTTAACATTATAAAATCATACCCTATATTTCAAATATTATATACCTGGGTCATTGAATAAATAATGGAAGTTAATAAGACATGAATCATAAGGGAATTAAAATCATAATCCATGAAATCATAATATAGGAATAATACATGAAATTTATGGTAGACACATAAACGTGTAATATCATTCCCTATAATTCAAGGTGCATTACCAAAACTTAATAGGGTACTTTATGGAGAATACACCTACTGGTTGGGACACACCAACATCCCCAGTCATAGTCCTTTCCTTATAAGAGACCGGTTTTCCCCATATTCCCATAGTGGATCGGGTTTCCCCATCTTTCCATAGTGGATCGGGTTTCCCCATATTCCCATAGTGGATTAGGTTTTCCCATCTTCCCATAGTGTATTGGGTTTTCCCATCTTCCCCCAGTGGATCGGGTTTCACCATCTTCCCATAGTAGATCAAGCCCGTTTACTTGAATCCCATCATTATCTCATGATATATAAATCATTACCCAATGCATTGGAGGTAGATATAGGTCCCACCCATCACATAATGAAAACCATACCTATTTGTTTCATAATAACATAAATAATTCATCATAATAGAACCCATAAAAAGAAATGAGTTTTATAAAAATTTTGTTATAACATAACTCATGGAAAAGAAACATAATTCATAAACATCAATCCATCATAAAAATAATCTATTCAGAGAAATAATAAGAATATAAACCTTAAATAATAACCTCAATAAAACATAAGTAACATCAAAGAATGTTATCATATATGGAAAATGATTTTGAAAGATCATTTGAAAAAATTCTTAAGGAAAATATCCTTTCCTCTTTGAAAATTGTTTTTTAAATAATAAAACATTTAGAAAAACAAATTTATTGAAAATAACCATGAAAACTTATAAGGAATATTTGAAAACCTTATTAAACATCTTTTAAATCCCTTTTCCTTGAAAATTCTTAAAATATCATTTAAAATGATTTTAAAACATTTTTAGAAAAAAAATTGAAGGAACATAGGTTTCTGAAAAAAGGGAGAATAATATTACATGAAACTTATAGTATCATTAAAAGAAGTATATTCGTGATATAGTATGAAAAAGGGAAGTATATACACCTCATAAATTAATGCAGGTTCATAACATAACAAGTTTCTCAAAGAATAAAAATTGAGACAAAATTAGCTTACTGATTTTGTAACTTTTGAACCATAAAACCTGTGAAAGAGATATCATCAAATGGATATGTAAATACCCATAAAATTAAGGATAATAATCATATAATAAAATCATGGGTATTATATACACCAAATATAATAAATAGGAGGTGAACATGGCTTGTATCTCACAAAAAATAAAAGTGATATAGAAATCCATTACTACTTGAGTAACTTTAGAACCGTGAACCCCATAAAAGAATAATATAAATTAAAGATTTTAGTATAATTAAATAAAGTAAATTAATGATATAACATTTCATATGATATTATATACACCACACAAAATAATTAAGTGGTGAATATTTCATGTATCTCATAGAAATAAAAAGTGAGATGAAATTCCCTTACCTTAAGTTTTGATTTTCTTCGCACACATTAAAACCTCATGTATAATAAATATAAGTTTATTATACATATAACATAGAAAAATATTTATATATTTAATACCATATATTATTTACTTATGAATTTATATTACTTTCTCATTAACAATTCCATGTTAATGTTATGTCTTGGTAATAACCACTTTGTTTTTCATTCATGTTTCGACTTTTTATCCTGGGTTCTCTTATATAGATCATGATTTAATCATCTCCATAATGATAATAATGATATTAATAGAATATAAATATTAATTATATATTTATTCTTCATGATTTATAATAGTTGGATATAGAAAATAAAATACACCGTTCATGGAAACGTTAGTCCATACGAACGCATGAATGTTGTTTTCATTTTCTTGTCGAGTTAAAAGAAAGGAAATTATATGATATATTATAATTAAAAAATAATTTTTATGTTGTATATAACATATATATATTCAAAAAAAATCATCCTTATTACCATCCATGTGAAATATCGGTGAATAATGAATCACATCGCATCATGGATATGGTAATCCATACGTATGCACAAGAAACATTATCATTTTCCCAAAATATTAGATGGTAAAAAGGTAGAAATGATATTATAATTCTAGAAGTATAATTATATAATAAATATAATATATAAATATTAAACCCATTATAATTATCACTTATAAAAAATGGTGATGGAAAATTAATTGTATCGCTATGTGGAGATGGTAAGTTGTACGTACACACGAGCGATAATTTCATTTTTTTTGTTTGATGGGAAAGGGGATGTATAATGTTTTGTTCATAATCATAATAACATTTAAGAATATTTAGGATTCTTAAGTTATTATTTTATTAAATATATCATAGATTTAGAGTAGTTATATAAGAGTAGAAAAGGAGAATGATCGGTTAGAGCAATTACCTCTTCTTCAGAACGACTCCTTTAGATATCCTCCAAAGGACTCTAGAGTTAGTCCATTGGGAATACCAGAATCTCTATAATTTTAATATATAATTTTATAAGGGTAATTTTTATGGTATGTCTGATCTTGAAGGCTCAAATTGATATAAAGAGGTTAGGGAGGATGTTCCTTTTTATAATTGAGGTGGGGGGAACTTTAGGAAACTCTTAAAATATTAAATTAATATTGTCACACACCAACCTCAAATACTCATTTTTATACATTTATTATTTTTTTATATTTTTTTTTATGTTGGGTTTGAGTCCTAATTGAAATTTTGATTTTTTTTGAGTTTTTGGGGAGTTTCCAGGTGGAGCATGATTATCGCATGGTTAGTAGTAACCATGCAGCATGACCGTGTGGCTCATGTTGGTTGGAAAAAATTGACAGAATAGCTTACACATGGCTATGTGTTAGGTCCTAGGTAATCATGCGATCTATCATTCATAGGTATAGGGATCTTCATGGTTAATACACAGTTTGGAAAACTATGCGGCCAAACCATGTGATTGGCCCAAAATTTTTAAAACTTGATTTTCCTATTCTACCCCTCCCACTATTTTACCCTATTTTATCCCCCTCCTACTTATTTGATTTTTTCACACTATGGTGTTATGAATCCCCTCCTACCATGTCCCCCCTCCTTCATCTATGTGCCTATCTTCATTCCAAGTTAATTTCTTAGGGTTTCCACCCATTTTCTTCCTATTTATCCTCTCCTCTCCATATTCTTTGGTTTTCCTTTAGGGGTTTCCTCCCTTAGAAAAACCCTAGGGTTAGGTTTGGCTAATTTGGTTCGTTTTCCTTGTTACTAGGGTTTGTGGGTCATTAGTAAGGCTCAGTTCTCCCTCTCCTCGGAGTTTTGTCCCATCCGCACATGTTTGAGGTAGGCGTTTCCAATTTTTCCTTTCTGGAAAACTCCATGAGCACTTGTGTGTTTTTATTTAGTTCTTAAATGTCATTATCACCTATAATATATCTATTTATTGATGTTAATTGTGATTTTTTTGGTTTAAATTTACTAATAATAGGTTTTAAGGATATTTATGTGAAATTCTTAGGGTTGTGGCACCTAGGGTGCTTAATTGAAATTTCTTTGTTCTCCGAAAGTGAAATTGGGAGTTTTTATGAAATGTTTAGCCTTGATTATGGTGTAATGGTAATTTATTATTTGTGAACTTATTTTTTATGTATGTTTTGGTGTGTTATATCTTGTTAATTTTTTTAAAATGTTTTGGTAGGGGGTTTGAGGATCTAAAGTGATGAGTTATGTTTTCTAAATAAAGGGAGTGGTTGGATTTGGTTTGAAAGGAAATGATGACTTTGAGTAAATGGTTTTCAAATATATTCTTTTATTTTGGTGTTCAATTGGATGTTATCACATCCATGTGTGCAAAAGGTTCACACATGGATGTTCCCTCAAATGAAGATAGTGCTTTAAATTGGTGTTTTCCCCAAATATTGTTTTACTAAATGGTTTTTCTTCCTTCACCTCATCTTGAAATGGTACATATTACTTTATAATGGTAAATAATTTCTTCAAGGGTTTTGGATAACTAGTATTTAAATTTTTTCCTCTTGTTTTGGCCTATTAATCCTTTAAATAGATTTTTGTGTGAGTTTCTAAAGAGTAATGGCATGTTTTGTAATCATGAAGGGTTTTAGGTGCACGTTTGGAACATAAGGGCCTATTTGGAATTGTAAATGTAAAAGTGGTTTTTGAGTGATTTTTGGTAATTATTTTTGGACAAGTAAAGTTAAATGACCATTTGGAACTTCCAAATCAAAAGTAATGTTTGTGTTGACTCTTAGAAAGGAATACATTTTTGAAAATGTGTGTGTGTGCCTGGTTGGAAACTGGTAATGTTTTATGGAATGGTTTGAACATGTATATGGTATCGCAGCCTGATTGTCACTTTAAATGATGAAAATTTTAAATGTTTGTATATGGGGCACCTTTATAAGAGGGATTTCCCTTAGGGGTTATCGTATATTGGTGTCTGTGTTTGGGGTAGGCATGTGTAGTGATGACAGCTGAGCTAAGTCATGTGTGTCTTTGAATCCTACTTACAAAATATTATCATTACAACCATGGGTTCATGGGAACCTTTTAGATGATCGGGTGATGGTTTCTTTCTATACCTTATCAGATGGGTTAGTACCCTCCTAGAGTTATAGACAGGCTAGTAGGGACATGCCACTAGTGAGGCCAAGTTAGGGCAGCTAGTTGGTTATGGACTTAGGGGCTTCACCATATGATTCTAGGTGGTTCCAAAATGAGTACATACAGGGGTCTTCTAGGGATTTTTAGGACCTCCCATGGTTATTACTATTTACACTACTTTTTTACTTTATATTATACTAGTTTCCAATTTGCACTGTTTATATGTTTCTTTTTAGAACTGCCTCGATTTTCCTTATTTTGAAATTTGATTATAAAATTGAAATTGGTTTTGGAAATGATATGTGGCATGTGTTGTTTCATAAAATTTTAAACATATAATTTTTATAAATATATTTTAAACTATATTTAATGTAATATTTGGAAATGGAAACTATAGAAAACTATGGTTTATATTTGGCATTCCTACTAAGCATCTCGGTGCTCACACCTGTCCTTTATTTTCAGTTATAGGTCCCTTTTTTTAGGTTTCCTAGTAGATTATCATTATTGGAAAAATCTTGGTCTTATTTTTTGAGGTGACCATGAGATCACACAAATATATTATTGGTGTTGTTTTTTTCGGTTTGGTATTCAGTTCCCACCTGTTTAATTGTATCTTGCAACTAAATCAATTGTATATTTAATTGAGATTCAGTTGTTGGTTTTGATGCTTTCTTTATTTGTTATATTTATTTATCTAGTCCTGGTTTGTTATTTTGGACTAAAATCATTCTTATTCATGGTGTATTTTATTTCCAACACTAGTTTCCAGCCCGTGGGGAACAGGAATGCCCTTTGGGACATGCCGCAGACCAGCTCGGGTGACCGATTTAGGGTTGACCCAGGTTGGTTCGTGAAAAAAATGGTATCAGAGAAGGTTCTTGTTATTTGGGATGTCCGGTAGATGTAGATTAGGATTGTCTGGTATTAGGAGGTTGTTCATGGGTTGGTGCCTAATAACCACCACTCGTGATAAAACCTGAGTTACGAAGGGTATTTCGATATTTGATTCTTTTTTATTGGGTTGTTTTGGATTGAGGAATGACAATGGAGGTGAACCAGTGTCATGTTGTGGCCCCACATGGAGTAATGATCCATGTAAAGTCCAAGTGATTGGTTTAAGGTCTTCTTAGTGTTATGTCTTACTTGGGGCATGGTCCACTACCATGTCATCGGGTTAGACATAGGCACTAATTCCTCATCTCGGTAGTTCGTTGTTGGTTTTATTTCATTTTGGACTTTGTTGGTAGTGTAAATGGATTTGAAAATTAAAGTGATTTTCACTAAATGGTTTCAAATTTATGAAGTGGGTTTTAAAAGAAAAATGTTTGAATTGGAAATTTGGAAAAAAAATTGGGTTTTTAGGAGGAAATGAAGGATGTAACCCTTGGTATTTCTTATGGAGGATCACATGTGTGTGGTTATTTGTGAAAAGTGTGAGGGGAACTTGTCTGTGGAGGATATTTTTGGAAATTGATGGATCCACATGGGATGATTCATAGAATTCCATGGGTGAGTTTTGAAATGGAAAGGGTTTGGAAATTGATTTTCCCTTGGGAAGTGTATTTTTTCTTGTGAAAAGTGGTGTTTGTTTTTGAAAAATGGCCTTAGATGAAGATAGTTTTGAAATTTAATAGAAATGGAAGTTTTTTTTTGGAAAATGATTTTTTCTTGTGTCTGTGCATGTTTGTATTGGGAGCTTGTTGCCTTTGTTTTGGGGTATTCCTATTTGGTTTTTCTTTGGATTGATATTGGTTTTTATGGTGTTTTTAATGTTGCTTGGAATAGGCCACCTAGAAATGTTCCCAAAAGTTATTAATGAGTCATGCCCAATTCTGGTTTCTATCTTGTGTTGTTTTTCTATCGAGGTGATCGAGGTCTGTGTAAGGGTGCGGTTTGTAGAAGTAGGTCAGGTTTTTTGGTTGTTAATAACTCCCAAGGTTTTCAAAGTTCGTGCTATTTCAGTTTTATTGAGGGTCCAGTTTTGAATCAGTATGGGTTGGTTGTCTTTCTGTAGTTGGAATTTGGGGTGTAGTTGGTGGTGGTCAGATTTTGTGAGGGTTCCCCATCTGTAGAGCAGAGTATGATAGAGGGACCCATCTATATGAATCTATTCTTATTGGATCTGATATCTAGTTCATTATATTGCTTTCTGGTGTGCCATTGGCATGGCCAGTTTGGGCATTTCAAGCTATTTGGTCACATCCCTCCGAAGACATGCCATCGTTGTGGTTGTCTGGGTCATCTGGAGGAGTTTTGCAGAAAGTGTTGCCTAAAGAGGATGTTTTGATCATAGGATTCTAGTTCCTAATTGTGATGCAAGAGATGCTTCATCTATCAGAGCCCAAGGCATAGGCCATGGGGTGAAGCTCGCGCACAGTCAGGAGTTTTCGAGGGTGTGAAACCTTGGTACAGGTTTTTTGTTTCATGTTCGGATTGGAACATTTAAGTCTTTTGGATATTGTTTTTATGCTATTAAAGTTTTACCGTCATTTTAAGTTCATCATTTCAATGTTAAGTTATGATGGATTGGTTCTATTATAGTTGAAAAGTCTAGTCATCTAAAGTGGCTTTTAAAACCATTTGTTTTTTTAGTATGTGTTTTCCCCTCATGAGGGTTGGTTTCAGTTTCAGTTTCAGTTTCAGTTTTGGTTTCAATTGTGCTCTCTTGGATATTTATAGGTTTTTTGAGATGGGTGGAAAGTGGAACTAGTTATTTAATGGGTTTTGGTTGAAGTTTCTTTTCATGAATTCTACCCCTAATATTGGGGGTTCGGTGGGTGTGTAAAAAAGAATCTAGTTCTAGTGGTGAAGTTATTTCGCTCATTCTGAGGGAGTTGGTTCACTTCGGGATTAATTTTTCCCTAGATTCTGGTTGTGGTAAATCCACTATTTATTTTTTAAAGAATAAGATGGGTCTTTTGGGTTTGGATTTCCCACATTCCCTCCCCCTAGGGTGGTGTGTTGAGGTTTTGAGGTTTCCAAGATGGTTGGGTTCCTATGGTGGGGATAACCCTATAATTTTCTCCCTTTGACCTTGGGATCATGTTTCTTCTTTAATCGGTAGGGTGTGACCTGTGGAGAGTAAGTTAATCCCATGATTCAGGGTTTCATAGGTTCTATTTGGGAATGGACTCAAGTTTTGGTTGAATAATGACTTGGTGAATTTATGGGGGTATAAAGTGTTTGTGGTGGGTAGAATTGTCACAACCCGACCTCGGATACTCTTTCTTTTTATCCTTTTATGATTCTTGTAACTTTTAGTTGAGGTTCAGGTTTGAGTCCTGAATGAAATTTTGAGTTTTTTGAGTTTTTGGGAAGTTTCTAGGTGGAGTACAGTTACCGCACAATTAGTAGTAATTGTACAGCATGATCATGTTGCTAATTCTGGTCAGACAAAACCAACCACACAACTTTCACATGACCGTGCGACAGGACCTAGGTAATTGTGTGGCCTCTCCTTCATAAGCATAGGGCTCTGTATGGTTACTACACAGTTTGGAAAACTATGCAATCGGCCCAGAATTTTTAAAACATGATTTTCCTATTCTACCCCTCCCTATATTTTACCCAATTTTTCCCCCTCCTCCTTGTTCAACTTTGGAACACCAGGGGGTTCCAAAACCCCTCCTCCTATATCCTATCCTCCATCATGGATGACCCTCACTTCATTCCAAGGTAATTTATTAGGGTTTACACCCATTTTCTTCCTATTTCTCCACTCCTCTACCTATTCCTAGGTTTTCCTTTGGGGGTTTTCTCCCTTGGTCTAACCCTAGGGTTAGGTTTGGATATTGTGGTTCATTTTCCTTCTATCTAGGTTGTACGGGTCATCCATAAGGCTCATTTCCCCCTCTCCTTGTAGTTTTATCCCATCTGCACATGTTTGAGGTAGGAATTTACAATTTTTTCTTTCTGAAACACTCCATGAGCACTTTTATGTTTTTATTTAATTCTTAAATTTCATTTGAACCTCTTATATATCTATAGATTGATGTTAATAGTGATTTTGTGCTGTTTAAATTTACTAATAATAGGGTTTTAAGGATATTTATGTGCAATTCTTAGGGTTATGGCACCTAGGGTTCTTAATTGAAATGTCTTTGTTCTTTAAAAGTGAAATTGGGTGTTTCTATGAAATGTTTAGCCTTGATTATGGTGTAATGGTAATTTATTGTTTGTGAAATTATTTTAGTGTGTATATATTTGGTGTGTTATAACTTTTTAAAAGTGTTAAAATGTTTTGGGATGGGGTTTTGTGGTTTTAAAGTAATGAGTTGTGTTTTCTAAATAACAGGAGTGGTTGGATTTGTTTTGGAAGGAAATGATGACTTTTTATAAATTGTTTTCAAATCTATTCTTGGATTTTAGTGTTCCATTGGATGTTGTCACATCCATGGGATCACTAGGTGCACGCATGGATGTTCCTTCAAATGAAGATGGTGCTTTGAATTGGTGTTTTCCCTAAATCTTGGTTTACTAAATGGTTCTTCTTTCTTCACTTCTTCTTGAAATGGTCCCTCTTTCTTTATAATGGAAAATAATTGATTCAAGGGTTTTGGAGAACATTAATTTAAATGTGTTCCTCTTGGTTTGTCTTGTTTGGACTTGAAACTGGTTTTGGTGTGATTTTGAAAAGAGTAAAGGCATATTTGGTAATTGTAAAGGGTTTTGGGGTGCATGTTTGGAACATAAGGGCATGTTTGGCATTTTAAATGTAAAAGTGGTGTTTGAGTCATGTTTGGTAATTATTTTGGACATTTCAAGTTAAAGGACCATTTGGAACTTCCAACTCAAGAATATTGTTTGTGTTGACCCTTATAAAGGATTGTGTTTTGGAAAATGTGAGTGTGTGCCCGATTGGAAACCCGTAATGTTTTATGAAATGATGTGAATATCTATATGGTATAAAGGCCTGATTTTCACTTTGAATTATGAGAAATTTAAATTTATATATGGGGTACTTTTAGAGGATATATTTCTCTTAGGGGTTATCATATATTGGTGTCTATGTTTGGGGTAGGCAAGTGCAGTGGTGAAAGCAGAGCTGAGTCATGTGTACATTGGCCTCCTACTTACACAGTATTATCATTACCACCATGGTTTCCTGGGAATATTTTAGATGATTGGGTGATGGTTGATTTCTAGTCCCTATTAGACGGGTTAGTACCCTCAGGAAGTTGTAGATAGGCTAGTATGGATGTACCACTAGTGAGGCCAGGATAGGGTAGCTATTTGGTTATTGACTTGGGGGTTTCACCATACACCGACAGGTGGTTCTGAACCAAGTACGTCCAGTGGTCTTGTAGGGATGTTCAGGATCTCCCATGGTTATTACTATTTACCCTACTTGTTTACTTTTTATAATACTAGTTTCCATCTGGCATTGTTTATCTGTTTCTTTTTAGCACTTCCTCATTTTCCTTGTTTTGAAATTTGATTATAAAATTGAAATTGGTTTTGGAAATGATATGTGTCTTGTGTTGTTTCATAAAATGAGAAAGACCTAATTTTTATAAATATGTTTAAAATTTGTGTTAATGGACTATTTGGAAATGGAAACTTTGTGAAACTATGGTTTATCTTTGGCATTCCTACTGAGTGTCTCGGTGCTCATGCATATCCCTTATTTTCAGTTGTAGGTCCCCTTTGTTTAGGTTTCCTAGCAGATGGTCGTTGTTGGAGAAATCTTGGTCTTGTGGTTGGAGGTGACCAAGAGGTCACACAAAGATCTTTTTCGTGTGGTTTTGTTTCCAGTTTAGTATTCAGTTCCTGCCTATTTAATTTTATCTTGAAACTAAATTAGTTATATATTTAATTGAGATCCATTTATTGGTTTTGTTGAATTCTTTGTTTGTTCTATTTATTTATCTATTACTATTTGTTTCTTTTGGGATAAAATCATTCCCATTAGTGGTGTATTTGATTCCCGGAACTAGTTTCCATCCTGTGGGGATCGGAAATTCCCTTCGGGCCATGTCGTGGACTGGCTCGGGTGACCGGTTCTGGGTCGACCCGGGTTGGTTTGTGACAAATATAAATTAATTTTCAATTCAAAATGTCTCAAAAGTTATTTATTTATAAGATAAGATAAATATAGGTCTAAATTATCTCATTAAATGAAAAATAGACAAGTTTTGATTATTTCTTAATCCTTATTTTTTTGTTTTAACCCTTATTTTACCCTTTTAACTCGTACTGTGACATCATATAATTTACACTTTGAGGGTTAATATAATTACTATAACATGCCAAATGACCAATAAATAAGTCATTTATGACATTTTAGGTCTTATAACAATTATGTTTCCCAATATTATATTTTTATAAACTTCATATCATTTAATAAAATGTTATTTATTTTAAAATATCAATAATGTCAATTTTGACACTATTCATTACTTTACTTTTTAAAAATATCATAAAAACATGTTATCTTCAAAAAAACTCATTTAACTTATCCATAACATGTCAAATGCATACATAAAATTCGTGGATGGAATTAATTATATCAAATTATATTTATTTTAATATTTTTAATATCATTTAATTGATTCTTACATTAATTAAACAATTCTTGCATCATCGTTGTGTCACAATTTAAGGTAATTATATTATAACTAAAAATTATAAATAAATTATCATGATGTGTAAAAATATTTTATTTTTCAAATTAATATTTATATTAGAATTTATATTTTTTATAACCCTATATTAAAAATGATATAATGATTTAAAATATGAGTATGACATCTTTAACATTTCTTTAAATAAAATATAATAAATGTATTACTATCATCCAAGTGACTTAAAAAGGTTATAATTCTAGAAAAAATATGATTTTGGATAAAACCCACTTATCCAATTAAATTATTAAAAGTGTTAAGGTAATTTTATAATTTTTATAATATTTTTTTTACCATAGTTAACTGATTTACCCTTAACTGTGATAAATAAAAATTACTAAAGTTACTATTCATAAAGTCCCAAAATTAATATGATCTTATTACAATATAAATATCATAAATTTTAAAACATTGTATTTACATTTTTCAAAATTCAATTCACATAAGTGGAAAAATTAAGTTTAATGCTAATCCTGCAGACGTGGCGAGAAAGTGGGTTTTTAAAGTAAAAACGTCCTAAAGTTTGCTAAGTTTTTTATATCTAAATTTAATTTGAAATTGTTTCCAATGACATAAATTGTTTTAAATGGTATAAAAATTTTCTAATTATACTTTAAAACCAAATAAAAACATAATTTAACTATATAAATAAATTAGATGAAAATGCAACTTTGAACTAAAATATAGTGTTTTTTACTATTCATCAAAAAATAAAACTTGTCAAAAAAATACCAAAAAATAAACTAAAGTAAATTTTTATATATTTATTACAAATAAGAAGTTTATTATGTCAAATATAATATATAAATTTATCAAAAAATGGATTTAAAATGAGTTCTCCATCAAAAGGCAGTAAAATTACCCTTTTAAAAATATAGGGTTTTATGAGTAAAATTGGGTTTGTTCTTATCTTATGCCTATAAATTCTATTTGATGAATATAAAAAATATTTGATTGAATATATAACATATATATTTCATTAAAATCAATCACTAATTGTAATTAATTTAATTTATTAAGGAAAAATATCTTTTGGAAAATAGAACTATTTTCTTTATAATCTATTGGTATATATTTTCATTTCTAATTAATTGGTGACCAATAGTTCATATTATAAAATTTATATTTTCATATTTTATTTAATAATATTTATAACTACTAATTTAATGTCTAGGTTATATCTTATTATATTGAATAATAATATTTAAATAATATACTACTGTTCTGTAAAACTTGGTCTTGCGTGTAATGAAAGATGTCAAAAGAACTTAGCATTGTGTGTAACACAATCCAAGCATAGTGTTTCATATACTACAAGATAATATAAGTGTTTCATGTAGTGAAATATTGACTTGGTGTTGTGTATAATGCAATCCAAACATAGTGTTTTTCATATAATAAAGGCTATATTTAGTATTATGTGAAATGAAAAAATATTAAAAAGATTAAATTAACTCAAAAAATATATTTCAAAAAATATTGGGTTGTTACACTCGTCCTCCACGGTGATCAATGATTACACACTATTGGAGTAAATATCATGAATAGTGAAGTGGGCTTCCCATTTGGGCTCCAAATTTGGTGGTTCTATTATAGGTATCAATAGTACTCTCAATGCTAGAACCAAATCACGTTAGAGGAATTAGAGAAGTAATACATTTTTTGTTAAATTTCTAGAATACTCAATTATGGGGGACTAAGATGTTATTTAATGCCTATATCTTATTTTTAATAGTGTATTCCAATTCATCTAGTCAAATTTGGGACCTTTTATCTAGAATCAACTGATCAAAGATGGTTATCTATTGGGTAGCATCGCCTCTCTTCTATATACTATGGAGTAAGAAGCTTCTTGGGTGGAGTTCAAAGTTGTTATTTGATATACCCACAAAGAATTGGAGATATTTTCTGTCTATTTCTTCTTATTCTGATTTTCCATTTTTTTAGAATGTTATACATTACTTTTTTAATGCCCCAAATTATCCATTCACCCATTCATGTTAGAATGAAGTAATGTTAGACCTTTTGATGTGATTTTCATAAACTTTATTCAACTCAATAGCTCAGTATTTAGTTTTGTTTTCTGTGAAAATAATGTGAGGTATCCTCATCCTATGAATGATTTATTATTTTATAAACTTGATCATAGAACTATTCTTTATCACATTGAGGGTAAAGGATTCATCCCACTTCAAAAAAATCAGTAGAAATAAGAATTAAATTGAATCATTAATATTCCACTTGAAGGTTGGGGCCCATGAAACTAATCCCCCATATATAAAAAGGATAATATTACTTGGTAGTGTAGAGAATATTTAGATTTTTATGCCCAAGATTATCATAAACCTACCATGAATGACACTTATTGGTGAATTCCATATACTCTTAAACTATAGTGGGACAAAATTAACTCAACCTTCATATATAGTGGGAGAGATTCAATATTGATGGATAAAATCCATATTTCATAGTTTTAACCTCCTAAAATACTTGAGAAATTTCCTTTACTTGAATGGAAAAATATAAGTATTCCATAAAATCTATTCATGTATGGGACTTTCTCTGAGTTTGGTTCATTATAGTGGATAAATTTTACTACATACAAATGGATTTGATCTCAATCAACCTGGATTTTTAGAAGAGTTTTGTGTTATATATACTCATTTAGAAGAATCATCCAATAATATTATTATTTTATTATAGGGTAATTTGAGATCCTATCCATGGAAGAGATGGAAGTTTTTTGATTCACTACTCAACTCTCTTCATTATAAGTGGCGAGTGAAATCACTTTCTAATACACCATGTGAATGATGATGTCATTATGGTTTAAATTATCAAGGGACACAACCAAGTTTTTTGGATTTAACTTGATTATTTCAGAATCTTGATATATGAGACACATTTGTCTCAAAGAGATATCAAGCTATCAACTCATTAGTATACCCAAGAAAGGGTGTTTTATATTTCCTAACAATATAGTCACTATTTATTTTCTTGATTAATAGCTTAGAGATATCCTTCATGTGAAACTAGGGAACCTATATTTCACGGTCTAATTTGATACCAATAATGAGGGATTGATATTTATCCTCATTATTGGTGAATCCCTCTAAAATATGGAATGAATATGGAATGAGGGACTTTGAGTGAGTGATAAAGTAAAATCTAAGGTTGGACCTATTTAGCTTAGGGTTATTCATCCATGTTAAATGCATAATTTATAAGGAACCATCAAATTTCATCTTTTATTATTTATTTTCTTCATTAATAGAGAGAATCAAATATTCTTAGGAGAATATTTTCAACGGAAAATCCTCTAGTTTTGGTTTCATAGTAAGAAAATATAGCAGTTCTTATCCCTTGATAGACTTCTAATGGATGAACCTAATGTCAAACTATTGAAGGTAACCACCCATTATAACAATCATTCAGTCATAATGGAATTGTTGAAGATGTACTTTAGAAGTTTGATTTTGGATACTAACTATACCTCATGATGTTTTAAATAGTGGCACAACTTATGAACCATGAAGAAAAATGCATGGAATTTCTTCTTGATTAGATAATATATAGCCATTTTTTCTTGCATCATGTGATTGAGGTAGTACATACTGTTCTCTTTGCCTTCATTTTTCTTCTATTCTAGGAGGGAACCAAGGAATCACTTTGAAGCTGCCATATAGAGGATAAAAAGTATTTGATGGATATGAAGTGTGATAATGATAGGACGAAGTAGATACTAATTGATATTTTCAAATGAACTTATTAATTATTCATCCCACTGGTAGGTGGTGACTTTCATCATCGTCTTGGATAAAAAATTGCATTTTCCCACCATTTTGGTGGGAAAACACCAGACATAATCTAGACACCCTTGAAAGCCTCACAAATATAATAGATTTTATATAGGGTTATTTTCAATGATGACCTTGATCCTCTCTGGGTCAATATCAATCCATCAGTACCATATAATGAAGTCAAGGAATTTCCTTAAGGTTTCCCTAAATACACACTTCAAGGGGTTCATATTTAGGTTGTGAATTCAGATCATGTTGAACACATTTATCAAGATCTTTAAGATTATTCTAGAATTGGTGGGTTTTGACCACCAAGTATTCCATATATAACTACACCATCTTTTTAAGGAGGATACTGAAGATATGATGCATATCCCGCTATTAGGTTGTGATAGTATTCTTCAATTCAAAGAGCATCACTCAGTAGTAGTATGTTACCCAAGGTTCCTTAAATGTAATGGAATCCTTGTATTTAGGGTACATCTATATTTTATTTTATCCATAGTATCTATCCATGAATAGGAGAGATTAGAATCCAATAGTTGTATTGATCAAAAACTCAATCACTAGGATAGGGAATTCTTCCTTTGGGAAGTGGTAGTTAAGGTCCAAAAAATTGATACAAAATATGATTTTTCTATTATTTTATTGGTGGGGATTATGTTGTCCAAACACATAGGTACTTCCTTGATAAATTTTTATTTTATTAGCTTATCAATTTTGAACTTGAAAATGGAACCATAGAAAGGATTCACCCTTCTGAGTGTGTGTATGTATCCATGGTGGCCAATGGGAAGGCCAACCTAGTGGATGGAAACCTAGGTATAAAGGAATATTAAATCCTTATAGTTCCATGAAAATATATCACCTTTGTTATTTAATAATGCAATGTACTACTATTGTTCATCAAGAGGAATGATATTATTGATGAATTTTGGCCTTGAATATTTCTCTATACTAAGGTTCACCTATATCATCCCATTTACGGTTTTATAAATTCCTTATTTAAAGGATGGGGTGGTTTCATCCAAGTCCTATTCATTAAAAATATGAGGACTAGAGGTAGTATATTACCTCTTAGATATAGAAGATTGTGGGGATAACATCATCCTCCTCCATAAAGCTGAAATCTTTGGAATTAGATTCTTATATTTCTAGTTACATAGAGACCATATTGATGGAGGACGTGACTTTTATCCCATGTGAACTTCATCAATGTGGTCCTCCTAACATATCAAAGCATCATATATGGATCAACCTTCTGTGGGTCAATCCTACACTTTGGTAAACATGGTGTTGATAAAAATTATTGGACATAGGATGAACATTCTGTACATAACAGGGGATGGTTTCTTAGAATTTGGAGGCACATATCCTTCATATGAGTAGCAGTTAATATGAGTGCCTTAATTTATCTTGATCATGATGAAATGGTGATTGAGGTACATACTCAGTTCCTTTAACCTGGGGATTATTTTTACCCCTTTTATAATACTCAGCATCAAGATAACATGCTTGACATGAGTCAAAGGGAGCATAATCACCATAAATTTTCCCTAAACAACATTTGAGGGGGTACTTGAGTACTGGTGACATTATGAGGGTATATATTCTTGCAAGTGGTGTAATGTCCTTCCCAGTAATGCATTGAAAATTGTTTCTTGAGAAAAAACCATTAATTCTGTATTCGATACTGAAATAAAAAAGTGAGCATTAATATAAATATTTTTTAATATATTTTTTTAGATCTTTTTATATCCCTAGATCATTAGGTTGGATGAGGTTAAATCTTTCTATGTATACCCCATCTTATAGAGCATCGAGGTTGAGAAGAAATTGATCTGGGAGAAACTATCCACCAAACACCAATGGAAGTCAATTTCATTGATCTTTCATAAAACATATAGGGGTAATATGTGTACCTAGATTATTTTTCTATCATCTTCTTTAAAAACAATATGGTGTATTGGAAATACTTGCACTCACCTTTATCTACACAATAGACTTAAGTGAAAACCACTTCGGTATAAAACTCTATATGTATCTTTAGTGCCTCTCAAAGTTCCTTTAAAAGATGGAGAACATTATGGATTGAGATCTAGGATGGGATACCTATGAGGTTCTTAAGCACATAGTACTATTTCAGGGGAATGATTTTTCTCCCAAGGGATCACTTCTTGATAGGAAGTGTGGAGGTTCCAGCTAGCTAAGGTGATAGTTCCTTATTATAATTCACATATTTTTATTGTTAATTAGGTGTTTATGGACACACATTAGATTATTTGTATTATACAAATGGTTAATGAACTAAACAATCTATGGAGATAAACTAGTGGATGCTGTTGTAAATGGATTTTTCTACTAAGCTTGGAGAAATTCTATCCTTATTGTCTTAGTGGAATAGATAGTGTTCTCAATGATATTTACCCTTGGTTAATTTTATCTTGTACCAAGAGTATTGGTGAGGATTTATTAGAGGATGAAACTAACATTCTTCATATATAATCTCTTCATAGCAGTCCACCAATATAACATATTGACAAAGGCACACTAATACTCCTCATTATAGGATTCCTCTAGAGTTTGATGAGTGAATGAACTTCCCCTTAATGTGGGGACATGGGGGGGATTAAGTTAATGAGATTACACACCATGTTTGGAACTGGAAGAGGATTATAATGAACCTTATGACACTGATACAGATTCCGTCAAGCTTTGGAGGGCTATGAATCTGGAAAATTTAACAGAGTAAATGAGTTGGGTATGGAGGGTGTTGGATAAATCAGCCCTGTATGGATGATATCATGGGATTTATTGGATATCTTTTAGGTTATCCAATCATAAAAAAAATTAATATCCTTTTTCAAAGACTTACTTTCAACCCTCATAATCTTGATCATCGTCAGGGTTGGTGGAGATGTATGTGACATGAACGGGAGGATCTTCTAGTTCCACTATATTTCATTCTACTATGCCTTGGATCTATTCATTAAATAAAAATAACTCTTGAATAGTGTTCATGAGTAATGTATATTAGGGTAAATTATTAAAACTATTCTTAAACTCATCCTCTTGTAGATTCTTGGTCTCTGGTAGCTTGATAAAGTTCTTATCCATGGCATATAGAAAGAATCTAAGGACCTTATCATCCAAGAAGGAGTAGACTGTGTTCTTTCTATCAGTAAAGGTGGAGATATATGTACCTAGTAGGGGTCTTGGGTGAAATTATATACATTAGTGTGTGCATGTCAAGGCTTAATATTTGGGGATTCCTAAAGTTATATTGGTTGAGGGGCCAGAGTCTATATCACAATAACCATTTATGCTCTCTTGATATTTCATAGAGGTATGAGAGGAGATAGATGGGATATTTTATTAGTACAATTCATGGAATTATCTAGGAAGTAATCTCTTCTATTATATTCCAAAAATATACTTGGATACTTTAGGAAGATGAGGTTTAGGACCAGATCATCCCATCCATTCGCTATACACATACCTAAAATCTATTTCTAGGGATGTTTAATATAAATTGATTATTTCAATCCCTTTAACATAGTGATGAAATCAATGATAATTAATTTACCCATTTCTTTTACTTGGAGAGTTCAGTGACACACTTCCTATACATAGTGGATCTAAACTGGTAGATGAATATTTGGTAGAGATCACCTCCACAAGTGATGAATACTATAATAATATTATTATACCAAATTAAGATAGTACTTTCCATATTCTAGATGAAACAATAGAGCTTGTATTTCTTCTAGTACTCTAGGGTTACCAACATCAAGCCATAATGGAAGTCTAAATTCTAAAGGTGTTTCTCATGTTCACCAATGCCATCGAATTATGTGAAGATCAAATTGTAAATTTTTTGAGGTTGGTGGATTTAGTCCAACAACTTTGGTTATGACTTCCTTTCAGGCTATACTAAAACTCATTACATCTATAAGGATTCTAAGGAATCATTGATAGAACTGGTCAATTCATCATGGAATACTTCACTATGTATCTACCCTTTGGATGATTGACTAGTTCATGAAGTGGAGTGGTCATGATCCAATAGTGGGATGTTACATTGATCCACCATAGAGGGATCCATGGGGGAATATCATACTTTGTCTTGGGTGGGAAGATCTACCAGATTCAGTTCTAGTTGATTGATTGAGGACTATCGATTTTCATGTTCCTGTAAGGAGTGTGATGGGTTCGTTTTGAATATCCTCTTGGTTAGGGTGTTATCCTTAGGGGAGTTTATAGTGAACTATTAGTTGAACTTGAGTTATTATAGGAAAGAACAAGTCCTGGCATTTGCCTCAGTTTTTTTAATGGATTTTGGCATACCAAAATATTCATCCACACCTTTTCCTTTATTGGGGTTTTTGAAGGTGTTTGGGAGCAGTATATTAGGGTGACTTTTGAGACCCAAGGGTTTCATTTTTTAATGGGAGTGGACACCTATAGGAGGATTCACTTTTCATTGTCAGTCCTCTAGGAGTTCATCCTCCTCACATACCTTATCAGTAGAATCATGACCCTAATTATCATGGGGATTGATGGCGATGACATTAATTATGGTATTGGTTAGTGTTGGGTAGTTTTTGACTTCATCGGGTAGACAAGATTGAGGAATATATCTTCTCCACAAGAGGGGACTTAACTTTAAAGTGGAATATTACCCCCAATATCTAATTCTTGCATGGGATAATAGATCTTAAGTAATCTAGCATAATACCATGATAATTTCAGTACACAATTCTAGAATATCTAGATATATCTATCAAATTTAGGATGTTGAGCCATTAAAACCACTGTGAGATCAAAATTTCAACACTCCTGATCAAGGGCATGAAGGTTCTTATAACTTCCTGGATAGGTTAAATGATGTCCCTAAATTTGGTTGAATATATTCCAAATATATGATATGTTATTTTTAGTGATAAAATCTAGGATGGTGAATTTTAAGGTTGTATGTGTCTATAAATTGAATGGAATCTATCTAGTGTCTAGGTCCTCCCATAGGATCTCATCTTCCTCTTCTACTCACATGGAGGAGAAATCATCCCATTAAGTGTTGAGTTGGTAGGAATTCATTGGAGGGAGTGAAAAATAAATCTTTTGTTGTGATAGCTTGGATGGGGATGCCATCATCAAATACATCCTTCCCTGGTCTAAAGAGGTTTTTTTATGGGGAGATGTAAGCTTCATCAGTCTGGTAATTTAGGATAGAGAGTATTCATCCTTTTATTTAGGGAGATCGTTGGGCGCTTTTGGATCAAATAAATATTTCTACTCATATAAGAACACTAGGTTGTACTATGTCACCTCTCCTAATTCCATTATAGAATTAGAGAGAGGAGATATTTACAGTGATAGGGGTTTTTATATGGATAATCACTAGAAGGAAGTCAAGACAGCCTCCACATACATATATTTGTATAGGTCCTTTGGGATATTATACCCTTCATCCTTGAAAATGGACATAATTAACTATCATGTGCCTACCATCAGAAGTTTTGATGGTAAAGGAAAAAATATATCCCCAAAATCCTCTATGATCTTAGATTATAAAAGATTGGTAGTGACTTGGAGTTGGTGCCCATGTTTATCCTTTAATGTCGATGCTAAAGTTTTCTAATTGTGAGATTCTCTAAGTCATGTGGATCCTTCCCATGGGTATTTCTATTGATGTTGTGGGAAGGACCTATATGGTCACTAGTGTCCCATATGACATAGGGAGGTCCCTTAACATGGTGGGTTACTTTGGAATATGGAGGACCTTTATAATGGTTGGTGGTAGCGCCAACAATTTGGTGAGTCGACCCAACATGTATGATTGTGGGTTGGGGTCTCGATCCCAATATTGTGATGATGTATCCCTGCATTATGTTTAAGACATGTAGATATATAGTGGAAACTGCAAGAGTGGCCTCTCATAAAGTATAATTGTAAGTCTAACCCTAGTGTGGACATCATATAATATGGACAGAAGATACTAAAGCATGGGTAGGATTGATTCGTTCATCCACTATTTGAGATTCCCTATACTATCAGATGGTGGGAGACCTCCTTGGAGAGTTCCTATTGTAAACTAAGGTTTCCACATCCTGGGTTCCCCCTACATCTTTGGTGTAGGGGAAGGTGTCATCAGTGCCCTCCTGGTAAAGGCTCTTAAAGTTCTTGTTGGTAGTAGCAAGGGGTGTTTTCCCACTTTGGGCCTATGTTATTAGTAATGATAATGTGGAACCCTAGATTCTATATCCTCCTAATCTATTTTTTGAGTAGGGATGATGCCTTCATGTTATATTAGTGGATGTGTTTTTTTATGATCCTTCATTGTATGATCTCTGATGGGAAAAGGGGTGAGGATATCTAGTAGTTATAAGAGACAAGGTTGTCACCACTTGGAAATATGTGTGAATGATTACCAAATATGAACATTTATAAGAGTCAACAGTATCCCAATATATTCTCTAACCCCACCCCTATTAGATATAGTGATATAACCTCACCTGGTATGTCTGTTGGATTGAATTTTTTAGGGATTTGAATCCAACCATGAGTACATATTTGATGATGGTGATGCCCAACATGAGAAATGTTAGTGATGTATAGTGGTGGTGAAGTCTAATTATACTCATCCTCTAATTATTAAATGATAAAGAATTCATGTTAGGTCTATCAATATATTTACGTTAATCTCATGAATCTTGAAGTTACTCATTGACTCAATATTTTAAGGAGAAGTAATTCACATTATGTTCACCATTTTTTATACATTATTCTAAGACCATTTCATTTAACTGTGTCATGTATATTCATGATCTAGGTTCATCATTCTGGATTTCTAGATGTGGGTAGTCTATCACCATTGGGATAGTAGTGATGGAGCCTTTATCAAAACAGAATGATGGGTTATTAATACCTTTCTAAGAATATAATTACCTACTCTAGGATTTCCTCATAGATTTATGACATGATCTTGAATCCTATTCTGGGTTCCATCTTGATGTAGATATCAATTAATTATATCATTCGCCACCATAGCAGGATGAACACCTTCAGTTGGAGAGGATGAGTTTTTCGATAATATTGAAAATATTGGGAATCTTTTTTATCTTTCATAGGTATCCCATGAGGAAATCTAATTCTTGTAACATAATTAATATCAAGCTTGTCACCCAAGGAATCCAATTCACTGCATATGAGGCAACTCATGCTTGTCACATGAGGCATCTGGTGTTCATCACACTAGGAAACTTATACTCATGACATAAGGCATCCTAGGCTCATCACCTAGGGCACATTTTTCTCATCACATAAGGAAAATTATGTACATCACATAAGGAGTCTTAGGATCATTACCTAAGTTAAAATTTTAAAGTATACGGGGATGATCGTGATTTAAAGTCTATAAAGGAACTCACTGTTTAAATTATTTGGGGATACTCATGGTTTAATTTTAGTGGAGGACACACATATTTTAGAGTCATGTGGGGGAACTCATATTTTAGAGTCCTATGGGAACACTTAAGGTTTAGATTCTTATGGGAACACTCATAGTTTAGAGTATTTTAGGGACACTCATAGTTTAGAGTCATATGGGAATTAATCCACTTACACTCATCATGTAAGGGAGAGAAAATATTTAACATCTAGTGGGGATGTTTGGAATATTTTGTATACTTTTAAAATATGATCGAGATTCCAAGGTACTGCATCCTAATGGGGATATGGAATGGTAATGATTTTAGGATTGATCCTCAAAGATGAATCCTTTGTATTATAATAGAATATAAATAAAAAAATCATGTAGTCTAAGTTAGAATATTTAAGGTCATGTGATAAGACCATTCCATGAAGTTTAACATTATGATACAAGTAAAAAATTTCAATTAAAGGGACTAAGTTAAGGGGTAGAGTGGGGATTAAGCATTGGTTTTACCTGATAGAATCACAGATCATTGAGTTGAATAGGTTTTATATCATCAATAAGAACATGGTTGAGGATTACACCTAAGAGGAGGCCCATGGCACTGCCCATGAGCAGGAAGGATACATGCAGTGATTACATATATCCATGCATTTCCCAACTTATTATTAGGATCCATTGAAAGGGAATATTCTAAACCCATGATTGATGAAAAGGTCATGGGGATGAAATTGAATGATTTTAGTTGTGTAAATGGATTTTACATAAATAAATCCATATTTAGTGGAAGTGGGTCCCACATCCCCTCGATTTTCATTAAAGTTTTTTCCATAAAAGTAATCCATAAAATGGATGTCCATGGTATGGGTTTCACACAAGTTTTCTATTTCATGATACTATGACTTTCATGAAGATTTGTACTTTGTGTAAAGTATGTTCTTCATTGGAGGGAGTTGTGTAAGAACATATCAAGCACAAGCCAATACTTTTAAGGATTTTCATAAATTAATTTGTTTAAGTTATAACCTGAAAGAATTCATAGAGGTTATTTTGGGTTGAGTGAAGCATGGAAGTGGGGGTTTCATGATATGAGATCTTCATGCTGGTGTTAAGTCCTTCAATGAAGATACATTCTTCTTACTCACAACTTGAGTTTCTCCTTCATTTTTCTTCATGGTTCATTCACATTATTTTCAAGACAGTTTTTGTGAGTATAATAGTAGAAGTGATTTATATTCCTTTTTTTGAGATCTGTGTGATTCCCTTGAGGTTGTAAACCTATTATTAATCTTATCATTTTCTCTTCTGATATAGGATTTTTCATTATACATTGCATGTTCTGGGGATATCCTTCGGGGTTCATTTTCCTTCCCCACTTTCTTATTACTACAATGTCTTTACAAATTCCCATGATGAGAACATATAAAACATATTCCATTAAAAAACATGAATCATTTCATTATTTCTTAGCTGAGATGTTGATGCAACCATATTTCTTCTGATGTTGAGTCCTTGGGATTCTTAACACATACTAATAGTGTATTCCTATCCTCCATAGTAATAGGATTTGAAAACTTATTTTTTCTGAGATACTTTTCTTTTAAATTTTTCAAGAATCTTCTGATTATTCATAAATTTAGAAATATTTCTATCTTCATAGCATGAAATGTATTCTAAAGCCTCTAAAAAACATTATGAATGACCATGTGTTCTAAAAAAATTACACATTCTTTCACTACTTCTTGTAAATACCTTTTTAGGTATATCTCTAGCACCTATGTGATTTTTATTATCTTGGAAACTTTTCAAAATTTTCTTTCTATCATTTATGGTATAGGGATTATCATATACAATACAATATTTTCCAAAACTATATGGACTTTGAGATGAGAAAATATGTTCTTGTTTCTCTTCATAAATAGCATATTTTCTGATCATTTCATCATCACATGCCAAAGGATAATCAAATATTAAGTGAAATTCATCCTTTATTTTAGCCTTTACTTTGGCATTGGATTTCTCCACTTCATTCTTCACTATTTATATCTCTTATCCAAATTTTTTAATCCTCATGTCCTTTGATTCAAGTTGAGCATTAAGTTCTGTCTTGATATTCTTCCCTCTACTCATCTCATCCTCCAATTCATGCGTGAGCTTCTCCACCATGTCACTTTTCTCCTTTATTTTAAATTTTTCATGAGAAATAGAATCAGAAAATCATGCATTCTCTTATTGTAGCCTCTGGTTCTTCTGAAAAATTTCAAATAGATTTGTGGAAAGATCATAATTTCTGGATTTTAGATTCTAAATTTCATATGACTTCAGATTCTTTCCCATGTCATCTTTTTCTATCTTGGTAGACATATTCTGTAGTTGTTTGGATTGAGAGTCATTCTTATCCCTAAAATCGGTCGCCAGATCAAGAAGCATTTTATTTAATCCTTTTATATTTTTTACCTCAATATCCAGTACTTGGATCCAAATATCTTTAGATTTAATTTCTTTAAAAAAATTATGATACGATTCCTTTGTTTTATGGATAGCTTTCACTTTAGGTCTTATTGTAATTTCTTCACCGTTGGTAGTTCCAAAATCACCTAGAATATCAGGTTCTTCACTCCTTATGTTAGAATCATTGAATGAGTAATTATTTTCACTATATTATTTATCCAAATCATTATTCAATTCACTACTTGATTCGTTCAACTAAATCACACTCTTTCTATATACAGTTACACTCTGAGGAATACCACCAAAATTCTACTTCTTCTTTGAAGTTCTTCCCTTTTAAATGGCACATAAATATAAGAGTATACTTAATCTTTAACTTCAAAAAAATCAACTGAAAAAAGTTAGATCACACAAATCTTGATAAAAGAAACCTTTTCTCTAATACCAATTGTTAGATCAAACAGGGGCCTAAATACCCAAAGAGGGGGTAAATTAGGGTATGGATATTTTTTAAAACTTCTTCCAGGCCCACTAGATCTTGACATTTTTATTAAAAGGGTCACTTTTTATACTCTTTAATATTAATTTTGATCATATCCTTTTCAATTTTATCTAATGATAATGCACTAAAAGTAAAGCAATAAAGAAAGCACAAGGACATAAAGATTTTTACTTGGTTCACCCTCACTGGGATACTTCCAAGGAGCATACAACGGTGATGTTTTGATGTACCAAATCCAATAAATCTCACTTCAAATTACAAGGTTTAATCTAGATTACTTTTATTCCTAGGATCATTACCTTTACAAAGTTTAGGGTCTGCTCACTACATTCCCAAGTGTCACTTCCTATGTCTCTTCCTCTAACTCAATACCAGAGGGAAGGATCACAGTCTTCATCTTCCTTCGATTACTGATCATGGAAGGGATCAACTCACAATTTATGGACTTGTAATCCCCTTAATTATCTCAAATTAATTCATCCTTTAATGTATGTAGATTCTCTATTGAAGTCCAACTTTCATCCACTGATGAATACCACTTTACCACAATATTACTAGGAAAACACAATCTTTCTCACAACCCTTTTGGGTGCCTTGAACACAACTTTAATCACTTGTTAAAAATATTTAACTTTAATCATGAAACACCTCTAGAAAACAACTCCAATCTTATGTGTAACTCTATTCTTTCATACAACATCCCTTTATTACACGCAACACCCTTTATTACGTGCAACTCCCTTTTCATACAATTATTACATGATTCAAAGCTCAAATTTATTCTAAGTCTTGAGCTACCCAAATGAGGGGGAACATATTATTTATAGGCATCATTGAACCCTATGTGTAAGATTCAACACGTCACTCAAGATCCTCTTCAAGCATGAAAAACCCAATTTTACATCGCATTGGGTGTGCAAGTCTCTTTTGTGCAACCTTGTCTTTCACGCACATTCTAGGTATTTCTTGCACTTCATGACTTTGGCATATATTTATGTTATTATCCTCAAACATTCCTTGCACGCAACATTCCAAACCATCTTCAATCTTGTGCGTGACTTATTTTTCCAAAAATACCTTTCTCCATTTTTTGATTTTGAGGCCTAAAAATTTGAACATTGGAAAATGACACCACCTTGTATCTATTATTTTTATAATGTATATAGATCATCCATTCCTTTGTGATGGTTATTTATTAAAATATATTGTCAACAATATCTTAAGAACTCAACAACTCATCAAAAAAACCCTCTTAGTCAACAAACACAATAAACCCAAAAATGCTTCAATGATACCTTGATGGATTTTTTCCCAACAAGGTAGTAGTCATTGTGCACTGCTTTAAAAATACCAAAGCATACATATATTCCTTACACACCCAATTTCACTCATAACTCAATTGAAACCTCCCATGGGTCGTCATAGAAAGTTTCATAGCACCCACTCCCTAAACTAGAGTCGTGTTAAGAAGGTCACCAGGATCTCCCACCTCGCCCTACTGGTCAAGTCTGACAACAAGTCATTAGGTCCAACCACTTAGGTCTAGGCCAACTCATAGGAGGCCAAAACTCATGGGGTTTCAAGCATGCTCGTGTAATTACATCACATAATTTCAATATACCAAACACCCATCTCTATGGTCTCATATATGAAAGGCATCATATCCCAAACCAATTGTGTACCACTAGGGAACCTATCCTCTCTAAGTATTTGTACATCAGACCACTCCCTATAAGACAAATACACATACATAAAACATATACAAGTACATCAAACTAAAAAATAACCACCCACAAGGTCCCAATGGTTATTCACCAATGCCAATATGACCCACCACAGTCACTACACCTATTATGCATGAGGACCACATCATCATCCTCGTCATTGAGAATCTCACCATAGATCTACATGAACTTCCATGAGAAGGAAATAAAGATATAAGTCAAACCAAATGAGTATAATTCCACTAAGTACTTATATGAGAAAAAAATTATCAATTGTTGATAGTTTAAACAATAGATACTTAGTCATCATTGAAATCACGCACTTGAAGTTCCATAACTTGTGGATCATATATTCCTATAATTATTTATAAGATGACTCTTTCCTTTACAATCCAAGATTTAAAATCAAATCATCGAAATCTTTCCAATAGTCTAAGATCTAAGAATCCATCATAAATAAAAACATCCAAACCACATGTGTTTCACCCAAGGAAAAATCATATACAACTATAACATCGAATACTACGAACATCAATCCCATCCCATGGTAACCGATACTTCTTTCTATAAAAAGTGTTCTCAATGCACTATCTTGATATCCATCATGGGATTTGATACATTCCTAAATATCTGATATACCAGATCCTAAAATTGTAAGGGAAAAGAAAATGAAATGCTATAATACTGCTTTGTAATGTCACACCCCAGTTTACTCTTTAAAAGTAATCGGACTAGTTTTCTACATGACTTCAGGCGCACCTCCCTGTATGCCAAAGGTTGCCGACTAGTAGTGGGGCATCTATGTTAATACCATAGGGAGACTATACCCCCTGATCAAAGTGTGTAATAATAGATTAAATAACCATGTATCATATACCAATTATAAGCATCAAAGTATGCAAGAAAAAATAAATATCAATATATAAAAATAAACTAGAAATAGAAGTGGATAAATAGAAACATGACTAAACAATTAATGATATACAGTAAGAACCCAAATATCCATGACATCTATACAACTGACCACCCACTGGACCAATTAGATAAATTTATAGAAATAAATAAATCAAATAAAGGTATCTTCTTCATATTCAATCTGATTCTCATCTAGTATCATGGTTCAATATAAGCTATTATTTCCAATCATGAAAACTCTACTCAAGCCCCATCCCAAAATTGTTCCTAAAATAAACATGTGAGATCTACTTAGGTAACTGTGTGCAATTCGTCTAGATTAGGGTGTGATTATAACTCCGTAGTCCACCACCAATGGTGTCTAAATAAATATTCATTTTGATTATAGTGTATATAGATATACAAGGGAATAATGTACAATACATAAAAAAATATGTGTATTAATACAACCATTTATTATTTAACCTTTTGGACCTCGAGTTATATAGTGACACCCAGTCCAACCAAACCTTCCTTAGCCAATGTCAATCACCTGATCCATAGATTATTGGGTGATATATACTTTATGTAAAAGGTGGATCTTTATTGGATATATTTTTATTGGTACCTAGTTGCATCTGACCTAGTTAATCATACCAAGTTTAAAAAATACTTGTATCAAGGTGTCATTATAACGTCTAATCCATGAATCAAAATAAAAGTTCCTAAAGATTCAATTCAACACCTAAACCATGAACACAATGTATCATGTCCAATAATCTAAACCAAGGATATAGAGCACCATCTCCCATAACCTAAACTAGGGATTCAAAGCACCATGTCCCATACCCTAAACCATATAGCATGCTATCAGTGCCTAGAGTATTAATCAGGAACCTAAACCATGGATGCAGAGTTACATATTCCATCCCAATCTGCACAATATACCTATAGTTCTAGGAACCTCACTCTATCATCTAAATCATTCTATCATTTAACAATTTCTAAGGTCCAACACATTGAACTTTCAAAACATTTAAAATACTATGAAGGAACCATTCCAACCTTCATTATTTACCAAGGTACCAATGGGCCTCTAATACCACAACATGGATCATGATTTTGATCCCCTTTCATGTACTAAAACACTAATTTAAATAATCTTTAGAAAATTATAGATATCAAACATCCATTTTTAAAAAATTTCAAAGCCACCATTAAAATAATGGTCTTCCTCTTTATCATCCAAAACAAGGCCAAGGTCTTCATTTCCATAAAAACCTTTAAAATAGAAATTAATTCATTTTAACCAAAGGTAAACCACCCACTCATTACAAATTGAAATTTTAAATTCACCTAAAACCCCTTATTAAAATAACTTGGATTTCAACACCTCATTTTAAAATAGAAATCCACTTTAAAACATAGTTTCCTTTCATTGAAACCCAAATTGGTTTTAAATCCAACTTGCATGATTATAACCATTTTTAAAATCCTAATAACCATTTCACAAAAGTTAACATAAAACAAACATTCCATTTACAAGGGTCGATACACCCCATGGGTGGCTGTAAGTCCAATATCATAATAACCAATGAATCTGACATGGTTTGTCGAATGTCTAAAGCATAAATCTAAGTTCCAAAACTATTTTCTAGAGCCATGGAAGCAATTTAATCACACTTTGGAACTATTTAACATATTAAAAATATATGAAATAAATTATTAAGACTATAGGATATATAACTTATACCACCTACTTCATTAATGAATCTTTACTGACATTACCAAGTCCCTATGTCTCTACTTAGGCCCATATAAGCCTCATCCAAACTCCTCAACATCCAAACTAGCTCACCATAACAACCCAGGCTCCAACCTCACATCAAGAAATAATAATTAATTACTTATAGTAATTATAATTAATTAAATAAATAAATTTCAACTCAACATAATTCCAGAAAACTCAATGGGTCATTATTCCATAGTAGAACTGAAGTCAACCACTCGCTAAAAACCCATGGCCTAACCTCGACCACATTCTGGGCCAAAGATTTAAGAGAAAACACCTTTATAACAATTAATTAAAAACAACTTTGATGGAAAAACTATAAAAATTCACTATGGATACATACCTTAACAAAACACTAAGCAATGGTATATGGAAGTCATATTGGGATCTACTCTACCCAAGTCATCCAAAATACCCATGAAAAATGGTTGATTCCACCATTCTATGATGGAATATCCATGAAAAAACTAATTTTATAAAATCAAAAAATGGGGAGGAGGAAGAAGGAAGGAAGAAATTAAACCTCCATAAGTTATATCTTACCTCAAAACACCAAATAATTTCACCTTAAATGGTATAAAATGGATGGAAGGAGGAGAAATAAGGGAGGGTACCCTCTTGGTTTGCATGAACACAATGGAGTAAGAGGTGGAACCAAATAGACTAAGGGGGATTTTTTGTAAAATACCACTTTTAAAGAAATTAATTGTAACTATACGGTTTAGACATGCTATTTTCTAAACTATTCACAAACCATGCGGTTGGAACTATCCAAGACCAACTCCACCAACATGGTTTGGCTGCACAGTTTTCGAACCATGCACCAACCATGATATACTACAATTTATCCCTCTAAAGTAAGGTATATGGTTTGTCTTCCACCATGTGTAGATCATGTACCATGTCTCGAAATCCTACCACATCATATGGTTTCCCTTTATACTCACATGTTTTACCCTAAACCATGTTATTAAAATGAAACTTAATGATGCTTAGTTCAAAATGAAATGAAAACACCCTGAGCATCATAGTGTCACGCATTTTCTTCCAAGTCATTGAAACCAAACTATACACCTAGGTAAAATAGGATGAAACCACCCCAAAATTAATCCTAAGACTCTCAATATTACTCGAACACCTGAGATACCTCCCAAGACTCATTCTTCATCCAAAAACAAAATTTTTTGAAACTGTAACTCTCAGAATGATGTTTTGAGTCTAACCATTGTTCATTTATTTATATTCATGAGCCAAATGTCTAATTTTGACACACTGATAACACTTTATAGATATCATGAGACACTCACTATAATTATTCATACCATATTTAAGATAAGAATAAAATTTAACTCTCTTACCTTCTGATTTACTTGTGTATTTTTTCCACCATAACTACTTTGTATCCTTATATTTATGAGATCCATAAAATTAAACAAACTTCATCTCGATATTATTAGCACATAGAATAACTTCCTAAAAAACTTTAAATTCATGAGTGATCAAGACGTTTGTAAACTTGGGTTTAATCCTATGTAAAATCTATCAATTTTATATTCATAGTCAAGAATAAAATTTGGTTCATACATATCCAATCTGGTAAAATTATCTTTATAAGAAGTTATTGAGTCCTCCTTTTCATTTAACTCTAAAAATTTTCTTTCCATGCTAAGTTTTAGATCTTTAAGAAAATATCTGTTAAGAAAAAGATCTTTAAATACCATCTATGACATGGTATCAATTGAATTTTTCTCTATGAAAGTATTAGTCAAAGACCGCCACTAATCAGATTCACCTTTGATATGATAAATATTAATATTTATCTTCTAATTATTTGAATAACCCAAAACGTAAAATATATTCTCTGATGAATTGATCAATCCTTTAGCTACTACTAGGTAAGAGGTTACACCAAATTTTGGAGGATGTTGTTTCATAAAATTCTCCACTATTGACATGTTAATCCACAAAAAAGTTGGTTACTCTATTTCATATGTACTTGTATTTATAGCCTACATTATTTTAGTTAAAACAGCCTCAAATTTCTTAGATCTAACTCCAACCATTTCAAGTTGTTAATATTGAATGATATTGTCCTCTTGTTTCCTTCCTACATTATTCACCATATTACCTTTAAAAAAACATTCTAAAATAGATATAGATTATAATAAGAAACATAAAAACCCTTAGAGTAATCAAAAACTCTATCATGATGATAGTATGACCATAAATTATCATCCTTGTATTTTCTTTCCTCATCAAACTCATAAAATCTAAATTTATCTAAACCCTACTCTGATACCAACTATAACAACTCATATATAACCAACCCATAAATAAATAATTTATAGAAAATATTTCATTTCACTACATTTCCATGACCTTTTAGGTTTAAAGTTTTAGAGAATTGGGAAAACAATTACATTATAAAATAGAAAACTTCCATGTATACATTTTCCCCCATAAAAACTGGTTCTTAGATTTATGCTCTTGTTTCATTCATGATGCACATGATTCGGTCAAGATGATCATTAGTAACTAAAATATTAACCTTGATATAATTCCTACACATACTTACATTATATTAAATGATTTGAAAACATGGGATAATAAAATAAACCTCAATAAGGGATATAAAAAGAAATCCAACCTTTTAGTCAATTGAAAAAAAAGAAAACCCATGAGAAATTTGTCAATTTTTTATAAAATGAATTAATCTCAAGTAATCACTTAATTTATAATCAAATAAACTTCAATTCCGAAATATTTTTATAAAATGTCTCATAAGAAAGAATAATAGAAAAAATAATCATTATGGTTACTTGGGACATCATATTTATATCTCCCTTACTAGCACCTTTACAATTATCCTTATAATTTAATAACCTACCTAGTTAATTTAATCATATTTTATCCATAAAATAAATCATTACAAAAGGTATTGGAAGAATATATCACACCAAACCATCATTATATATAATTTACAACAACCATAATAAGAATAAAACATATGTGGGATTATAATTTCATTATAAAACTCATAAAAAACATTCATTTGAACCCATAAGCATAATAACTTACTCTTATACCATAAAAATAAAAGGAAATGTCCTTTTTTATAACTATTTAAAATAAAAATTTAAAAGAAAATATTAAAATAATTTAATTTTAAAAATCATGTAAACATAAAAGGAATATTTATAATTAAGAATGGTCATGACGATGGGAAAAGGTGATCAAGTGTTAAACATTAAAAAAAACTATTTTTTCATGCCTTTATAAAGAAAGTCACAAATGACCCATATGAAAGATATTAAATAGATTCCATTTTAAAATTTTGTAAATAAAATAAAATATAATTGAAAATTAATTTAAGAAAACATTAAATTGTAGATAAAAACATTCTTGAAAAAATATGAATATGGAAGAGAAAGAGTTGAATGGAAAACTTCATAACATTTAAAGTAAGGATGAAAAGAAAAATCTCTTACTTCAAGTCCTGACTCACTTGGTATGAATTATACCCTCCTTAATAATAAAATTATATTAATTATTTACTTAATTAAGAAACTTTTTCATTTTCATTATTATTCCTTTTGTTTTTTTAATTATAGTGTTTCATTTATTTAATAATCACTATAGTTCACATTGGTCATTTTGGGGTCGTTTGGTTCCTAATCTATAAAATGGATTTTATATCATAATAAGGATAAAAATTACTCATCTAAGGTTTAAGAAAGTTATAGATGTGTAATGGTATAGTTTTAATATCATTCCATAAAAAAAGTATTTTAATAGGTTATCTAATAGTTACTTTTATGTGAATCTTCCTTGATAATATTGTTTTTATAGTTTAGAATAACTACAACAGTTCACTTTTTAATTCCATTTTTATGATGGATATTTCATAACTATAGAAGTTTCATTAATATTTAATAAAAAATTTATATATTTATAGATTCCTGTGTTCATTTTATGGAACTTATAGTGATGGTTCACACAGAACACCTAAAATCTCTATTTTTGTAAATTTTTATTTTGAAAAAAAATTAATTTTATTTAAAAATGTAAATATGTATATTACCATTATATAATCATGAAAAAATATTAAAATTTTCATTATTATATAATATTACCATTATTTTGATTTTTTAATCATTCTTGACATAAACATTATAACATTGTTCATGTGGGTGGTAAAACTTACCCAAAAAACACATTATAATGACTAAATGAGTAAGAATATATTATTGTATAATAATAAAATCACTTTTAAATATTATTAATTAATTAAAAAAACATGCTTTTAAAATAATATATAATATTCAGTAATAGGTATATGAAGAAGATAAATGAAATATAATGGTAATATGTTATTACTTAAAAAGTGTCTCGGTATGCTCGTTTTAGGTGATATAATTTTATGATGACCATTTATTATCAATATTATTAATATAAAGAAAACATTATATTTATATAACCTTAATAATTTTATAAATATAATATTTATTCATTAAATCTATTTTTAGAACCATCTATCTAAGGTTTTGATGAAAAATAAAATACATCGCTCATAGAGGTGATAGTTCTCATGTAATATGTGCGACATTTTCATTTTACAATGGATGGAAATAAGATAGATAATTGTTTTTAAATTAACAAAAAAACATTTAAATATACTAATGATATTTATTTAATTATATCAGTATGGTTATAATAGATTCATAGTATGCCGAAGAAGAAAGAAACTTGAAAAAACTTGGTTAAGACAATTACAACTTCCTTGGATATCCTCCTTTAGGACCCTCATTAAGACTTATTATATTGTTATTTTGGAAATAATATAAATAATAGGACTTAGGTAATATATTTTAGGAATTATTGTTTCATGTATTGCTCGATATGAGTTTCTCAAGGTTTGTGGAGAAGTGAGGTGGTGAAGGGATCATTTTATAAGTGAGAGGAGCGGTACTACTATAAATACTTGTTTTATTAATATATAATAAATTTCATATTAAAATAAAGTGTCACAAGATTAGAAAACAATCCAAGATAATATATAAAGGGTCAATAGTACTCTCAACTAATCAATCCATTATAGGGTTTAGTGGTCTTTCCTCTTAATTTAACCCCTTTTTAACCATTTTAACTTTTATCGAGGTGTCTAATTTTTACTATAGTAACTCATTTTTATGAGTAAAAATGAAATAGAAATTATTAAATAATTTGAAACATCTAATTAAAAATGTAAAAACAATTTTATAATATTAAATTTCTATAATAGGTAAAAAAAATAATCTTAACATAAGTAGGCATAATGAAAAAAAAAACAATTTTTAAGAAAATGCCTTTTCAAGAATAAAAATGAATTTTCACCAAAAATCAAGTATAATATTGATTCTCATGAAATTTATTGGTTTATTTTAGAAAAATTATTTATGTGACTTTAAAAGAAATATAAAAATTAATTTATCATTGTGAATAATTAATTACATGAAAACAATCAAAATTACTTTCTTATTAGAAAAAAATTTAACTTATGCTCCAAAATGTCAAACATAGGTTTATAAATTAAAAATATTATTTTAGTATTAATTATTTTACTTCTAAAATAATTTTTTTGTCAAAAAAATGTTTCATAAATTTTTATTTCATGCTTATATCATGATTATTTCATAAATGTTTTGGTTTTGTTTAAAAATGTATTTTCCACTATTCACCCAAAAAAATATTTTTAGAAAAATCCAAAAAATTAACACTAAGATAATTTTTATATGATGAATCCAAAAATGAATTTAATTTTATCAAATTAAAATTATAAAATTTATAAATTCAATTTTTAAACAAAACCATACAACACATGGAAAATAATTTAGTTAGAATAAAAACTACTCCTTTTTTCAAATGAAAAATCATATTCTTTTTAAATAACTTAATAAAATTACTTATAAGGTTATAATAATAACTATTAATATTAATAAAATATAAAATTGTTTCATTATAAAAAATAATTGTGTCTTTATCGAGAATTGGTCCAATAGTGAAGACTTGGGTGCCTCTTAGAGAGGTCTTTTGAGTATAAACACCATTACGAATCAATGATATGAGCAAAAGAAAAATCAATAGGATAGACATTGGGAACTAGACATTGGTCCCTCAAGTACAAACTTGGAATGGCCCTTTAGGGAAAAATTTGGTGTCAGGGTTTTTTTCTCTAGTCACCTCATAGAACCTCTTGAAAAGGGTCCTTCACCCTAATGTTGATGACTAACTAAGATAACTAATTAGTTTAAATGATCAAAATCATTAAACAACACAAATAACCTTTGTTTATATTTTTTATAATTAGTTTGGATTTCAAAATCATTTAAATGGGAAACATGGAAGGAATGAGTTTTTTCTTCATGTGCTTAGGTGTTTCTAGGATTTATCCTCCTATTAAATAGAAGGATAGGGGTCCTCATATAATAAATAGAAGCCTTCTAGATAAATAATTATCAATAACTGTCTTGGTTGCCTAGTTCTCTTCAATAGGGCATGTAACGTATGTGCAACCAAGATAGGTCACGCAGTGAGAGCATGACATGTCATGTGAAACACTATGGTTGAATAGGGTGCTTGATGTGGTTTTTTAATAGGTAACAGAATGTGGTGGTTTCATAGGGTGCATGATGAGGATATAGAAATGGGCATGAGATATGAGTTCCCATTTTTTCCCATTCCATTGAATTTTTTTTTGAACTTCTAAAAAATTGGTAAAATTCCTTCTTTAATCAAATTTGAGCACCAGAAAATGACCCTTCCGCCTTATAATTGGATTTATTCCGTATAAAATAGAAACAAATCTATTGTAAATTTTATTTGGGTGTGAACTTGTTAGGTATTTGGTGCTTAGGTTAAAGGAGTGGGAATGTGCCCTGATAGAGGAATGGAATGTGCTCTATTCTGTAAATGAATCTATTCTCTGTTCAATGCATGAATTCATATGTGGGATGTTGGATCCAAGTGGTCCTCACTTATAACTACATAGGAACACTTCATCATCATGTTATTATGACCTGTTTGAATCATGTATACAAGGCTATCTCTTTTCTCCCATGTTTAGTGCAAAGAATTTATAAGTTTAGGAACTGCTTAATTTTAGAATTGTGCATGAGTGACAGAGCATAAATCTTATGAATTGGTAATGGAGTATGAAATATGAGGTACATAATTTTGATGAGAATGATCTAGGAATGGTTAAATGGGGGTGATATCCTTGTTGGCCATATCTAGGTATGAGTGATAGAGCATGGAGGTTGGTTATGAGAAACAATGTATGGATTACTAGGTGTGGAACACCTATCCAAGTGATTTGTGTGTGGTTGATTGGACACAATATCCTAATCATACATTTTTGTGTGTAATTACTCAACCCACCAGGGCCCTTCTGGATGGAAGAAGGATAGGCCACCATAATGCCAAGCCTGCCTCCAATAGGCCAAAGGCTAGAAATAAGTGTCTAGAAGGAATATTATAAAATGGGAGGCCTTTGGATAATGTACCTATACATACTCACCCATACATTTCCATGAAATAGTTCATATTAGTATTAAAATGATAGTAACATCTAGAGTAACCATACATGGAATAACCTCTAGGGAATACATCATAGTGCAATAGGATAAAACCAAAGTGTAAAGAGGAAAATTACATGACCAACCAAAAATAAAGTCTCAACCTAAAAAACTAGAGTAAATGAAGGTTGAGAGAGCCCCACTCCTGATCTCCAAGCCCCGACCACCATACGCAGTCAATGCACCCAAGTACCCCTAAACTCTACTAAAGTCACCATTGATATATATTTCATCTTCATAAGACGTGATACATATGGAAAAATCCCATGTAGGGGTGATTATATGCATACCCAATAGGAAACCCCTAAAACCACATAGGGAGTGATATATTTATAGAGAAAAAGTAGTCACCTCAACCTAAAGTAATATGGAAATGAAACCCAAAAGATACAAATATATATAAGCTCAAAAAGAAACCCAGACAAGAGATAAAGGGGATATCCATCTCATATCCCATCCAAATTTGATGAGTAATCCTACAGCTCAAAAAGTACATCACTGATGACCAACATCAAATGAAATAACACTAGAATATGTATAGAGGGGGCTACTCCCCACTGCTTTACTCCATAATCAAGGGATTCACAACTCTTATGGAGGTCTTGGGTACCACTACAACTCAAATATAGAGGATTTCCACTCCTATGGATAGATAAAATACAGCCTCTATAGTATAGGGGAGTTATGACTCTACTTGTGTCAAGCATATGGGGAACCCATGCCCTGGTTTGATTGGGGGGTACTGACCCTGACATCGCTTGGATGATCAAGACCCGATCATTTTCATTGTTGAGCATTGCCTAAAGAAGTGTCATGCTTGGAAAATCACACATCATATTTATTATTCCACAATGATAGTTATAATTGTGTTCTACATAGAAAAATACCAAGTATAGGATACTCACATGTCAAAATCTAAGTCCAAATTAAGGATATATGAGATGAAGAAGTTGAAGGAGGGAAGTACATGATGTGTTAGGGGTCCACATGGTGTGTGGCCTCACCTCATTATCTAGTTGTGTCCTCATATAGAAATGGATTAGTTTCCATTTTATAGTACATGGTGTGTATGGGTCATACATGACATGTCTAATGTACTCATGGCCTACCCCTGTGCTCCTGGTTATTCCCGGGTATGTCAGGTTCTACCTCTGTACTCGATCATGCTCGGGTGTCGGATTGTGCCCATGTACCCTCGGAGTACACTGAGTGTTTTACTATATAGGGTCTTGGTTTTGTACAACTATCACATGGATGAACTTACTAGGTAGGGTCACATAGTGTGCGGTTCTATCCACATGGCATATGATCCTTAACTTTTCCCAGAAACCCTAGTATCACAACCAGGGGGCTACACATTGTGTGATCTTCTGGGATGCACGGCATGCAGTTGGTTTTTTCATAAAATCCATAGATTCCTCATGTGGTTTCTGTATTTATTCCTATTGTTTCAAATATAACTAGTTCACCAACTAAGATTAAAGTAAATCTCCAACTTCTATTGTTTTCTGGCCTCTGATGGCTGAAAAATGGAATCAAGCGATATACACGAAGCCCTCAATGTCGATCATCACGTCTCCTATCGCCTGCCACCTAATTTAATCACCAATCTAGACCTTAGATCAGTGAAGCATCATCCAAAAGAAATTATCCATCCCAATCCATCTATAAACCACTTATTCATTCATCGTTCACCCAACCACCATGAATTTCGGGGTTCTGCCACTCTCAAACCCACCCTGACAATATTAAATTATGAACATGTGGTCCAATGATGATGAATGTGAAGAATGAGTCGAGTAATGGCACAAGAACAAAGTGAATATTTCATTTTCTAGTAGGTCTTGTAAAATTATCATAAATCAGGGATATCTAGGGTGAAAATCATGGAATATCAAGAACAACTGATATAAATAAATTAAACGGGGTCATGTGGAGGGATGATAAACACATATCAAAAGATGATAAAATATCCATGATCAATCTTTTAATAAAAATGGATAAATCCATAATTTATGAGTCATACCTAAATTAGGGTCGATAATTGGTTAATAACACATTCTCCAATAAATTATAAGTCCTGCTACGTTCGTTGCCTCTCGATCCACCTGGATCTGATCACTTTTCATCCTTTGATGCGACCTGTCTATAAAGAATGGTGTTTCTATTCCTCTTTAATATCATAGGGTTATGTGGATAACCTTTTATAAATTCTATAATAGAGTATTTATAGAAATAATTAGGTCATTGGAATTTAAAATAAAATAAATAAATTATTTATTTATTTTAATGAAATGCAATACTAATGACCACCTCAACCAAACGTCTAATTCCAACCAACCTTAGGTCATTCCTAAGGTAAAATTCACATTCCTGACTCAATGGTGGTCTCAGATTTTTGATCGAATACTTTGTTAAAGAGTTATTATACTATTTTATAAAAATTGTTCATGTGCGATATTAATATATTTAATATATTTATAATATTAATTATAGTCTCATCGGGCCTCAAAATATTGTGTCATCATAGTGGCTAGATAAAAAAATATTCCTAAAAATATTCCAAATTATTACAAGGAAAAAACTAAGTCAATACATTGTTCATGAGTAACTTGGCATCATGACTTGGGCACCATGACCTCAGTGTGATGAACTGGGAAAATTTTCACACTTAGTGAAATATTTTTTCTATTATCTACATGACTTTTTTCAAGTTATTTTCCATACATGATCTTCTATTATCTTCTATTCCACTGTAGTAATGTTTAAAACTATATTTGATGGATTTTTATAGGATATGGTTGAGTCTAGAAACAAATTACTTGGTAAAGTGGCAACTATCTATATCAACCATCTAGTAAATAATGTCGGACTCTACTCAAGATACTCTATCTCATCATATCATGAAACACTTTCAAGTCTACTTAGAATAATTATTCTCAATTATCCATCGTCAAATAGGATCTATATTCATGGTTTAGTCTCCCCATTGATTCACCAATTCTATAATCAGATATCAATTATCCTTATGTATGGATGTCATCATTGTGATGCATTATTCATTCAATCATTTCCTTTGAAAAATAGATCATTTATGAAATTAGTAATGAGAAATCAAACTATCTGGTATATTATTTGATTAATAAAGAGTTTAAAATACATAATAATATAATTCTATAATATTAAACCATCACGATATTATTTTTACCGAGTCAATAAAAATGGTGGATTCTTCAATGGGGCCTTTTCTCTAGGGGAGATTTCTCTAAAGAGTGGTGGTGACCATACTCGGTGAATCAGTGTTTCGTTGAGTTCAAAGACTATTTGGACTTTACAATTATCATTTTATCACCATCCTAATCTCTTCATATATTTTTTTAGTAATTTGTGACTTGAAAATAATACATTTAAACTACCATGTAAGGGGGTTGGTATAAGTCTCTAGGACAATTTCAAAATTGGGGGATCCCTATCCTCAACATTATGTATGTTGAATTCCTCCACTTTCATAATTTTTGGAACAATGTTGAGATAAATCTTATTCTAATTAGGGTTTTATTGAAGTTGGTTTAAGTTAGGGTGAATAAATAAATCCATTCTCTTTTCAATGTCCCCTTTATCACCTCGGTAAATATGTTTCTACATTCCCATGGGCTAAAACCAAAGGCAAACAGATTGAGAACCTTCCTACCCCAACATTCTAGAAGGGCATATAATATTTACTAGCCTATTTTTGATATTGGAAAATATAAATTGTGTGGTTATCAAATCAAGTCTAAGTTAAATATGAACCTTTGTTTGGTGGTCCTTCTTGTAATGTTTCTCAATGGGTGATTATTACCTGCTTGAGATGATCACAATATGGTATGTACCGCCACTTTTATGATGGTTTTACATATAGAATTAGTAATATAGTTTAACCTTTCCATATCAACCTTTGGGAGACTCTACCAAGTGTTAAGTTAGATCTGGTAGGGAAAATCTCCCCACTGGACCTATGGTCTGATCCAATTCTTACACGGTTGTATAAAAGTGCATATTGGTGGATATATTCCTAGGGATATTGTTTTCACCCCCCCCCCCCCCTCCTCCCAATTCAAATTTAGGCCCACATTCTTTTACTTAGCAATCATGGATCAAATAATTATGAATTCTCAAGGCATGTTCCATGTTTTAGGGAAACATTTATAATTTCTTTTCAATTTTTATGAATCTCACTTCAAAACTATAGCAGATGATATTACTAATACATTAGATAACCACTTGTATAAAGTCTCACTTTAGAATTGGATGGTTATAGTGAAGGTTGTTGGGGACTCTATCTGCAATACTTACATGACATTTCAATTTAGACACCAATTCCAATGTGTACAAAAGGTGATCACATCTCCCTATTATAGGGTATGTGATGAGAAACATCCTATATCCCTACAGTAATTTTAGTTTATGTTGATATACATGGAAATAAATACTCTAATCAATTTACCACTAGCTAATTCTCTGGTTGGTCTATCCTTGGAGTATTCTTTATCATGGATCAAACATTATCATGGTAAAGTTTTTAGATGAGTAACCTCGTAAACACATGGACTACTCTTTAAGTCTAAGGTGTAAGTTCAGAAAGAACCATAGTTGGTAGATATTTTCATCAACCTAAATTCCATGAATAATGTGGGAGATACCTCTGTTATTGATCATGGTATTTTAGTTTATGATTATTCATAACAAGACTACAATGCAACATCATTAAATTTTTCTATCTCCTAATATGTTCAGGAAATCCATTGCAGTTAGAATTATTTTAAGTATGGCCTTATAGATATAGAATCTCTAGATTTATTCTAAATCACATCTTTGTAAAAACATTGGACCTTTCTAATAAGTATCCTTATCCCAAAGTACATTTTTTTCCAATAGATGAAGTAGTCATTGTTTTTTAAGTTATTGTTATGAATCAAAAAACACATGAAAGGAGATTAGAAAATTTCCAAGATTTAATAACATGGACCATCCAATATTTAATCACTCAGACCCCCTCATTATTGAGATATGGTTAAATTGGATTACCTTAATCGGCTCTTTACGGGTCTAGGATTGATTTTCTTTATCTATCAATAATTATATATTATTATCTAGTAGATCATAGTTGTCCAAGAGAAATTATAAGTTCAATAAATAGATCATTATGCTTCTAAATATGTGGAATATATTGATAAAGTGAACTATTTTAGATATGGAGTAGTGAATGGATAATTAATCATGACTCTAAAACTAGATATCCACTAAAAAAATAGATATGTAACAACATGAGTCTTTCATAGTAGCTATGAAAATTCAAATAATAAAAATAAAAACTAGAATTGACACTATCAAGAGGAAATTTCAAGAAATTAATGCATGGATTGATAAACTATGTATTTTATATGAAGTATAGTTTTTAAACAAGTTTATATCCAATGATTAATTGATAATTACTATCAGATGTTAGTTAATATATAGTCTTCGATCGAACATATTTTTTGTAATTTCTTTCATTTAATCTTTTTATATTATGTGAAGGCTCTACCTTGTAGATGTTTCTCCCTTTTTTAATGAACATAAAACTTATTATCTCAAAAAAAATCAATTTCTTAATCTTATGTGTTTCTATAACCATCAAGGAATTATTATATGTGAAACTCGCAAATATAAATATCATAGAAATCAAATCCATCTGAAAATTTAATTGAAATGAGTTAGGTAAATCATAGCTTCGAAACACTTGAGTCAATAATGAAATATAGGAATCAATACATTATATTTAAGGCATGTATCCTCATATAGATATAGGAAATCTAGAGATATTGAAAATATAAATTACTAATTTTAAAGAAACATCAGATAAAAAAGACTAATTTTTTTGATTTACTCATGAACTTATTCTATTGGATGTATATTGGAAGGATAGGTATTTTGTGCATTTACCATCACTATATTCCAAGGTTCGTTCATTTGAATATTAATAGGTGAATGAATAATAATAGTGGAAATTATAAAGGACGTTTTTAATAAGAAAATAAATCATAAAAATGGTTTAAATATTTTATAATTATATCTCTATGTGTTTTTCACAGTCCACCTAAAATAATATCTGTTGAAAAATGGGTTGATTTAATGTTTTTCTAGATTAGTAAAACTTTAAAAAATAGATTGTTTTTTTCTAGGGAAAAATAGTGGTCTCTATAAGCTTTATATATTTTCTTTTTTATCCCTAAATTGTTCATAATCCATGAGGGGGTATTTGTGGGAAATATCTTGGATTTTTCTCTAGTCTCCCTTTGTGGTTTTTCAACTTGATGAGCTTTGTGACAGTTTTTTTAATGATCTAAATTTTTACTATGCTATGAAAGGTATAGTTCAAGAGAGTGTAGATTTGAATTTTTTCCCTAGATTCCATTTACGAGTTTTCACCCTAGAAATTACCATATATCTTTCCACTATAAATTTATAGTCTCATTATTTGGACCAATTAAGCTAATTTTTATATTCAAATAGATTTTGACCAAAAGTTTCTAGGGTTTAATTTTGTACATATTAGACTAAAAATTGTTAGTATTTTAGGTCATGTAGCTTCGATCAAAAGTTGGGTAAGGTTTCATGTCTGGAATAGAGGAGAAAATAACTGATATGAATTTATGTGCCTCATACTAGTATAGGAAACCCCTGAAGGTATAATTTTTATTTAGTTTAAGGTTATAATGCATGGATCAATTCAAGTATTGTTGTAGGTCATGAAAATGTGATCAAAAAAGATATGAGGTAGTTTATTTATTAATAAGGGAAAAGTGAAAACCCAACATAAATGATTAAGGGATCATATCAGTGTAGAAGAATTAAGGGAAGAGTAGTATGTAGTTTAATTTAATAGTGACAGAACTGGTATAATGGATGTGACAACCCAAGTGGGGTTGAGAGAAAGGATTTCTTCAACCCCTCTGAATAAGAAGTGAGAACAATGTGAATCATATCATAAATTACTTTAATTATGAATTTATTAAATAAAATAGGTATGTTGAGGATGAACACTGACCAAATTCAAATGACAGGTGCCATCAAACTTTTGTTAAGGGAACATGGGGTTAGAGGATCCTCTACTTGAGATAAGAATATTCCTTTTAATGATTTTAATTCGACCAAATATTCAATTCATATATAGTCACCAAACAAAATATCCTTATTTGGAATCAAATACCCTCATTACCAATATTCATGGAAGGTTTATACTGATTCAAATATACATGATAAAAAGTATGGTATGTGGGAATAATATGTTCAAAAGGTGATCGAAACATCTTGGTTCAAGACTAGCCAATTTTGGGTTGTTATTGGATGTTGATAGGGGAGTTTATGTGGATGGAGATTTATGGTTGGGCTCATGAAAATGGTTTATACAACACTATGTATTATTTGATAATAGAAATCAAGACATACATAATTCTTAAAATGTTTCTATACAGATATTTCTCATGTGTAGGGGAAATGGTGATGAAATAGATGAGTGTGTTGGTAAGAGAATAAAGGAAACTAAATAGGACTGAGGTATTAGTGTCAAGGCAAATGAAACAATTATAACCTAATGTAAGGAAATTGGAAGACCTAGTGTGAATTATTAAGGAAATATATAATAGATAGATAGGGATGAGATTGGATAAGATTTTTGGTTGGAACAAAGCTAAGGCCTTTATGAATCACTACATATCCTATAAGAAAAGGAATTAAGCTACACAAGATTCTTAAAAGGGGAATTTTCATTTTTTTTATAAGATCAAAACAATAAGTAAGATCTATGGTTATACTAAGGATAAGGTATCTAGGTTTTATTATACAATGTATTACTATATTACTAGTGTAGATTACCCAATATGAATTTTTGAAAACCCACACACTGAGGATTAAAGTTGATGGTATTTTTTATTATAACAAAAATAAGAAATTTGGGTGTCACTACATATACTAAAATAATAGGAATCAATTTATACGTTGTTCATAAAAGGTCTATACATAGATCTATATCATTTTAATGGGAAATTTATAATGATTTCATCCTAGTGTTTGGATATGGAGGTAAACATAACATGAATCAAGGGAACAAGCACTATGATATAGTTTTTTAAAATGGTGTAATTTTATCTTGGTGAATATTTATAGATAGGTAGAACCACAAGCTAAGAAACTTACATGTATTAGGCTCTCATGCAAGGAGTTATAAATAATAGACCACTCAAAGTAGTTTAATGGTTATGTGTGGAGAACCATACATAATTTAGTTTAACATCATGTGATAATAAATCTATGATATGTTGTTAAAATTCTTGTGGTAAGGATGTTATAGAAAAGGCCTCTACATAGATATGATTCATGTGTAGGAAAATTTGGATTGGTTTAATCCTAGTGTCGATTCATTGGAGTAATACCCAACATGAACATGATGAATTCACAAACATAAGGATGAAATGGGAATTTAACATTAATGAAAAAGATAGGTTATTTGGGATCACTATGTATCCTAAGATAATACGAATCGAGCCAAGTATAGTTCTTGGATATGAGCATTTTCATTATGTTATAAGATCAAAATAATATGGAAGTTCCATATATTTTCCCATGACAATAAATATAGATTTCATCATATGGTTTCCTAATGTGTTTCCAATGTAGAAAACCCAATGTGAAAGAGAAGGATATATACTAGTAGGGTTTGGATAAAATATAAATTTGTGGCTAGGTTAGAGATAGATGATATGGAAATTTTTATGTATCTTATAATAATAAGAATAAGGACACATGTAATTATCCTAATAAATATATATGTAGATATGGAATAAATGTAGGCGAAAATTAGGTGGCTTTATTTTGGTACCAATATATTGTGGTAGACTCGACATGAATGTGCAAGAACCTAAGAACTATGATTAAAGATAATGGTATTTTCAAATGGACTTGGAACAAGAATTCTAATCATCACTACATATCCTATAGGAATAGGAATCAAGCCACACATAGACCTTGATTAAGAAAAATATCTTTTATTTATAGTATAGGTCTATAGATAGGGGCCATAAACTAGGAACTATTGAATAGATAAATCTATCATGTAATAAATCAATTTATATTAATGGATCACTCTAAGAAGTTTATCATCTATGCAGGTGGACCATATGTAATGAAGTTTAACAACATATGACGAGGACTTGGGTTCCATGTTGTTTAATTTCATGCAAAAAGAACCAATTTTATTTAGCTTGAAATCATGTGGAATTGAATTTCATGAAACCAGTGTGAATTTATACAAATTATTTTTAAAAAAAAATATCATGATGGTGGAAGGTGTGATATTTTTTTCAACGATTATGATCAAAGAGTAATCTCTGTTAGAGTAGACCATATGTATAATGTAAGTTCCCTCCTATTTATGTTTGATTTTTTATGGATTAATATTTGGTATCATGGGTGACATAAAGACCAACACTAATTCCCCTTGGAAAAATGAGTGGATGTAAACCTTTTTAGTAAATGCTCATGCGATATGATTTTGATAAACCCCAAGGTTGTGCATTGTGCAGATAATTTTCTCATCAAGTCGCTATAATTCATCAAGATAGATATGAAACTGATAAAATTTGGATAGTAAAAAATCATAGATAGAAATGATAAGAAATTTAAAATGAAATTCAATAGGAATGAATTACTTTGTCCCATACACTAGTGAGTATGGGGTTTCTCATGTGAAAGTACGGGTCATAGTATGATAATCCCACAAAGCAGACAAGAGTTTATCTAGATAAGTATTATTGTCCTTATCCACCATATTATAAAGTATTTTGGATATATTTTTATTGAAGGAATCTATATATATATTTTCTACTACATGATAGTTAGTGGTTAGACTGGAATTTTTATTCTTGATATAGTTTCTTCAGCTCAAATTCAAAAAATGGGTGTTGTTGTCCATTGGTGTTATATGATGGACTCCAAATCTAGTAATGATGTTAGACTACATGAATTGTATTTCAACCTTTTCCTCAACCTCCTTGAGTTGTACCACTTATTACTATTTAGATAATAAATCAGTTATATAAAGAATAAACTTAAACTGTATGGTGATGGTTGGAGGGTATGATTTTGTGACATATATCCCCCATGTAGTGAATGGCCGAGAGTATTTAGTGGTGTGAAAAAACTTTGGGGGTTTATGGTTAAAGTTGTCTTGTATTTTAAATTCATGAAATTTATTCTTAAATTCAATTCAATTTAATACCATCATGGTCCAAAAGTATCCTAGTCTTATGATTTGATAGAAAATATTGGATAGTGACTAATGAGAACCACGAGCTTTGGTATGGACATCCTATATATCGAAGAGTGTCTCTCCTCCTTCAATGTACCTAAGGAGGATCCCATAAAATTCTAATTTATAGAGGATGTTATAGGAATTTGTTCCATCATATAAGACAAAATTTGATTCTTGCTAATGGATATGTTCCTTCTTGGATAAATCCTATGGGATAACCCTACTTTGAAGATAGCCCATTATGGGAGGCATCCAAAAAATTGTGGCATCATCGATGAGATTAAAGGCTTGTATTGTTTTAGGGTTTCATTAACTTCAATGATTTCCTCCATATAATTATGGATGAATAGAGATTCCACCTTAAAATGTGTGGTATAAATGACAGTTTTATCTTGATCTAGCTATGCCAAGGCTATAGCTACATTTTACAGTGTATCCATATTGTAATTTCATGAATCTTGAATATGAAATTGTGTTGCCTCTAAGTGGAATTAAACCATCAACCATCATACATAATCAAGAAAGGGGGTCAATTCTTCCTTTTTTATGGAATAATCACCATAAATATCAGTCCCTTGTCAAGGATATTACCCTGAGAGAGGGGGTAAATCCGGGTAATACCAATTTAAAACTTTATCCCTTACTTTTAATCTTGTTCTGTTGATGTGAGGAACACTCTTTTATCTCTATAAATTTCTCTTTTTAAGTGAATAAAAGAAGTAAAATGTGCAGAAAATTTTACTTACCTCACCCAAACAAGGGTAGTCCAAGGAGAAAGAAAAGGTGGTGTGCCTATGCACCAAAAACACTAGAGAGTACTACTGTTATTTTGTTTACATAATAAAGAAGTTACATTGGCCCTCAGAACTCACTATTCAAACAATTGAGATGGCCCACTACCTCTCATAATAAAAATTAGCTCACTAATCCTAATATGATAAAATTTATATTCCTCAATGAGATAAGGATTTTGTTGGACCTGTGATGCTTCTAAAAATGGGCAAGATTCCCAGCATCCCACTTACTCAGGACTACACTTAACTGGTCCACTCAACTGGTCCAATTATCCAGTATTTTACCCTTCCTGACAGATATTTAATCTCACCTCACCAAAGATTCAAACACGGGACTGACAGACTTAATAGCCACTGGGGTGCATCTCTGGTACCCCCACACTAGCTAACACAGTGGTACTGAAGATTCCCCCTGGTGGATATTAATCATATCCATCCCAGGTTTGAATCTATGGGGAGGAAAGATTAAATCCCCATCAGGCAGGGGACATCACTTGATACTCATCTCATTTGAGTGGTCTAATTGAGTGCAGTCCTGAGTAAGTGGGTTGTGGGGTATCTGGTCTATTGTCGGGAGAATAACATGTCCAAAAGATTTGAATGTACATTTGGAATGGTGTGTCTCTTCCACACAATTTTAATGAAGTTCCACTATGATGAGGCACATAGAATTACCTATGTATTCTTCAATTTCTAAACTTTAAGTAACACTGTAAAAACATCTCTCTCCATTTCATGGATTTTCAAAAATTATTCTTTTATTTTCCTTGGATATTTATCTCCCTTAATAATATTGAGGGATCATAGGCAATTAAAGTTCCACTTATAGATATCATAAATTTCCTTCAAAACCACACTTAAATCCTTCCATAATTTTATCCAATTTTTATATAGTCAAAGAAGTAAATTCTTTGTGGACATATTTCTTCATTTTAGTGTGGAATAACTAATCAATTAATAAACCTTTGAATTATTGTAAAATCCTTCAATTCCTGCAATAATAATTTCCTAAAATTAAATTCCATGATTAAAAAATAATTAAATAACCCTTCATGCATCTTATAATTAAGAATATCTAGATTTAGAGCACCTTGCTCTAAAACGCCTGCCAAAATAGCTTGCATTCAGACATCATGGTGTTATCTATTCAATATTTAAAAAACACTCTTTAAAATGACAAGATCATGGCTTGTTGGAAATTTTTTCTTTCAATATATGAATAAGAAATATTACCTCTATCATCTAAAGAAAACATCATCACCATTTCCAGCACCACATCTATTTTATGCTCATTATTTCTCATAGGTGAAACTTCACTTCAAATTTCCTAGTGAAATGGACAATAACTTATCACCACAGTGTAGGATAAGTGAAATTCTTAACTTCTTTTAACCACATTATAGTGTTACTCTTCATTTTCCACTTTATATGATCCATCCACACCTATCAAAAACACCCATATTGGGCATCCCATTTCTCACTGGTGAACTTGAAATTCACCAAGCCCACATCATGGCATGTTAATATCAAGATATCCATTTAGAATCTCTAGGTATTCCATGAAATTCATGTAAATACCAAAAACATTGAAACTCCTAGATTGGGCCTCATCATTTCACACAAGTGCAATGGAAACTCCCCACGAGTACTACCATGGTGCGGTCCTCTCCAGATTTCCTATTTTGGACATCCTCATAGAAACCCACCTTTTTCTATGGCATTTCATTATCCTTCCTTTCTCCAATAAACCAAATTCACCTATTCTTTAAAACTACAACCATTATAAATAATTTTCCATAAACACAAATACACCAAGCACTCAAAGGGATTTTCACCATTTCCAAAAATCACTCCTTCGGGTTTGTTGAAAATTCTATATCAACACTCACCAGAACCACTTGTTTACACTCATTATTTCAAAGATTGTATCAAATATTAATCAATAATAAACACTAATATCATTTTATTCAAGGATAAATGTGAGAAATAAGAGTTAAATGAAATAATTCTCATATGATAACATATTGAACTACATGCATCAAACCATCAAACCTTTAACCCCAAAATCCACAACCAAAAACTATTCCCCTTTATAGCTGCACCAATATCATGAGTAATTTTTCCCTTTATCCCCAAAAAATAATTATAAAGACCCAAACTTTTAATATGTATATATTACATCCTGATATATGAATGTTTGTTACATAACATTATGATTCATTCCAGGACTGTATAGTTTTAGTGTCTTTGGAGACTAGATACATAATCTTATTATTTCATTAAATATATTAAACATCACCCATAAAGATATTACCAAATAGTACTCTACTTAGACATACCTTATTTAAAACCTTTCCTTATAACCTAGGGAAGTGGAAAATAATAAATGGTGATCTCAAATTCATAGTAAGGGTAAGAAAGGGAGGTATAGATCATCAATTAAGTATAACATGAGAATAGGGGTATAAGAACATGAGTTTAACATTTGAAAAACATACCCTAAATATCATATATTATAATATTTAATCATGGAAAATGTTCATAAGAATGTATCATAAAGGAATCAAATAACATGATCCATGAGAGTATAACATTAGCATAGAACATAAGTTTTTGGTGTACTCATAATCATAGAAAATAATTTCCTTAGTCAAGGTTCACTACCAATACTATCATAGTGGATTGGGTTCACTCTTAATTCCATCATATCCTTGGTCAAGGTTCACTCCTAATACTATCATAGTGGATAAATTCCATTACTGAACTGGATTCACTCCCCATTATAATGCTTATTATATCATGAGATATTCATCTTTACCTAATCCATTAGAGGGATATATAATTTCAGTCCACACATCACATAATGAAATTCATCTAAATGTGTTCCACAAGATAAGAAAACATTCATCATATCATCTTGTTATAACCTATGTAAAGGAAAAGGTATCATAAATATTTCAACACTTTATCAAAGCATAACCAATGGAAAATAAATAGTTTTCATAAAGGTTTCATCATAACATAATTAACCCATGGTAAAGAAATGGTTTTCATATAATTATCCTCAAATATTCATCATTATAATCCATATAAATAAAAAAATTGGATGGTATCATTAAATAATATCCCCATTAAAGCATAAGTAACATCAAGGATGTTATCATAGATTATAAATTCTGTTAAAAGATCACAAGAACATTTCTTGATAAAAATAACCATTTCACTTTGAAATCACCTATTTAAAATCTAAAAAAATCCCAAATATTAAAAAACAATCTTTGAAAATAAATTTATAGAATTGTAAACGAATATTATACTCAATTAGTGGTTATGACAGTGAGAAATTTTATCCATTCTATGTATGTTAAAACAAATTTTCCTTTCACATTTTTAGTAAAAAGTCTAAATTACCTCATTAGGAAAATGGAAAAAATATTCCTTTTAAAATATTTTGTAAAAATTAAAATGTGGGTATACATGAATTTAAAAAACATGGGATAATATTAAAAACTTTATTCAAAATATTTTTATAAAACATAGACATGGAAGAAAAGGTATTTTTGACCAAAGGGAGAAATACAGTCATATTTTCTAAAAAAAATATTTCAGTCTATTTAGTACTTAAAGTGGTGAAAATCAAAGGAAAAAATTTAATAACCATAAATATATTTAGGATATTAAAAATAATGAGATTCTTTAGATTTAGATCATGAAATTTCATCATCAGAAACTTAATCAAAAATAATCCTGGTAAACAATGAGATTATAACATAAAACCATTACTACTTTGGTAATCTCTGTATCAAAACCTAATGAAATAGAGAAACATATATGGATTTTTAAATACTAATACTTTTCATGAAATAATAATAAAATAAATTCATGGTTAGTATATAAACCACATAAAGGAAACATGTGGTGAATATGTCATGTGTCTCATAAAAATAAAAATTAGATGAAAATCCCTTACCTCAAGTTCAAATTGCTTCAAAAGTACTCCTACATCTAATATAATAAACATAAATTTATTATAATTATATATAATAATAATTTAAATAATTATAATATTATATATTATTCACTTATAACATTTCGATTCCTATTTATTAATAATTCCTTATTAAAATAATCACTTCTAAGTGTTCATTGTTTCATTTTTCATGAGAATTTTGTTTTGGCAGTATCATTACTTATACTTTTATCATGGTTCTATAATATCCATAATTTTAATAATGATATAAATATAATATATATTAATTATATATATATATTCATCCATAAAACCTATAGATATAAAAATGAATTACACCGTTCTTGGAGATGATAGGCTATATGTATGCATGAACCATGATTTCACCTTTCAATGGATGGAAAAAAAGAAAGGTAAATAATAATTAACTATTAAATAATCATTATTATATCATATATATCATATATATTCATTAAATTTATCCTTATTTCCATCCTTGTAAATCATAATCAAAAAAAGGATCATGTCACTTCGTAGAGGTGGAAGTCCACATGTACACATGAGCGACGTTATCATTTTTCAAAAGATAAGAATGTAAGAAGGTAGATTTGATATTATAATTATAGAATAATAATTATTTAAAAAATATCATATATAAATAATAAATATATCTTAGTAACCATCCATGGAATATGGCGATGGAAAATGAATTGAATCGCTTTGTGGAGGCGGTAGTCCCATACATATGCACAAGCAATAATTCCACTTCCCATTTGATGGAATAGAGTGTGGATAATGGTTGTTAAATAATAATAATAAATTTTAATTATATTTAGTATACTTAATTAATTATATTATGATTAATACCACATATTTATATTAGGTATAAGAATAAATAAATTGAAAGAGGTCGGGTGGGAATATTACCTCTTCTTTAGTAATCCTCCTTTAAATCCCTTCTTAAGGGCCCTTAGAATAGTATTTAAATAATACCATTACCTCTAATTAATTTATAGATAATTTTAGAAGAGAATTTTTAGGGGTTTTTAAAGCTATATGGTTCAAGGAGGTGTAAATAAAAGAGATAATGGGTATCCTATTATAAGGGAGGTAAAGGATGCACTTGGAATTACTAAAATGATTAAAATGTAATTAAGTAGTTCTCAATAGAAGTACTTAAAATGGACATATATTCGAACAAAAATTTTTATAATTTCAAAATATTATCATCCAATTAAATTTAGATAGATTTTGGTGTCATGTTAAACCTTATTTTTGGTTTAACCCCTTCATTAATTGATTTTAACCATAAGTGTGGTAATGAATTTTTCTATATTAAAGGGTTATTACTTATCAGGTAAAAATTAGATCAAAATGGAAAAAGGAAGAAATTTTAGACCATTTATCTTCACAATTTTCCTCTTTCAAAAAAATTATGATTTTTAAATAATTAATTATCATTTTTCATAAAATATCATTAATGTCATTTTTGACAGTATTCATTTACTTTGAATTTATATTTATAAATATAGTTGTGTAATTTGAATATAAACCTTTAAAACATCCCTAAAATATTATATTTATATAAAAAAATTATTGAAATATAACTTACCCAAAAAAATATTACTTTTAAAGTTTTTTAAAACATTTACATTATTTTTATATTGCTTGCACAAGCATTGTGTTATCATTGTGTAAGCATTTAAGGTATTTATTTCATAACTAAAAATTAAAAAATAAATTATAATGAGAAAAAAATAATTCATATTTAAAAAAAACATTTATAACTTAAATTATCCTTATATTATCCTTATGTAAAAAAATTAGAGATATTAAATTCAAGAGAGTGACATTTTGGAATTTTCTTTATTAAAATAATATAAATTTAATTATCAAGGGAAAATGGAACCAAATTATATATATTCATATTTTCAAAGTATATGGAAGAATTTACTCATTAATATTAAATAATGGAATGTTTTGGGTTGATTTTGAGAAATCATCTCATGGTTTTAATCATGTTTAACCCGTTTTACCCTTAATGATGTGCTAAATATTTACCACGATTACTATTCATAATGACCAAAAATAAAAGGTGACTATTTAAAAATTTTAAACATATTGATTCCAAATATTGATTCCATTTTTTTATATTCAATCTCTCTAAGTGGTAGAAATCATGTTTAATATAAATTCATAAAATGCAACGAAAATCGATTTCTAGACAAATGTGTTTTAAAGCATTAAAATTATCTTATATAAAATTCATGAATATTTTTTATTAAAATTGAATTAATTAGAATATTATAAATCAAATGGTTCATATGTAACTTTAATAAAAAATCAAAAATATAAATGGACCTTAAAATTACTTGATTTAATTAAAATAAATGATTGTTTTTTAAAAATATGTATTTTCCACTATTCATTAAAAAATAAATCATTTCAGAAAAATACCAAACTTTTACCCTAAGTTAATATTGATATTATAAATTAAAAATTTATGTCATTTTTATCAAATTAAATTTCTAAAATTAATAGAAATTAATTATAATATTCCCACACAAAATGAAACAAAAACCATTTTTGAAGAAAACATATTTTTGAAACATAAAATAACTTTAATAAAAATTGAGTGCTTATATATTATGAATTAACTAATACATTTGAATTAAGTAAAAAATTTATATATATTTCATAATTTTTTTAATCCTATTCAAACGCATAAATTTTACAACTATGTTATAATATATCACAGTTCGTTTTAATCTTAGTGTTATGTGTCAAGCAAGATATCATACACTTATAGTTTATTTAAAGATAAATATATTATAAAATATTTGGGTGTTTCATTATACCCCCTTAAATAAATATCACCCTCATAATTTTTATCCTTGTTAAACAAAGGTTCAAAATTTTAATATACCTTTTTTTAACCCACATCATACAAATGGATGATAAAACTACCTCTAAAAAGGGTAAGTGTGAAGCGTAAAGGTTTCCCAAAATTAAAAATAATTGGGTTCTAGGATAAGGATAAATTTGTGGGATGTTAAAATATAGACTTGAAGAATAAAACTACCATATAAGGAATAATAGAGAGTGATAGACAACATGGCCAGAAGAAAGTTAGCGACCCAAAAACCATAAATTTATAAGTGGTTAAAAGACCATCGATTCATTGGAAATGAATGTAATATGATGAAATTTTTGTTTCAAGATAATTTTCCTAGAGTTTAGTAATTCATTTTATATCTAGACTAATAAAATATGGAAATATACTTACCTGAAAAATATAATTTCATCCTTTAATAAATTTCCACCCCAATCTCATGTTTTTCACCAAACAATGAGTATTCAAGATGATTTTTTCATGTCTGAGACACTAAAATAAACTTCATAATCCAAAAAAAGTATATTAAGTTATTCCTACTATGTTTAAATATTAACCAAAACTTAATTGTTAGTAAAAGGTAAGATAATATTCAAAATTTATAAATCCTTCTATTTAACTCTAAAATTTTCATAATAATAACAAAGGTTCTACTTAGATCATTTTTTAAATAACCCAACATCCCAAATAACCTTAATAACCTCAATATTAAATATTTTTTTAACCTAAAAGGTGATTTCATACCTTTCATCTTACATCCCCAAAAAATTAATTACATTCATCCTAGATAATCCATCATGTTAAATCATATATTAAACCTAATGCTTATATATACCTCAACCTAATTAAGCATATCCCAAAATATTATTAATCACCATGATAAATCACTATGTAATCTTATAATGTGGTGAAATTTACCAAATATCATGAATCAAATTTAGATACTAACTTGAAAGTTAATCCTTATCTTGACCATAAATATCACTAAAAATATCACATTATCAATTAATCACTTTTCAACCATAAATATTATCTACATCCCATTTTCCAATAGACCATAAATAACTTAACATAAAATCATATATTAACCAAAAGGGTTTTTTAAAACTCAATAGATTATTCTTTCTAACACCAAGTAAAAGTTTCAAATCACCACAAAATCCCATCATGTAAAACCTAAAAAGGGGTATTTATGACTTGTAACTTATAATCAACCTTAAACTTATAAAGCCATGATGGTATCTATAACTATTAATTTAACCCCACATGAAAATATATATTCTTAAAAAAATTAACACAATTCTTATTCCTCAAATAAAATCATATACTATTGAATATATTCCATAAATCAAAAAATGAAATAAACTTCATCAAAGATGAACTAAATCACATTATCATCAAATCACTAACCAATTTTAATCTAACAAATACTATCCTATTTAATTCATCAATATCAATAGTCTATTTATCTCAACGGAACATTATCACTATACTACTAAATCATTTTTCTTGGTTATCGATACCATTCAACATATGTTTCCAAATCCTTAAATAAAAATTATATGGAATGATCCTTATATTTTTCATGATTATTATATCTATAATATCATTGATATAACACTTATACATTATAATTATCAAATCCCAATACATAAAAACTTTAATCATTACACTTCAATTATTTACATAGCATAATTACTTCCTTGGTCTATGAGTTAACACATAGATTAGGGAATTTTCTCAAATAATGTCCATATTCCCTGCACATAAGACATTAAACTATAAATGGTAATTTAAAATGAACTTTTTTCCCTCCATAAAACTTTTAATTTATCCTTGAAAATTAATTTCTCTATACCCTTTTATTCCATACATAAAATATCTTCTCAATCCACTAAGATATTCACCTGGGTGATCCTTCCCAAATTCTTATCATAAAGAAAATTGAACCTTCATTCCTCTATAGTTATTACCACATAAACTTTCATAAAAGTCCATCTTCCTCTTATTTGACGCATTATAAAACTCACCAAATTTTACATTTTTAATCATATATCATAATAGATGATTATGAATAATCACAATGTTTCACCTTCTGGTTCCTATTTTATTTATCTTTTTATGAGTATAATCATTTCATTGTCCTTCACATTCACCATTAACATGAATCCACCTAGTTCCAACCATTATCTAAAACCAAAAACCATATTGTGAACAACAATAATTATAGTAAGAGATCATGAAAAATAATTTATATAATGTCTAAATCATGACACATTATTTCTAATCTATGAAACCTTGGGTTTAACCTAGGCCATCCTTGGTTATCATCTATTCAAATCCTTCATAATGGTTCATAAATAAAATGTGAATTAACCCAAGCATATCTCGTAGGAGTATCAAACTAGGTGAATTGTATGGGCACACTTACCATGAAAAATAATTATGGTTGAGATGTACTCAACCAACTCTTTTTAGTGTTATTACCACTAGATGCATCTATTCCAAAACCACTTCCACTTGTAGTATCCAAACAGGGATGTATTTCTAAGAAAGCTGTATAATCTCTATATTACCAAAAATTTAAGATTTTATAATATACTTAGTATTATCCCTAGTATTTTCACTAAAGTTATATAATCAAAATCTCTTAATATTTACTAAAATATTCTCTGATACCAACTATAGCAACCCATACTTCTCATACATAGATATTTAATCATAAATTATTAATATTCATTACATAACATTATGATTCATGTAGTAACCATATGGGTTTAGTTTCTTTGGAGACTAGATACACAATATTATTATTTCATGAAATATATTCAACATTATATATAAATATCTTCCCACATATTACTCTTCTTACACATTCTTTGCTTAAAAGCTTTCTTCATAACTTAGGGAAGTAAAACATAAGAATGGGTTAGCTCAAATTCTAATTAAGGGTATACAAGGAAGATATCAATGATCACTTAATCATAAAATGAGAATAATGGTATAATAATATGAGTTTAACATTTGAAAATAATACCCAAAATATCATTGATCATAATCATGAATCATATAAAAATCATGGTAGTTCATAAGACATGAATCATAAAGGAATAAAAGAACATGATCCATGAGAGCATAATATTGGTATAGGACATAAGTTTTTTGTATACACATAATCAGTCAAGGATAACTAACAATACTATCATATTTTATTGGTTCCACTCCTTTTTCTATCATATCCTTGGTTAAGGTTTACTCCTAAGACTGTCATAGTAGACAAAGTCCCTTACAGAACTGATTTCGCTCCCTATTCCAATCCTTATTATCTCATGATATATCAATCTTTACCCAATGCATTAGTAGGATATATAATTCTAAGTACACCAATTACATAACAAAATTCATACATATGTGTTCAAAAATATCATAAAAAATTCATCATATCATCAAATCATAACCTATAGAAAGGAAACTAGTTTCTTAAACATTTCAGAATTTCATCATCACATAACCCATGGAAAATAAATAGGTTTAATAAAGGTTTCATCATAACTTAATTAACTTGTGGAAAATAAATGGGTTTCATATAATTATCCTCAAATTATCATCATCACAAGAAATATAAAGAAATAAAGTATATTGGATTATTGTATTATATCCCCATTAAATCATAAATAACACCGGTGATTTTATCATGGATGAAAAATTCCATTAAAAGATCACTAGAATATTTCATGAGGAAAATAGATTTTCACTTTGAAATCAATTATTTAAAATAAAAAAAACCTAAATATTTAATAAAATATTTTATTTAAAAATAAATTTTGAAAAATGTAAAGGAATATTAAAATAATTGAGAGATTATGATGGTTAGAAATTATATTCATATCATGTATGTTAAAACAAATATTTCAAATTTTCAATAAAAATTCAAAAGTTCCTTGTTTATAAAATGACAAGAAGATTTATTTTAAACCATTTTGTAAAAAGAAAACATGGGTATAAATTACTTTAAACAGTAATTATATAATGGTTAAAACATTATTTAAAGAATTTTTATAAAACATGAACATGGAAGAAAATGGATTTTTGACTGAAAAGTGAAATAAATTCAAATTCCCTTAAAAATATTCATTCATCTTCTTTAGTACTTAAAGAGAGTAAAATAAAATGAATAAATGTAATATATATAAATAACTATAATAGAATAAAAATAATGAGATTATTGAGAGGTATATCATTAAATTTCATTATTAGAAACCAAATCATAAACAATCCCTATAAACAATGAGATTGTAATATAAAACTCTTACTATTTAAGTAATATTTGTTTCAAAAACTCATAAAATATATAATATTATATAAATTTATAAATCCCCATGATTTTTATGAAATAATTATAAAATACATTCATGGTCATTATATACATCACACAAAGAAAATAAGTGGTGAATATTTCATGTCTCTAACAGAAATAAAAGTGAGATGAAAACTCTCTTACCTCAAGTTTGACTTTATTACAAAGTAATATAACCTATTGTATAACAAATTTAAATATATTATAATTATATAAAATATTCATTTAAATAATTATAATATCATTTATGGTTCACTTATAACATTTCAACACTAATTTATCAATAATTTCTTATTAAAAGCATTGTTTCCTAGTGTTCGTTGTTTCATTTTTCTTGAGAATTTTGGTTCAATAGTTCTTATCCTTGTACTTTGATCATTGTTCCATTATCTAATTTTTTTTAATAAAGATATAAATATCATATATATATATATATTATATTTATTTATATTTATCCATAAATTGTAGAAATAGAAAAATGAATCACACTGCTCAAGGAGATGGTAGGCTATACGCATATATGAACATTATTTTCACATTTTAATGGATGGAACAAAAAAAGGTAAATAATAATTCACCTTATAATAATAATTATTATATCATATATATAATATATATTCATTAAATATATCCTTATTAACATCCATGTAAATCAAAAATGAAAAACATATCACATTGCTTCGTGGAGGTGGTAGTCCATATGTACTCACGAGCGATGTTGTCGTTTTCCATTGGGTTGGAATATAAGAAGGTAGATTTGATATTATAATTCAAGAAGAAAATTTATATCATAAATATAATATATAAACATTAAACCCATCATAATAACTATCCATTGAATATGGTGATGGAAAATGAATTGTATCTCTGAGTGGAGAGGGTAGTCTTCACGTATGCATGAGCGATACTTTCACTTCTCATTTGATGGAATAGATGGTGGATAATGGTGGTTACATAATCATAATACTATTTAAGTATATTTATGATACTAAAGTTATTATTTTATTACTAATACCAAAAATTTTGAGGTGGTATAAGAATAAATAAATTGAAAGAGTTTGGGTAGGAAGATTACCTCTTCTTCAATAGACCTCCTTTAGATCCCTTCTTAAGGACTCTTGTAATAGTATTTCAAGATGAAAATAACATATTATTCATGGATAGGGAAGTTTATAATATAATTCTTTAGTTTTTTTCTAGATATATTAATCAAGGAGGTCTAAATAAAAGAGATAAGGGGTGTCCTGTTATAAGAGAGGGAAAGGACACACTAGGAATTACTAAAAGGATTAAAATATAATTAAGTCATTCAAATTAAAAATGCTTCCAAATGTCCATATATTCGAATAAAAATATTATAAGTTCCAAATATTATCAACCAACGAAATTTAGATAGGTTTTTGTGTCATTTTAAACCTTATATTTTAGTTCAACCCCTTTATTAACAGATTTTAACCTTAACTGCAAAAACAACTTTTTTATCTTAAAGGGTTATAATTTTACTTCTAAGGTAAAAATTAACTCAAAAATGGGCAAGGGATGGAATTTTTGACCATTTATATTCATACTTGTCCTATTTTAATATTTTAATGAATTATATATTATAAAATATTAATTTTCATAAAATATCATCAATTTTATTTTTTACATTATTCATTTACTTTGACTTTAAATTCATCAACATAGTTATCAAATTAAAATATAAACCTTTAAAAATCCTTGATATATTATATTTATCTGAAAATGTTTTTTAGAACTATAAATCACCCAAAAATTACTACTTTTAGAGTTTTTAAAAACATTTAGATGGTTTTTATACTGTTTTCACAAGCTTTGTGTCGGTGTTGTGTCAGTGTTGTGTAAGCATTTAAGGTTATTATTTCATCACTAAAAATTAAAAATAAATTACCATGACAAAAAAATTAACTAATATTTAAAATAAACATTTATAACAAAACATATACTCTTTTTATCCTTAATTAAACAATTTAGAGATATTAAATTCAAGAGTGACATTTTTTAATTTTTTTTACTTAAAATAATATAAATTGTATTATCAAGGTAAAATGGAACCAAAATTCCATATATTTGAATTTATGATGTATATGGTCTAATTTATTTCATAAAATTAAATAAATATAGGTTTTGGGTTGATTTTTGGACATTATCGCATGCTTTCAACCCTATTTTACTCATTTTACCCTTACTGAGTTGATAAATATTTACCACAGTTACTATTCATAATGAAAAAAATAAAAGGGACCCATTTTCAAAATTTGGGCCTCATGATTCTAAATATGGTGTCCATTTTTTAATATTTAATCTATATAATTGGTATAAATCAATTTTAATATAAATTCATTAAATGCAACAAAAAACAATTTTTTAAAAAATGTGTTTTTAAGCATAAAAATTAACTTATATAAAAATCATGAGAATTAATAATTAAAATATAATTAATCATATTATTATAAATATAATGGATCATATTTCAATTTAATAAAAAATCTAAAATACAATGGTATCTTTAAATTACTTGATTTAATGAGAAAAAATGATAGTATTTGAAAAATCTTTATTTTTCACAATTCACTAAAAAATGAATCATTTTGGAAAAATACAAAAAAAAAATCACCCTATGTTAACTTTGATAAAATGGATTAAAAATTATTTCATTTTTATCAAATTTAATTTATAAATGTGGTGTAAATTAATTATAATATTCCCACACATAATTCCATAAAACCCATTTTTGAAGAAAACATTTTTTTGAAACATAAAATAACTTTTCTTAAAATTGAGTGGTTATATATTATAAATAAAATAATAAATTTGAATTATTAAGTAAATAATTTATATAAATATATCATAATTTATTTAATATTATTCATACCCTTCAATTTAATGACTATTTTATAATATATCACAGTTCATTTTAAGCTCGGTGTTGCATGTCAAGCAGGCTATCAAACACTTACATTTTATTTAAAGAGAAATATATTATAATATCTCCGGGTGTTACATGAGTTCTACCCCTTTATAAATGAAACCAAATTAAAATTCATTAAATATACATAATTGAGAGTTAGATATATTATAATGGGTTTGAGGGAAAAAACATACCCTTCTCAAATATCATATTCCACAAGGAGTAGGGGATCTATTTCCAGTTTCATCTAAAGAGATGGATTTGTTCAGAATCCAAGAGAAAACTAGTTCCATTTTAAATCTATCTTTGGTAACAACTTAATCATGATATTCTCTTCTTTTTTTAGGGTAGGCACATACACCAATTTCACAGCCTGTTGTTCCACTTTCTCCTTTAATAAATGATATTTAATCTCAATTTTCATTGTCTTGTAGTGTTGGATGGTATTTTTGTAATGTTTATCACACTCAAGTTTTCACACATGATTATAATAGGATATATAACTTTAATACCAATATCTTAAAGCTTTATTTTTATTCATATCAAAGGATTTCAAGCTTGAGTCACCATGACATATTCATCCTCTACAATACTTAATGAAATATAATCTTTCTTTTTTTACTTTAACAATAAATACAAGAGCCACAAATGTAGAATAAACCTCCATAAGTATATTTTTTTCATAAACTGTACCTTCCCAATCAGAATATTTATGCCACACTAATTTGTTTTATATATTTTTTCAATAATACATAAAAATATAATATTTGGTTTATATAACATTATATACACCTCACATCCTTCATGTGGATTTAATTTGGACAACTCAAATATCAATAATCTTGACATGTGGTGAACATAATTTCTAAGAGAGTGGTTGTAAATGATACAAAACCATCGATAATTTTCATATAAAGAGCCACATAAACTTTTATACCTGAATCATCCTTTGAAAATTTCATCCTAGTCTCCACCAATGTATCCATCATCCTAGAATCATCCATCTAAACCCTCTTCAACACATCCTTGGAATACTTGGTTTGGGATATAAATTTCCTATCCTTTATTAGAATCACTTTTAGGTTAAGTAAAAAAAGTATAATTCATTGATTATAGACATCTTGAATTCACACCGCATTAATTATGAAAACATCTTTCATTAGATGACATCTGATCCTTTAAATATGGTTTCATAAACCTATATAAGCACCACCATAATCTTCCCTTTATAATTCTTGATGTTGAGGTTTTGATCATCTCCACCTTTATAATAACTGATCTTCCTTAGGTACTGATCAATTCATGAGTACCAAGATCTTCGTTCTTTCTTCGGTCCATACAAATCTTTCTTTAGTATGTACAATTTTCTCTCATAATCATGAATAATAAATCCATATAACTAATCAATGTAAACTTCCTCTTCATTGAAACCATTCAAGAACACTGATTTAACATCCATATTATAAAATTTAAAAAAAAATCACACTCTTTTCTAAAAATAATATTATACTTTCAATTCAGTCCGATGGTGAAATTTTTCATCAACATAAACTATTTCAATCTAACAATAGCCTCTTTACACTAAATGTTCCTTATTAATTTTACCCATTCCATATTCATTGAGTTTTTTTAGAAATCCCATTTGGTCCAATCACATTAATATTTTTCATCCTTGAGAAGATTTCCCATATTTTGTTTCTCTCAATATAGTCAATATATTCATTCATATATTTGACCCAACATGGATCCATGGAAAAATTACCAAAATATTTTGGTTCCACCTAAGATAACAAAGAATTTTTCTATTGTTCGTTCATATTTCTTGTATAAACCAGAACTTTATGGTCACCCACAGTGTTGTTATCAATTATTTCCACTCTATTGAACCATCTTCTTGAACCTATTATTCCAGCTATATTTACTTCATCATCAAAGTTTATTTCATCAATTTTAACTCCACCTAATCCAAAATCATCTTTATCAATTTCCTCCTCATAAACTAGAATGTTTTTTTTTGTGAATTATACTTGTTCATAGCTGAAACCCTCTCACTTAAATTCAAATTATACTCACATTCATTCACTTTCACATCATTTATTTCAACCATTTTACCTAAATATTTCTTATAACACCTATATGACTTGATCCTGGATGAATATCCAAGAAATATCCCTTTATCTTCAGATGATTTAAACTTTCTATTCTTCTCTTCATTCATAATAAAACACTTACTTCCAAACACTCAAAATTATTTTAGTTTGGATTTATTTCCATAATAAATTTCATATGGTGTCTTTACTTCATTTAGACACAAAATTCCTGATTTGAGATATAGATGGTCGTTAGAATCTCTTCTTTATAATACTTATCTAGTAATGATTTTTCAATGAGAATAGTTTGATCCAGGTTTTTGATGATGTGATTCTTTCTTTAAAAAAATCTATTCTAATTAGGAGTTATAACTGTTGAAAATTTGTGTTGAATCACATTCTTTTATATATATTCTTCCAATTGCAATTTTTTGTAAATTTTATGTCATTTTCAATGTGTAAGATTTTAATATTTACCCCAATAATTTCTTTATATTCTCTCTGATATCAAGTGATGCACTTATATACTTTAGTTCTATGATAAATCTATATCAATCGAGTCATACTTATGAAATAATCAAAAAAACATCTAATATATTTTATCATCAAAATATTTAGAAGTTATTGGATCAAAAACATCTACATGAACAATATCCAATACTCTTGATTATTTACACTTATTTGGTTTTTATGTCTATTGAATATTCTTCCCCTTTTGACATGAATCACATATATGGGTATTGTCACATGTGAGTTTGGGAAAATCATGACCTCCATCAATCTTCACCATATTTTCCAAATATTTTGGGCTCAAATTCTTGATTTGTTTGTTCTAAATCCTATTTATATCTTCCTTGGACAACATGTGCCAATTTTATACACCAATAAAATAAATATTACCTTTTTTATATTCCTTATTGAATAATTGAACCAAATTTTTCTTTAATAAAGAACCCCTTTTTCAAATACCATTGCATGCCCTAAGCCACACAACTAGCTCACATTTAGTAGATTATGGATAAGTCCTTCCACCAAGAGAACATTTTCCTTACGAAGATCCTTTCCACCAACATTGTCCTTCTCAGAGCCAATTATTTTTAGTCCCTCATCATAACCAAATCAAAATATTCCATATTTTTTATATTTTATGTTAGTTATAAGATCATTAGATCATGTGTGAGGTACACTCATTTTCTAGAACCCATAAATCAGACCTATCTATTTCTCTCAAAAAAATGTTAGTAACATTTTCCTTATCATTCCATTTTTTCTTCTTCTATGATCATTGAAGAATTTATCTGGATTATTGATTCACCTGTTTCTCCCTTGTCTTAATAATCTCCTCTTGATCTTTCAAAAATGATAATCGATTTTCATTTTTCAATGTGTTCATTGAAGATTAAAACTGTTTTTTTCCTCTTTTATGATTCATTGGAGTTGCTTCTCATTGAACCTTTAAGTCACAATAGGCTTATTTGTGCCCCAAAACTTCACACTAAAAATAATAACCACTAAAATAATAAAAATATGATGGAAAACTTCTTGCATGAATTTTATTTTGATAATATCTAAAAAATATTTTTGTAATAGATCATGTATATTGAATGTGTCCCAATTTTACATATCAATAATACATAATGTTTTTTTCATTTTTCTATTCTTTTCCACTGGATCTGTAGGATTTTGAGCCTATCCAAAGTCCACTTTCCTCTAAGGGTTAAAGTTTTAGTTCTAGTGAGAGGCATGGCTATCTCTTCCTTATGATCATTCTCTACTACAGATTTCCATTTTTTTTAAAATTGATACACTTTTGGGATGGGAATACTCACTTAAATGGTCACTCTAGGGTCTTCTATATATTTAAATGGGGTTGGTTCCTTGGATAAACCCAATACTATTTAATGTGTAAGGAGATTTTCTTGTTCATCACACATTAATCTCCAAACCATGACTTCTTTAAGCTCTTAAATTATTTTAACCCTTTATTTCACAGTATTCATCAATCCTTATATGATCTACACCTATTCTTATACTTTGATCTTGAGCTCCACTACCTATTCTTAGTTTCCAAAAAATTTATATTTTATTTTTTCAATATTTTCTTTTAGTTTTGACTTATCTTCTCCCTATTGTTTCATATCTAGATTTGATTCATGGAAAACTACATTTTTCATATTGGTTTTGTCTCTAAAAATTTCATGCTCTTAAAGGGATGCCTCAAGATCAACCTAAAGATAAAATATACCCTCAACATCATCATTTTAACCATAACTATAATCAACTTTTGTTTTTTTAATCATATCTTTGATATAATATTCTCTATGGTCTCTATAATCCTTAACTTCTCCCACTTCTAACTCATCTAAGCTATTGTCTTCATAAGATATCAGATTTTCACTCTTGAATAATTTTTGTTATTATTTTCTAATATTTTTCCCCCATGAAAGTTTTATCTACTAAATCTTCATCCATATCATCTATATATTTTTAAAGTACCTAGCAGTGATATGGAATACCTTACTGCACCATAAGTAAGAAAGTGAAATTTTTCATTTGAATTTTCATTTTTCCATCTTGATTTTTGAGGAAAAGAAATACATCACTTCATCAACTTTATCTTCATACATACCTTCTTTAATAGAAATTTTCATTATTCCCTTAAATATAATCCCATGTGATCTCTCCTTAACCCTTACTTCATTTTCATAATTTTTCAATTCATATGTGATGAGTATAATGTGAATATTGTTAAGATATATATCTTTTGGATCCTTATCTTCAAACATAGATACATTTTCATTGAATTTTGGTGGAAGTCTCTTCAATATTTTTTTAATAATATTGAAATATTTAGTATTTTCTCCAAGACCACACATGTCTTCTATAAGAGAATTTTTATGATCAAATAATGCATATATAGTTTTGGTCAAGCTCATCCTCAAGTCTATATTTATTCCACATCACTTGAAGCTTTTCCTCTCAAAATTTGGAATCATCTTCATAAATATTTAAGATTTTTTCCAAAAATGGAATCATAGGTTTTTTAATAAATTACCTTAGTAAATATAGTGTTGGCTAAGGTACCCCCTAATTCATTGATTACATTCTCATCTATATTCAATTCCTTAGGGTCTATTTATGATAAATACCAAATTTCCATGTTTATTATAATATAATGAATATATGTTATGTAGGATTATATTACCAATTATTATAAAAACCGTCGTATCATGTTCTTCCAAAATTGGAAATTATTACCTTTGAAAATCTTTATGCCTTTTTGATTAAACATTGTTACTACTACTACGCTTCTGGGAGAGATAACCCCACCCTAATATCCTTCAATTTGATATCAAGTTTTGATAATTTATCAAATATATTTCCCTAAGGGGGTTAATTAGGGTAGTACTTATTTAAAACTGTGTCCCTTGATTTTGATCTTATTCTCTCAATGTAAGGAATACTCCTTTGTCTCCTTTAATTTATCTTTTTAAGTGATTAAAAACAGTAAAACACATAGATTATTTTATTTGGTTCACCCAAACCAGTCTAGTATGAGTAGCATGAAAATATTATTTCTATATACACTAAAAACACTAGATCATGCTACTAATATTTGGTTTACACAATAGAGTAGTCTCACTTCCCTACAAACTCATGTTTTAAACAATTGACAAGGGTCACTACCTCTAATCACAAAGAGGAACTCACTGCTCCCTCTATAACCACCTTTATCGTATTTAATGAGATAAGGATATGAATGTACACCTGGAAAGTTTCACCTATTACACACAGTTTTATTTAAGTTAAAATTAGGTTAGGTTTCTAGAATTACCTATGTATTCTTTATTTTTAAACATAGAGAAAGACTGTAAAAAACCCCTCTCCATTTCACAGATTTTCAAAGTGTTCTCTATTTTTTTCATATATTTTGATATCCCTTCTTGAAATGGAGGGATAATAGGTAATTAAATTTCTACTTTTCATCGTCATAAAAAGCCTTCAAAACCACCCTTAACTCCTTTCATGATTTTCTATAATTTTTATGCAATCAAAGATTTAACTATTTCATTGAGATTCTCTTTCTTATTTGTATTGTGGAATAACTTATCAATTAATAAATATTAAAATTAATATAAAACCCTTAAATTCCTTATATAATTATGGACTAAAATAAAGTTTTTTTATTATTTAATTATTTAATAACTGTTCATGCATAATATGATCTAGCATCTCCATATTTAATGCATCTCCAACTGAATCACCCACCAAAACCACTTGCTTCCAGACACCACTGTAGGGTTTGTTCAACATCCAAGAAAAACTCCCTTCAAAACACCCATATCCATGGTATGTTGTCTATTTTACCTTTTACTGTAGGAATAAAAAATGTTACCTCCACCATCTAAATAAAACATCATCAGCACGGACAACACCTTTCCTATTTTTCACTCACCAGTTTTCATAGGTAAAAATTCACTTCCAAATTCCTATTATAATAGCCAAAAACTTTTCACTATGGGGTAGGCTAGGTGAAATGATCAAATTCAGGTCACCATGGCATAGTAGACCTCTTCAACATCCACTTCATATGAGTTCACCATGCCTATCAAAAATGATCATATTTGGAATACTATTTCTCATAGGTGAACTTGCAATACACCATGCCCAACATCATAGTGTTTTGATATCAAGATATCCATTATTCGTCTCTGAGTATTTTAAGAAATTCTTACAAATTCCATGAACACCAAAACTCCCAAATAGGGCTTCATCGTTTCACACAGGATCTCTAGAAATTCACCATGGGAACCACGATGGTGTAGTCTTCTCCAACTTTACTATTTGGGGAAACCTCATAAAAAAACCTTATGGTATGGAGTGCCTTTAATTTACTTTCTCCAAGACACCACATTCATTCCTTCTTTAAAAATCCAAAACTTAATTTTCAATAAACAAAGACACACCAAGAACCCAAAGGATTTCTTCCATTTTTAACTATGAATTTTATTTATTACCATATTTTAATCACCCCTGATGTTCAATCCATTAAATAGTATTTATAAGAATAATTTAAGGCCTATAATTGGGGGCTAGTATTCTACCTTATAATTGGTACATCCTTTTAACAATAAGAAGGATAGGTATAAAAGTGATTTTTGGGGGGAGATGAGCACAATCCACATGTCGATCCTATTGAGATTTGGGTTGTCCATTATCCTACCTATTAGGCTCATATAAACACCATTAAACTAAATTTATCATGTTTTTGATGCTTCATGGATGGAAAATATTTTTCTTTGAGGAGATCTATGTATAATGATAATTCCTCTAGGATAGGGTGTGTTGTGAGAAAATTTGTTAGTATTTTCCCCATGATCACAATTTGATATACTAATTATATGTTGAACTATTATAGAATAATTTCCAATAATGATAAGAAACCTATCAGCATCTAATAACTGAGGATATATCTTAGAGGGTTGATGCAGGATACCAAGTGTACCACATGGTGTTTTGGATAGTACTTAAGTTTTTTCACTATAAAGACTAACGCAAGTAAGTTCCTTTAAATATTGGAATATAAAGTCTAAAATTATAATAGTTTCATGCTAAGAAACTAGAATATTATTCTATTTTACCACATCAATTTTTTGAGATAGGAATACACTAAACCATTTCTCCAGGGGTTGTATGTAGAGAATGGGTTTTTCCCTTTTACGGCCAGCATCAGTACTGGGGGTGTATAAGTTACTATTTTATACCATCAAAGGCCTTCTTAAAATCATTATCCCATTTTTTGGTGACCCCTTTATTTATTATATTTTTGAAGTAAAAACACTTTTTAGTGAGGTTGGATATGAAGTGTATGATGTAGGCATGATTACATTAGATTCATATCAATTACATGAGGTTTCTAGGGGTAAGAATATTAAGTATCACCTTGGTTTTCTTTAGATTTCTCACAATGAAATGATGGAATACCGAGAAGATGAAAAATTTTATAGATATCACCACAAAAGAGAATTTTAGTGGGTTAATATTAATGATGTGTTAACATAACCTGGTAAAAAATGTCACAAGATCTGTAAATTTATCATAGCACCATTAAGATATAACAACCATATCATCCACATAACATTATATGGTTTTCCCTATGAAGGACTTCAAAATATGATTCATGGAAAGTTGGTAAGTAGAACCAGTATTCTTTAGAAAAAAAATCCATTACTTGGTAATAGTATTCCACTTGGGTTTCCCAAAAGGAAATAAATACTTCATCCTATGGTCTAGTTGTATCCATAGTACCCATCCATGAATGAAAGATATTAGAAGATAATTGTTTCATTGATTAGAAACCCTATTATTGGGACTGGGAAATCATCCTTGGGACAATTACAGTATAAATACTTGAATTCAATGTATACCCTAATTTTTCCATTATTTATCTTGACCTAGAAAATATTGGAAATCCATTTTCGATACTAGGCCTCCCAAATGAATTTGGATTTAATCAGCTTATAAACTTTGGTATCCACCTTGGTGATATTTCTTGGATGCATTCTCTTTACTATCTATTTATAGAAATAGTGGTTATATAAAATACCCATGTGATGAGTAGTTTCTTTATGATCTAACCTAATAATTTCCATGTAATTACATGAAAACACATCTTGATATTGAATTGTAAAAGATATTTATTTTTTCTATTCTTCAAGGGTCATGGTTCTATTAATTAAGGTGGACTATGAATCTTCTTTCATGACCAAATTCACCTGTTAAAATTAATTGATAGTAGTCAAGACATTTTCCTCAAATACCAATGGAGCATCCCTAATATTTTCATATCCTTTAATTTTATCATTAGAAGAGGTATATGGATTCACCTCCTAAGATTCAAGAGATGATTTGGTGGCATTATCACTTTTATTGGGATCACATTCATCAGAGTGGTGAGAGAGTTTTTCAGTTGTATCTGACACCATACAGATGCAAGAAACAACATCTAAGACTTGTGTTCATCTTATAGGGTTCATATATATTCAATAAAAGATTCTTATATATTTTAATCAAATATCAATCAATCCCAGATTCTACTATAAGTGATTAGAATAAATATTAATCCATATGGAGGTTATAAAGGTATTTTCCTCTATTGGTGGTAATCTCAATGAAAACATCTACTTGAATATTGTATGATAGAAAATTAATTGGAGGGTTTGCATCATTAGATAATACAATCTAGTAGTTTCCAAAATCTAAAACTATCAGCTCAATTTAGTTTATGGGAATCATAAAATCATCATTGAGCTTGATATAAGGGTTGACTATAGAAAATTCCAAACCATTAATGGAAGTGACTTGTTAAGAATTATTTACTGGAAGTTGTCCCCCCCCCCATTTTATATTACCATAAACTAATATATTGATATTTTTCATAATTTAAAAGAGAATTAATTGTCATAAATTACCCAGATCTTCCCATAAATAGATTATTTTAATAATTTTTGATAAGTGGAGGTAAATACAACATTCATATGAATCCATTTCATTCAAAGTAAATAATTGAAAGTTGTGTATTAATGGACTACCATGAATTCAAATTCGGAAATGAGGTCTCTAAAATGGTCTTCTACTTGATCCTCATGAGTGGTCTCTGTTCACTCTTTTTATATCCCCAGATTTTCATATTATATGAGGAGAGTTCAAATTCACTATGACCCAAATGATTAAGGTTTTGGATTAGATTGATATTGATTATGGAACAATTTTCAACTAAGGACCGATGAATATCAATATTATCAATATTTTTAGATGTGTAAAGGGGTTTGATGTGTCCTTGTAAAGTAGTTTCCTAGTCTTTTTTGGTGAATGAAATGATTTTATAGCACTTAATAGAGATAAAATTCACATGATATTTCTCAATAATAGAAACACCAGTCTTAAACTCTTGGGGACTTAAGAATTATTACTGAGGGATTCTATAAACTATTTGGAGAGGTAAATGGAATTTAGAACTAAGATTCTAGTAGGGATGTAAAAGATATGCTTTAAAATGTTTTATTTCTATAAAAAAAATCATATGTTATGACTACTATTTAGTTTGGGTATCGATGGACAAATATGAATTTACTAAAAACTCCCGACCATGTCTAGAATTAGGGGTGTTTTTCCTATTCACGAGTCAGGTTGAACTGACCTTTCTATATCTCAGTACTAACCAGCTGATTATTTATCTATTAGTTATTCTATAATATGATTACATTATAATGATCCCTAGAGGATTCACGATTAAAATTATGTCACCACTGAGCTTATTGAAACTTTTATCTTTGAACCTTGGCTTCAATAATGGATTTAGTTGGAATGTCTTTCAAACATCCTGGTCCACCAAAAACTCTCCTTCTTTGGACTCTATAGCATCTTACTTAATTATTGATATAGAACATGGGTTCATATCAGTCCTCCTCATTAGTGAAGTGGTCAGTATATTAAATGAAATTGACTGGTCCATATTGTGACTCTTTATAGGTAAAAATTATATTTCATGAGTTGGTTCCCAACCTCCCTATGATGGGGGAAAGAAACCTAATAGGGTATGGACTGGCATGGGTGATTGTATCAGCTCCAATTAATATGCCTTATTCTGTCAACATCAAATATATTGACTCGTGGAGGTATTTCATAAAGAAGATGTCACATCGGGTGTTATGGAAGGAATCAGAATCATGACTGGATGATTCAGTCATTCCCTGATGATTTCATGCACCTGATTGGCCAAGTTCCTGATCATCTAATCATTGAATTTATATATATTCTTTTTTATAACTAAATTCCACTGTTCTTCTTCCTCTATAGGGGTATTAGTGACATAGGTCAAATATACTTGAGATTTTCCAAAAATTACATGCCCAATGCCAATCATATTCTAGATAAATTCCTTGAAGATAATGAATTATTGGGTATTGTTACCTAACATTCAATGGAAAGGATAATAATTAGGATGATCATTCAAGATGAATTCATTATTTCTCTTGATATCTAGTACTAAAACCAAGTTCTTCTCTAGGTTTTTAATAAAAAATATCATAAATTTCTCCTTTTAGGATAAATAAACTCTACTCTTCCAGTTTTTGAGGTTTTGGAGATTTTTATCCTTCTTTCCATCCTAGAAAGGGCTATGTTGCTACTATTATTTTTCAATGGGATATACCACATTGTAGTGAGTGGACTCATATGTTAGATTTGGAATTTGTTTATCTTGATTATGAGAGTTATAGTTTATACATTACCTTATTTATACCCCTATATAAATGGGTTCAGCTAAGATTTTTCTTTGGAGCACCAAATGGAATCATATTATCACAATGATACTACTATAAAATCATAGAATCTTCTAGGGTATTTCAAGAGAATTTGTGGTGTCTACAACTTTCTTAGTGATTATATATTCATATCTCTAAGATCTATTGTTATGAAATTTTTATATTAAGATAATAGGTTAAGCCTTTACACCTAGAAATGTGATCTAAAAAACTCTCATTTTCCTACTATTTTCAATTTTAAAGGTTAAGTATGGTTGTTTTCATCAACATCGTGGTGAATTTTTAAAATAATTTTCACCAAGGATCTCCCTAATTATCCAAATAGCATATTGGAATATTTTTGTACCAGAAAAATATGGGTCTTTATAGAGTTTTAACAAATAACTTGTGCTTATATGCCTCCTTCTACTCCAGTGGTCCCATAAGAGGGTTGTATAAGGATGAAAAATTAAGTAGATACTGATCAAAATCTCCCATACCATTGAACATTAAGAATGTTGGGTTTCCAAAGTTGGGTGGTGGAGGACTAAATTATACCCACTCAAGATATGGTTTCCTCTTCAGCATCATTAGTTCACATCACTCATTTATGAATTCTATCCAAGCAGTAAGGGACTCAATGGATTCAAGGAGTTCTATGGGACTGCTACCTGGGATGATGCCTTAGTGAAGGTAGTCATTAGATCCTAGTATGGTCAACCTCTATGTGCCTATTTTTTATAACTAGATTGAGTCATTCTGGGGTAACTCTTTTTAAATAATGGTGTTTGTTTCCCTATTGGAGGGAATTCTTGATAATCCATGGATGATAAGGTTAAATAGGTTGGTTTTCTATGCCTTGGATTAGTCGAAATATTAGATCCTTCTCTTACTAGTTGAGTGTATCCTTCCTGTTAAAGAGGATTTTTTGAAGGTGGGATAGTGTACATGATCTAATATTTGTACTAAATGAGTATATTACCCCTAATTAATTTGTCATTGAGCTACCTAAGTTATTCCAACTTGGATTTATACCAATAAAAATTTTCCTTAGTGGAGAGAAGCTTATTTTCTTTAAGTGGAAGGTGGGTTGTGGATATAGCCACACATGTTCTTTATCTTTAATAGAGTATCACTGACCAGGTGGTAGTTGGATATTATGAGTATCTTCTAAGTAATGAATCTATCTTTTATATTGGGTACAAACCACCTATTATTATGTTTCAATGTGAACCAAAATTTAAATAGACATATCATTGTCGAGTTCTTTTTCATTGGTGTCATTTCCCACATTATTTGTATGGATTGTATCAATAACATTTACTAACATAAATCATACTATAGGAATTAAATACTCATCCACATAAAAAATAGTAGGGATCCAAATAAGCACTTGAGTACCCTTCAAGGTACATTTCATGATCTCCTTCCACATTTTCATTTTTTAGAGACTGTTTTGATTTATAAACCCTAGGATATTTTCCCTCTCCCTTCAATTATTTCCTTGGAAATGATTTTTTTGTAGTGATATTGATAGAGTCTCAAATGGAATTGACTGAACATGGCCCTAACGATGGATTTTATTCTCAAAATTTTAGTGGGGAAAACTATATGGATGTTTATTTTAGGTTTCTCCAAATCTAGAAAAGACTAAATTTCTTAGAAGAGGATAAGATAAAAAATTCATCTATCCACAATATCTAAGGTATATTATACTCTTCTAATAACATGGATTCACTTTGATGTAGGTTTGATAGTTACTAGGGAGGAGGTTTTGGTAAAAATTCTCTCAGTCCGATGAGTCGGGGCTTCTCCTATATTATTTTTGGGGTATTTTTTGTTTCCTTATTGTCCTTTAGGAATTTTATCCTAGCATGAGATGGATTTGGCATATTCTCATAGTAAATAGCACCCATCATCGAATATGATTATTCACTTTTAGAATTTTTTTCCTAAAACTATTTTTCTATTTTACCTTTTTAGATGCCTTGTGAAGAAATATATCAATGGATCATTCCCTTTGAGTCTGTCTCTTTTGAGTTTTAGGAATGGCAGGTTTTTTTGACCGACCAAATTGAATATATGGATCTAGGACCATAGAGCTAACTTAAAGTGATAAAATTTCATATTTTTTTCCTTTTAAATACTTTTTTTCTAGTAAAAAGAGTGAAATGAAAGGAATAATATTCTATCCACCCTCTAATAAACACAACATGAGGAACATCTTAAAAACCATATTTAACCTATCAAGGAAGTCATGTTGTAGAGACTCATGTATTTTTCCTGATTTAGGATTTTTGACCACTGAATGGGCATGGAATTTCATATTAAGGATTGGTTAAGTTAAATAACATGGCTGGTATTTTATCTTAAAACAATTCATTCCATATGAAGATGGATTTTTCTTCCTCCTCTATAAGTGATGCTTCAACCTGGTCTGGACATGATTGTTGTTACCCTATTGTTTTTCTGAGGGGAACATGATCATTCTATTTATCCTTGGTTACTTCCAAAAGCACACGATTTTGGGGAGGCACTAATGATGATCATTACCTCAGATTTATCATTGATTGGGATGAAAAATCATTGATAGTGTATGGAGTATCTAGTGTAGATTTACTTGATTTCTTAGTGACATGTGATATGAGGTAAAATCCTAAACAAATTCAACATGGTGAGGACCTTTTCACCAAGTAGATGTTTCATCACAAGGAGGACCTTCACAATCAGTATTATGGGTAGGACCTACATAGTTATTGATTATCAGTTCACTATCATAGGGAGAACATTTATTCTAGATAAATGAAACATCATAGAGAGGGCCTATAAAACTTATGTGTAATGGTTTATGCCTTCCTGGTCCATTACTTTTTTGGTTTTGGTGGAGTTTTAGGTGGAGGATAGAGGTGAACCATAGCTACTACAGTAAATACATTCCATGTAAATATCATATGCAATGCATATTTAAAGGTTGTAGCACTCGAGTTTATTTCTCAAACCCTATGGAAGCATCTCCCTCTTTCATTACAAGCGACTAGTAGCTCCCTCCATTAGAGTTTTTAGATTTCTTTCAAAAAGGATTGATTCCTATATTTTTGTCTTCGATTAGTTGTGATTTATCCTCTCATTCTCATCTGTTTCCTTCCATTATTATTCATAGTTTTTGTTATAGTAGAGAAGTTTGGTTTGGGTTGTATGTTTGGGTTGTGTTTTTATGATCTTTGGTTGTGGTTTAGGTTGATCTGTGGTTTCTCAATGTGTGGTTGTGGTTCACAAGTGTTTCTTATTCACCCTGTGGTGTGAAATGAGTTGTAAAAGCTTCTTTGAGGTAGGTAATCCCTTATTAATCTTTATTTTTTATCATGAGGGAGGGGTTTTACTTTTTTCATTTATGGGTTATGGTTGTTATGGATTAATCAAAGATAAATAATTTGATAAATTGAAATTGAAAGGGGAAAGGGGAATGTTTCACATGATTTTATAGTTTTAATATTATTGTGATATTAAGAATTGTATGGTCTTGATGACCCAATGAAAATTATGGTCGTTGGTGGATTTGTTTTCACTGGATATATGTGTTGTGACTGGTGATTTTGTTGTGATTGTTATGATATCACCCTAAAATAGAAATATGATTAACCAATTATATTTTTCTAATGAAATGGTTTCCTTGAGATTATGGTTTTTGTGATAATGCCTATAAAATAAAATGGAATATTAAAAAATATCCATTATAAATCTATAAAATAGATATTATGTATGATTAATGTGTGATTGGGGAATGTGGGGATAGGTGGTTTGTGTGATTATTCATGTGGGGTGGTGAGGTGGTTTGTTTGGCCATGATTTTGGGTCAGCAAGGAGGATTTTTTTGCCTTTCTTTTAGGGTGGTGAGGTTATTTTTATTTTTCCATGCTTTTGGGGTAGTGGGGTGGTGGTTTATTTGTGCTATATTCCCAATTAGTAATGTAATAATTAATTGGTTAATAATGATTGAAATGGTTGGGGTTAGTTTGGTTAATGGGTTAGAAATGGATGATTAATAATTAAAATGTGGGTTGTGTGGTAAAATTTGGTTTTTTCTAAAAAATAAAAAATAATGGGGTGATTAAATGAAATTGTTTGGTGGTGTGATGTGTCATGTGGGTTATTGTGTGGTGTTATCCATTTAGAGGTGGTATAAAAAGTGATGATTTTTTGAGTTGATTGGTGTTTGATTGTGAACCCTTAGGTTGGGGTTGTGTATGGTTATATGCATATACTTGTATATTCCTTGTGATTTATATATTCAACCTAGACACATTGATCACTATGTTTTGAAACCCGCATAGTCATGCAGGGGGTGTTTTTCCCGACATTCGATAAGGAGGACGGATGGTTGGGTACTCACTCTTTCCCACTCTCCCTTCTAAGTGAGGTAGATATTTCACAGTTTGTGATGATCAGAGGTATTTTATTTCATTAGATGGTAGTTATGATATACCAAGTGTTTTTTGGTGATATGTGATGGATCATATGTTTTCGGGCGAGGTGTGATATGACTTTGATTTTGGGGTTACTATGGTGGGGGTTCTGCATGGTAGGAGGAGGGCATGAGGTTTATGTCCTACATGTTCATGATACCCTTCTAATCTGGTTATGGTTGTGGATGTACTGTTGACCAGTTTTTTTTGGGAGAAATTTGTTATGATCATTCTTATAGGGTAGTGAGCCCAAGTGTCTACAGTCATAATGTGATGTGAGTGTTCTTATGGGTTAGTGTGGTATAAAAAAGAGATAGGATCACCAAAACATATGCCTTTGGGGTGTGAGAGTTTCATACCAGTAGGAAAGTGGTGTGGGGTACCCTTATCGATTTGATTATTGTTATATTATATTAATTGGTTTGTGTTATTTGGTGATTGTTCCTTGGTAAGGTTGGGTTTGGTTAGTATACTTGTTTAGGTGTTTTTGGTTCTTCTGTTTACTCATGGGTGAATTAGTATGATTCTTTCACATGTGCATGAGAGACTTTTTTTTCTACTAAGTATAATTTTATTCTCACCCTACATATATAAAACTATTTTTAGGTTTTCATGAGGATTATGTGGATCCAGATGGACATTACTAGCCCAGACATTTGGATAGTTATTGTGTCTCTAATTTAGATTGCTTTGGGGTATTTACTTTAGATACTTTTATTTGTAATAATTTTATTTATACATGCATGGGATAGTTTTGGTTTCTTTTTATATTATTTCATGGAGTTTTTTATGGACGATTCATCTTATCTCCCAATCCTATATTATTATAGAGGGTAATGCCTCCCATTTCATGATATTTTTATACCCTCAGTGTTAGTCATCAACTCAGGGCCTACTGAAGGTGGGACTTGGGGGTTCATTATCTCTCTTCCCTCGTTGTGATTCATTGGAGGGAGGGGGTCATGACAGATTGGTATCAAAGGTGATGGTTTAGAGATGGGTTGTATTTTGGAGTTAGGAATAGTGAGAATTTCATGTATTGGTATGGAAACAATTCCAATTGACCTTGGTGCATGACATGGGCTAGGGAGACTGTTTGGGATAATAGATTTTAGGGTCCCCCATGATCGAGTGCATAGACTCTATGTTTATTGAACAACAAATTTATGCAGACCTATTTATAGGGTAGAGACCTAGGATAGGTACATGCATCATGATGACTTTTGTTCTCATTTTAATTGGGTTGTTTTGGAAAGGTTAAAATTAATAATGTCAATTAAAATGAATCTTAATAAAAAATACATACTACCTAAGCTTAGGAAATCTATGTTTCTTATTTAAGTTATAGATCATGTTCATCATCTATGTGTGGCTCAGGAATTTGAGGTTCAGATGGATGATCTGATTGATTTTCATAGGGTTAATCTGACAGAGGAGTATGAGGCTTGGAAAAGGTAGTTGTATGCTTTTTAGCAATAGGATTTGGGAAAGTATGAGGGTAGTGTTTTAGATGTGGAGATAGAGAGATTGAAGGAATATGTGAATATCAATTTTAGTTTGATCTAGTCCTTACTAGGATATTGGGTCCCTTTGGTAGTTATTTAGATATAGGGAGCTATGCATCAGTGATGGATATTTTATCTGAGAGAGTGCAAGGAGGAAAATGTTTCATGGGTCAACTTCCAGGCGGAGTTCTGGGAAAAGTTTCTTTTATTGACCATGAAGGTACTAAAGAGGTAGGATATTATTTCTCTTAGGAATGGATGTATGTCAGTTCAGGATTTGGGAATCAAGTTCAAGGATCTTATTAATTTTATGCTAGATAATTTTCCATATGAGTAGTTGCATACAAGACATATTGAGGAGGCACTCCAACCTTCTATCCAATATGCAGTTACTTCTTTTACGATTCCAACATATCTGGACATTCATAAGAAGGTAGAGGTGATTGATTAGATGCACTCATGAGGATATTTTTCCTTTATAGGGGAGCCAAAAAGGTTTCTTGAGGATTAGAGTTGTTAGTGGAAGGTCTCAAACACCAGGACCTTTGAGGTTTCAACCAATGGGGAGCCAACCTCAGCAACATCCTTTTCGAACCTCTGAGGCTAGTGGTTTTTGTGATTTTCCTGGGGGATTTGTGCCTATTTATTTTTCTTGTGGGGTTTATGTACATTTCAAAAACTATATCCTAGTGGTTCCCCAAACTCAATTTGGTGAAGGTGGATAGGTTCAGCACCTACCTTAATAGTAGTTGAAAGTGAGATCATTTCAACAGTAGGGGTAGTAGGCTTATGATTCACCAAAGGGATATGGAGTAGATAGAGTACTAACTCATGATGTTCCTCGTGTTCAGGGACCTCAACCTAATCATGGTTATGGAGGTGGTCATCAGAATAGAGGTAGAGGATTTGGGTGTGGTCAGTTGCATGTAGTAGAGGAAGTAGTGCCAGAGGGTCCAGATACCATCAAGGATATGATTTTTTTGTTTAATACCCATTTTTTGATTTGGGATCTTCATATTTCATTGTTTCACCCACTATATACTATACTATGGTACTATATGTATAGAGGATTTACATGCCCCTTATGTTGAATACACTAGTTGGAGGCCAAACCAGCTTGTTTGATGTGTGCTGGGAATATAGACTGATGATGGAGCCACATCAGTCTGATGGGGATATTTTATTACAACCAAAGCATCCATATGATGTTATCCTTGGAATTTACTAGTTTTATTCTATATGTTATATTATCAACTGCTTCCAAAGGAGAGGCATTTTCTTATATGTGGATGGCCATCGTGTAGTTTTCATTGGTGATTTAGGTTGTAAGGTGGGTACTTAGCATGTGGAGCCCCTTATTTATTTTATGAATAAGTTTTCAATGGAATAAAAATATTCTAAGACATTTGAGGTTCCTGGGGTTTTTGGGGATTTTCTGGATGTTTTCTCAGAGGAGGTTATAATGCTACCCCCTTGACATGATGTTGAGTTTGGGATAGACTTGCAGCCTGGTAATTCTCCAATTTCAGTTGGTCCTTATCAGATGGAACCTTCTATGTTATGGGAGTTGAGGATTTAGATTAATGATCTAATGTAGAATGATTTTATTCATCCCATTGTGTCATTGTGGGGTTCTCTAGTGTTGTTTACTAATAAGGGGGATGGTAGTCTGAGGTTTTATATAGAACACTAGAGGTTGAATCGAGTGACGATCAAGAACTATTACCTTATTCCAAGGATAAATGATATTTTTGATCAACTGAGAGGGGAGATTTGATTTTCTAAGATTGATATGTAGTTTGTATACCACCAACTAATGGTGAATGAGGGTGATATCCCAAAGACTGCCTTCAGATGTAGGAATGGGAACTTCAAATTTGTGTTCATTCCATTTGATTTTATGAACACACCATTTGTATTCATGGAGACTATGATATATATGTTACATGAGTTCCTAGATTGTTTCATTATTGTATTCATAAATAATATCTTGATTTACTCAAAGTTAGAGGAGGAGCATACCGATCATCTTAGAGTTATATTGTAGGTTCTATAACTCCACCAATTCTATTGAAAGTTTTCCAAGTGTAATTTTTGGACATGGGAGGTTCATTTCCTTGGGCATTTCATGTCTTGGTAAGGTGTGGTAGTAGACACATTGAATTTCAAGGTAGTTTTTTATTGGGTAAAACCCAATAATGTGGCATAGGTTTGTAGTTTCCTTGGTCTTGTGGGTTATTATCATAGTTTTATGCCTGAAATTTCTTAATTTGTATCTCCATTGATATCATTGTCTAGGAAGGACTATTCTTTTGTATAGACTGATCAGTGATATTCAGTGTTCAGTTACCTAAAGGGGAAGTTTTCCAATACTCTAGTGCTTCAGTTTCCTAAGGAAAGGTGATGTTTGAGGTATTTTTTGATGATTACTATCTAGGTTTGGGATGTGTATTGATTCATTAGAGAGAATTAATATATCATGGGTCTATAAAATTACATCCCCAAGAGTGTGACCATTCCACCCATGATCTATATCTAGCATCGGTTGTTTTTTCACTAAAGTTTTGGCGGCATTACCTCATTTAGGGAGTGTGTTTTGGTCTTCACAGATTATAAGAGCTTGAGGTATATCTTTTCTTAGCATGATTTGAATTTGTGTCAATGGAGGTGGATGTATTTTCTTAAGGATTAATATTTTTATATATTCTACACCTCAGGAAAGGTGAACTTTGTGGCCAATGCTTTGAGTAGGAAGTCATGAAAAGATATTGTTTCGGGGTCTGGGGATTCTTGGATAGTGAGGAGGAGTTGGAAGCCTTTCACTTAGATGGAAGTTTGGATGGTGGTAGAGGCTATTTTTTTCAGATAATAGTGCATTATTATATGATTCATTAGATGGAGGAGTCTTAGTGGGGAGACTCAGAGGCATAGGTGATGTGAAATCATGTTGGATATGGATATGCTTCGCAGGGATGGTCAAATAATGGTTGGAATCAGATGTTGTTTCATGAGAGGTTTATTCTTCTGGAAGTGATGCATAATAGATTACTTCAAGAGTTTCATATATCACCTTTGGAGATGCACCTAGGTTTCTTCAAGATGTATCATTGCTTGAAGATACAGTTTTGGTGTCCTGGGATGAAATGGGTAGTGGCACAGTTTGTGGCAAGGTGTTTGGTTTTTCAACAGGTAAAGGCTAATCATCATGTTCATAGAAGTTTATTGTAGCCTTTGGATGTTCTCAAGTGTAAATGGGATGACATATCGATGGAATTCATCAAAATGTTACCCAGAAATTAGGGAGGATGTGATGTTATCTTGGTGATCATGGATCAATTGATGAAATCGTCCCACTTCTTAGCAATCAAGAGTTGGTTGTAGTGAATACTTTGGCTAAGAGTTATGTGTATGAGGTGGTGCAGTTGCATGGAGTTCCAAGTTCCACTATCTCAAATTGGAATCATATTTTACCTTATGATTTTGGAGGGTATTGTATCATGCTTTTGGCACTCAATTATGCATCATCACTGCTTTCCACCCTTAAATGGATGGACAGATGGAACGAACCATCCAGATTCTCAAAGATATGTTATGGTCATTCATCTTGGACTTTGGTGAATATTGGGTATGAAACATTCCTTTTTTGAGTTTTCTTATAATAATAGTTATCACTCTACCATTATCATGGATCTATTTGAGGCTTTGTACATGGGGAATTTCATTATTTTTTATGCTAAATGGATGTTGGGGTGGCAATAGTTCTTGGTCCTAATGTGGTGTAGAGAACAACGGATAAGGTTCATCTTGTTCATGAGAGGATGAAAGTGGTGCAGGACTAGAATAAGTCTTATGTCGATCACAGGAGGAGGCCCTTGTAGTTAACAGTGGGTCCCACATGTTCTTGAAAGTTTCCACTCAAAGTGGGCAGCAGGGGTTGGGTAGAGGGAGTAAGCTTTATCACATATGTTTTAGGCCTTTTAGGTGTTGGGGTGAGGTGGTGAGGTGGAATATTGGTCGGCATTGTCACCGTGGCTTGAGAGGATCCCCAACATCTTCCATGTCTCTTAAATTTATCAGTATCTTCATGATTACTCCCATGTAATTGACTATGTAGATTTGGATATCAAGGATGAAACAGTGTTCATGGAGAGGTCAGTAGAGATCCATGGTTTCCAAGAGAAGGAACTATGTGAAAGGACCATTTCTTTTATTCATTTGTTGTGGAGGCATGGTGGCATAGAGAAGAGTACTTGGAAGTAAGATATGTAGATGTGTTCCCAGTACCCAAAGTTATTTTGAGTTCACCCTTTCTCTATTTTTCCTGTGGTGTGATGCTTGAGACCTTTTTGTTTTATCTAATGATTTGTTTTCCTTGTTTTTTGATGTGTGATGTGTGATAAAATTTCGACATATAAAAAGTGGAGAACCTAATTACTAATTGAGAAACATTAATTATGATGTTATTAAACTCATGTAGGTGATTCAGTTCCACCCAAAGTGGATAGTATCTTGACATGGAGGATATGATTCCCTAATTCATTTTCTTGGGGTGGTGCGGTTAGTTGGTTGAGATGATTCTTGGTTTGGGTTGCATGGAGGATGAGATGGTTGTGCAGTGGTTGTGTGGTGGTGTGGTTGTGTGAGAGGATGTGGCTTGTGGTTGTGTTGGGGTGAGGTTGTGTGATATGTTTTATGGTAATTTGTTTTGGCGTGCTTTGGCTGGTGGTAGCATTTGAGGTATGATGAGATCCTTGAGAGGTATCTCACAGGGTAGTTGTTTAGACCTCTTTCCTTATGGGTTTGGTCTTGGATTCTCAAGGGTGAGAATTGTTTGATAGGTATCTGATGTAATGTAATGTAACTTCATGGTCTATTACTTTTATATTTTTTATGGTTGGAGGTGTTCAGATGAGGTTTCTAGAGTTTTTGGTGGAGGATGGAGGTGCATCAGAGTTGCTGTAGGAAATACATGCCATGTAAATGTATTAAACCCCACGTAAATTTCATGTGCAGTGCATATTTAATGGCTATAGTTCTTGGGTTTATTTCTCAAACCCTATGGAAGTGCCTCCCTCATTTTTTCCAATCATCCAACAGTTCCATCTCTTATATTTTTTAGATTCTTTTCAATGGGTATTGATTCTTAGATTCTCATCTTCAATCTGTGGTGAGTTCTCCTCTCATTCTCATCTATTTACTTCCATTATTCTTAATATTTTCACTACAGTGGTGCATTTTGGTTTGGGTTGTGTGTTTTGGTTATGTTTTTATGTTATTTGGGTGTGTTTTAGGTTGATCCACAATTTCTCATGGTGCGGTTATGGTTAGTGGGCATTTCTTCTTCTCCCTATGATGTGCAATGAGTTAGAAATATTCTTTGAGGTAGGGAATCCATAATTTATCTATATTTTGTATCATGTGGGAGGAGATTTATTTTTTTCATATATGGGTTATGGTTGTGATGGGTTAATGAAAGATAAATAATTTGATAAATTAAAATTAAAATGGGAAATGGGGATGCTTCGCTTGATTTTACAGCTATGATATTATTGTGATATTGTGGAGTGTACAGGCTTGATGCCCCGCTAAAAAATGTGTCCATTGGGGTATTTTTTGTGCTAGATAAATGTGTTTTGACTTCTTTTTTTATTATGAGTGTTGTGATAACACCCTAAAATAGAAATTTGATTAACCACTTATGTTTGGATAATGAAATGGTTTCCTCGGGATTATAGTTTGTATGATAACTCCCTTAAAATAAATTTTAATGTGATAAAATCCATGTTATGAATATGTAAAATGGATTTGATGTGCATTTGTTCTGTGATTAAGGAATATGGGGTAGGTGTTTGTGTGGTCATGCTTTTGGGGAAGTGAGGCGGTTTGTTTGTCTTTGATTTTGGGGTGGCGAGGTGGTTTGTTTGGTTATGCTTTTGGGGTAGTGAGGTTGTTGTTTTTTTCCATGATTTGGGGTGGTGAGGTGGTTGTTTTTTATACTAGATGCCTGGGTAGTGGTGGAATAATTAATTGTTTAGTAATGATTGAAATGGTTAGGGTTGGTTTTGTTAATGGGTTGGAAATGTATGATGAATAATTAAATAGTGGGCTATGTGGTAAACCCTATTTTTTGATAAATAATGAAAATAATGGGATGATTAAATGAAATTGGTTGGTGATGTGATGTGACTGGTGGCTTGTTGTGTGGTGTTATGTATTTATAAGTGGTAGAAAAAGTGATGATGTCATGATTTGATTAGTATTTGATTTTTAACCCATAGGTTGGGGTTGTGTGTGGATATATGTATATACTTGTATATTCTCTTTAATTTCTATACGCACCCCACCCACATCAAGCACTATGTGATGACACCCTCATAGTCACATGGGGGTGTTTTTTCTAACATCTGGTGAGGAGGATGGATGGATGGGTACCTACTATTTCCCACTCTCTCTTCTAGGTGAGGTAGGTATTTCATAGGATGTGATGGTCGGAGGTTTATTAGTGCATTAAATGGTGGTTATGATAGCCTAAGTTTTTCAGGCGATATGTGAGGGACTAGGTATTTTTGGGTGAGGTGTGATATGACTGCGCTTGTGGGGAAACTATGGTGGGTTCATGAATGGTAGGAGGAGGTAATAAGGTTGATGTCCTATATGTTCACAGTACCCTACTACTCTGGTTATGGTTGTGGATGTTTTGTGGTCCAGTTGTTTTTGGTTGAGATGTTTTGTGGATCAAGTGTTTTTAGGAGAGATGTGTTGTGGCTGTTCTTGTGAGGTAGCAAGCCCAGGTGTCTATTGGTATGATTTGATGTGACAGTGATTGTAGGCTAGTTTGGTATATGGAAGAGATGGGAGTGCCAGGAGGTACAACGTTGGGGTGTCAGAGCGGCATACCAACAGTAAAGTGGTGTGGGTACCTTTATCAATTTAATTCTTGTTATATTATATTACTTTGTTTTTGTAATTTAGTGAGTGTGTATTGGTGAGGTTTGGTTTGGTTAGTATATCTATTTTGGTGTTTTTGGTTATTCTGTTTTCTCACAAGTTTATTAGTATACTTCATTCGCATGTTCACAAGAGACTTTGTTTTTTCTAATGAGTATACTTGTATGCTCACCCTACATATATAAAAATATTTTCATGTTTCCAAAATGATTATAGAGACCATGATGGACATTACTAGCTCAAACCTTTGTATAGTTGTTATGTCACTACTTTATCTTGCTTTTGGGTTTTTACTTTGGAGAGTTTTATTTGCATCAGTTTTATTTATACATTCATGTGGGATGGTTTTGGTTTATTTTTATATTATGTGGTGGAGTTTTGTGTGGATGATTCATCTTATATATAAGTCCTATATTCTTATAGCGGGTAATGCCTCCCATTTCATGATATTTTTATACCCTCAGTTCTAGTCACTAACCCAAGGCCTACTGGAGGTGGGACTTGGGGTTCATTATCTCTCTTCCATCATTGTAGTATCTTTGCAGGGAGGGGTGTGACAATATGCCTGGGGGAGGAACTATAGAGTCATTAACTTGGTTATCATAGGGAGGGACTCCATGATTACTGATTATTCAGTCGCTTTCATAGGGATAACCTCCATATTAGTTGTTTATAATTTAATTACAACAGGGAGGGAATGCATGGTAACTAATTTTTTGATGTATTGGTAAGGGTAGGACCACTTTTCCAATAAATCTCTACATTGAAAGGATAAAATATATAACTAGATATGTAATAAGGATCTTCATGTCAAGAATATGCTTCATCTCAAGGAGAACTCCCCTTACCAGTATTCATATTTTTGTAGGGAGGACCTCTGTATAGAGAGTTTTGGGGTAGAACTTTAGAGTTTCTCAACTTTATTTGTCCATGGGGAGGACCTCTATGGAAGAAAATTTCTTATGTGATTCCATGATTAGGACCTTCATTTGTGATGTTTCCAGTGTCATGAGTAAGAATTCCTCAACATGTGATTTGCGTAAGAACACTAAATTCATTTATTATGGTGCTATAGGGAGGACCTTCACAACTATGATTCCCTTTACCTATTTATGATTTGTTTATGGAGGTAGAAAATAGTGTTTATTTTATCATACTTTAATCATCCTTAATATGGGTGACTCAATTTGGTCCTCATACAATGATTAGATTATGTTAATGAGACTCATAGATTCCAGTATCAGTAGGAGAAGGGACTTTCTTCTGGATTCTGATTGTGGATTTCTCCTAGAGGGCCCTATTTCTATATTATTTTGTTCATGTGAATGAAATCATATCCTTTATAATAATTAGGGTCATGTAATTTGGGCAAAGGAATTCATTGTTAGGAGCCCTCCTGGGTGGATCCTCAGTTTCCATTAGTATATGATGAATAGATTTGTGGGTGTTAATGGGAATAGAGGTGTGGGCCTTCTCCCATGATTCAATGGTCAAATTCTACTAAAAGATCCTTCTCCTGGATTTTTTTTCCTAAAAAAATTCTAATGGGATCACCATGGTCACATCCTCAATGTGTCCTTGATTAGTTAAGGTTTTGTGGTAATGATGACATCAGAAGTTGATTGGAGTTAATTTGGAATCTCCCAATAATTTGTAAAAATGTGATAAATATCCTTCTCTACCTCCTAGATATAGGGGATATGGGTGTTTATTTACTTTGGTGGAAGAATATTGAATTAGTTTGATGTGGAAATAGGGGCCATTTACTTCATGTTATCCTATCATCATTGAGACGGCCTATAGGGATTCCTCTCCTAGAGGAACTAACAAACTGCCTTCAGGTTGTGGATATATCTATTAAGGTTATTCTCCAACATGAAAGTATCCATCACTTGTTGTTGGAGATTTTGGGTTGGTGATAGTGTGTTCCAAGACTATGGAGCCATAAGGTTCATTATATCCAAGGCATATGTATGGGGTTCCATCTACTGATGATGTTTAGGCACCCGAGTTGATTCTTTATTTTCTCTAACTTAGCCAGGGAAATTTTTTCTCATCAATACATTAAGAAATGATTCCATTTATATTGAAGTGGGATATAAAAGGGTAAAACCACAAACAATGAACCCATAAGTGTAATATCACAAACAAAAGTTCATGGAAATAAATTTCTTTCACAAGGATTTCATGTTAGGTTCATTATTTATATTCCTCCACACTTTTCACCCACAATTTTGGGAATTTATTATATATTTATGAAAAATTAGTGAAACCCTTACTAGTTAGAATACAAGTTACCTACATTGTGAAATAAAACCCACATAGTTTGGTGCCTCTTAATAGAACACTCCATACTTTTTAAGGTCATGTGATAAGGACTAAGGTGGTACCTTTTAAGGTTGTTTAGATATAGAAAAAATGAATTTACTTTTAAGGTCACGAATCTAGGACCAAATAAAGTGTTTTTAAGGTTGTGAATCCAATACCAATTGAAGTTCCTTTTAAGGTCTTACATCCATGACCAAATAAAACTCCATTTAAGATCATCTATTTAGGACCAAATGAATCACCTTTTAAGTTCATGCATCTAGGACCAAATCAAGTTCCTTTTAAGGTTGTGCATCTTGGACCAAGTGAAGTTCTTTTTAAAGTCATGCATCTAGGACTAAATTAATATCCTTTTAAGTTTATGCATCCAAGACCAAATGAAGTTCCTTTTAAGGTCATACATCCAAGACCATGATTTATTATTGTTTAAGTTTATACTACTAGGACTAATTATAATAAGTTTAAAGTCACGAATAATAGACTTATAGGTGAAAGGAACCTAGGAATGGTTTGTGTGGGACTTATAAATTAGCATCCATTTTTGGTCTATCATGTCAGTTGGTAACTAAATAAGAAGTAAGTATGGTTCAGACTTGTATATAGTAGAAGGGACTTATAGTTCATGGATCATCAGTTAGATATGAATGGATGATTATAGGGTTGACTAGGTTCTTGATGAATATGGTGTTGGTCCCAAGAATTCGATTCTGATGATCCAAGAGTGCTAGTCTAGAGAATCTTCCATCGATCATCCAAAATATAGAGTCCTCGTTATCAAGGGAATACATGATCACTTATATCCCAAGGCTCTTATTGGTCATGTAAGAAAACTATGGGAGATTTATTATATGATACTTGATTTACATTATCAAATGAATTAATTATCAAAAGGTAGAATATTGATGTGTATACCCTAGTCATGTGTCTTAGGAGACCATAAAGGGGGCCTAGGTAGATGAGACTTGGTAGTGGGTTAGTTTGGGATAAAGAGCCTTGGAAAGGTCTTTTATGAAATTAATTTATCCCTAGTAGAAAACCTAAGTAAATTTTTCACCCTAGTGGGTTACATATTAGGTAATAATTGGGAACTAGGTGTGGCCCCTAGTGGAGAATCAGGTAAAATGGGTACCTAGTTTGGTCAGTTGGGTGAGTGGGTGCTCGGTTGGGAGGACTAAGCGAACAAGCTCCCGGTTATGTGAATAGGAAAAAAGTAAAATAGTGAAGACATGGGAACCACATAGAGATGAATTTATAGTTTGATCTCTATTTTAATTGGAGACCTAAGTAAAAGGTAACTCATTTGGGTGGCCTCTAGAAACTAGGTGTGGGCCCCTTGAGGACACACTTGGCATAACCCATTAGGGAAAATTTGGGTGTCAGGGTTTTATGCTATAGTCACCTGAGAGAACGTATTAAAAATATTCCTTAACCTTATTTTTGATGACTACCTAGGAAAATTGGTCTCTTGAAATGATCAAAATAACTGAAGGATACAAATATCTTTTGTTTCTATTTTTTCCCTTAGTTTGGATCTAAAAAACATAGAGGGGAATCTTATAAGGCCTAGAAACATGCTTTGTGCACTCATATGTTGTTAGGATTTATCTTCTTATTTAATGGATGTATGGGGGTTCTTATATGGGTAATGAAATCTAGGAACCTAGATAACCATTTTTAAGTATCTCGGGTGCCCACTTCTCTTCAACAGGGTGTGTAAAGAATATGTGAGGAAGAAAAATGCATGAAATAAGATGGACAGGTTGTGTGAAATGTTAGGTTTTAATAGGGAACATAAGGAAACAATTTAATAGGTTTAAGGATGTTGCATTTTCACTAGGCACATGGAAAGAACATAGAACTGGGTGTGAGATTTGGGTACTCAGTTATTCCTCATTCCTTTGAAAATTATCTAATCTTATGAACAATTAGTGTAATTCTTACTATAATCAAATTCAATCCCCAAAAACGGTACATCAATCCATCCATAACTCTATATTTATTCTTATATGTAATCTATTTAATCTTACACAACCATTACACTTCCCAAATTAATATTACATATCATCCCTCATGGAGTGAGATACACTGTTGTGGTGTGATGTACTCTTCCTTCACCAAAATACTTCCATTCTTCTCCAAATGACTCCATCCATGATCCTAGTTCAATAGTCTTCATGTTTCACATTCCATGTCCTTCATATATATAAATATGAAGGTTTCTTTATTTTCACAGCTCCATATATCCATTCTATATCTCTAATACTTCATTAATAGATATTTCATGATCATCCTCAACCTTTTGTGCCATGTTTATCAATGTCATGCCACCTTCAGCATGTTTAGTTCCCATATATGTTAACCATTAACATATTCATCCAAGAATATTTAGACTCCATGTCTTATAATTTCATAATTCATTTACCATTAATAAATCCAATAATTATTATCAAAAAATCTAACACATAACCTCCTAGTTACAACACCTTAGGATTTCTCTAAGGATCATACTATTATGAATGGTTTTAAAACCACCCATTTAACAAAGGAGAAACCCAAGGGAGAATAAGTAAATAAGAAAATAAAGGGGGAAGATAATTTTTCTAGCCACATGGAGGATAAGAGCTCAAGAGGCTAAATAAAAATATCCTCTAAAAAATTTCAAAATTCCCATGCTTAAAATTAAGGTAGAAGTGAGCCACTAAAACTCAATTGGAAATCTATTATACTTTTTATGATCCCTAATTGGACTTATTATTATTTTATATTAGAGAAATTAATTTATATTCACTCTAGTAAATTCTCCAAAATCTCCTTAAACTCATCCAAATCCCTTCTTTATTTCATAAAACTAAGAAACCCATTAAATAACACATCAAAAGTTGACTACAATAATTTCTAAAAATAGGATCATTAAAATATCTCCACCATTAATCATTCTATACTTTAAAAGAATAAGGTGTATTACAATCAGACTAATTCATTTTTTTATTCCTCACAATTCATTCCCCACATTTGGAACTATCAATAACATCACCTGTGGTTCCAAAAATATCCTATTGAGTTAAGATTACATGAACAAATCCTAAAGCAGGACTAAATGTCCCATTATCAAGTATTTTATCCAATAATTTAAAAAAATTACTTCACATTACCCTTTTATGTATCAAAATCATGTTTTCTAATTACTATAATGATCACCTTACTCAAACCCAACTTCACTAATTCATTTCAGTTCTTATGGTCAAATTCTATCATTATATTTGAATAAATTATTAATCCTTTGGAATTAAAAACCACTTACTTTATGAACATGGATCCCATAATATGAAATAATAGTATAATGTCTAATTAAATTATATATATTTGATATAATTGTCACGTAATTGAGTTATTAACATCCATTTTACCCCTGAGGAGCATTATTTAACAATAAAACCTTTAAGTCTCTCCCCCTACATAAAGTCATTTATATATATCTCTTACCTCATATCACAAGATATACAACCCCATAATGATATGATATCACTTGCTAAACCCATTGAATAATCACCTTAATTAAATTTAAAAATCTATTGATAACATTTAGCTCAGTTCAGAAGATAATAATTTTCTACCACACCGCCTACTTTTTTCCATCCATAATTTTTAATTAAGCCACTTTAAGGACAAGTGGGAAACCAAAGTTCGCACACAAGGACTACGTGCTGAAAGAGCTCACAGAAACGTTAAACACAAGACTAAGGTTATTTGAGTCAGATGCTCTATATAATTCCCAGTGAAGAGTACTAACATGGATGTCTGGATCCTCCCTAATAAGTGCTTCAAGGTGAGAAATCATTCTGTCCATTATCTGGATGAATTCCTCCAAGTTGATTCTTCCTTGGTTGAAGCCTCGGACGATGATTCGGTCTTGCTCGTTTATCCATGATTTTTGCTCCTCTGTGACCTCATTCTGCAAGCGTCTTTCATAAATCCTTAAAATATCTTCATTTGATGCATTTGGCCGAAGGACTTTTTCAAACATCTCTTCCTTAGAGTGTCAGATGAGCCTTAGACACTCCTCACCCTCTTCCTCTATTACTCTTGATTCTCTGCTTGGATCCCCACTTTCCCCGTTTTGAAGGCCTTTGCTTTCCTTGCTTCCATATTTCTTGGACGACCTGGAATCTATTGGTTTCGGCAAGTGAGAGTAGTATTTGCGCCCCTTGGGTTTTTTACCTTGAACCACTATGCATTTCCCCGAGTCACGCTTTCCTTTTTTACCCTTCTTCCTTCTTGGACTGTGGGGACCTTTCCCTTGGAACTGGTCCACGCTGTCAACTGAGAGTTGGCTAAAACAATCATCACCTGAATCCGCATCCTCTTGTGAAAATGATTGTTCTTGAGTTTCCAGGCCTTCAAATTGGTTTTTCACTTCAACCCTCGGACCTTCTTTCAGAGCCCTCGGCCTACCCGAAGAATCCAACTTGTCTGCTTTGGCTTCCAAGTCCTTCTTATTCTTCCACTCGCTCCTAGTCATCTGAAAGGAGGACTTCAAACTGAGTGTGTTTGGGCCAAGAGGACCTAATACGCTATCCCCTTCCTGCCTTCCTCGACCGTCCTGCCTTCCTTGACCGTGGAGAGAGCTTATAGCTGCATGCAAAAAGGATTTCACCTGCACAGCCTTGACAGATGGCTCGACCTCCTTTCCAAATTGATACTGCTGGTTAGATCCCTCCCATTCCCGACCACGAGGACCCCCTAGGCCATGTACATCGCCAGCACCCTTCACCACACCAATATTGACAATTCTGTCCGAGACCGGATGCTCCACCACATCCACATGCAAGGATAGCTCCTTCCCCCCCTGCACTGTCTCCACTCCATTCTCCTGCAAGGAATTGATCCCCAAATCCTACCTTAACCGAGAAATGACATCCAAAACCCGTTGCAAGGAGGTACTATCCTCCACAACCTTCACTGCTGGGACCACCGGGTAAGTCCCCTGCAAAGGCTGGCCCTCCCGAGGACTAATTTGGCTACAGGAAAGGACAATGCCTTCTATTTCCAGCCTCGAAACCTCGCCTGGACCATGTGCCCCACCTAGATCCTGTTCCCCTGGATCAACCCCGCGCGCCTCTGTAAGCATGTCCAGTCTTTCTCCATCCGATAGCTGAATCACACCGGGAATCGCCTGTGCCTGAGACTCTTTAGGTAATATCAAGTCATACAACCATCATTACAATTAAACCACTAGGTATTGTTATTTCTATATCAATATTTTATTTTATTGTATTGTAACATGTTCTTGGAATTTCAAAAAAGGTTCTCATATTTCACTATGTTTCATTTCACATGTTTGATCTAGTTTTTCCACCTCCATTTTTTTGATAGAAAAAACCTAATCATCCAGTAATTACATGAATTAAATAAAATATTTCATTCAAAAGACATTCCTAAGACCTTTTAGGTTTAGGGTTTTAGAGAATTAGGATAAAACATTAACTAACAAAACTTGTTTATTTTTCAAATAATAGACATTTTTCTTTCCACTATGAGAGAAACAAATTAATCCATAACAATTATTCAACATCTCCCAAAAATTATTCTCATAATATACCCTTATAGCCACATATAATGGATTACATTTCTTTATAACCTATGTAAATGGAAACATAAGAAAGGGGTGACCTTGGATGCTTAGTAAGGGTAAACATAAGAGATAAAAATCAAAGATCAGCATAAAATGAGTATATGGGTATAATCAAGATACATAAGAAAACAATACCCAAAAAATATTATGATAATACATGAATCAAAAGATTTATTCAACAAACCAGATCCATGAGAGCATAACATAGTCATGAGAATAAACATAAAACTATGGAAAATATTTAAAATATGGCATGAACATAAGAATAGAAAATATTTTGAAAACATATTCCCACATCATGTTCACAAAACTTGTGAACAAATCCTCCCACATATCATTCATGTAATAAAATTGTGAATAAAGCTTCCCGCATCACATTCACATAGAAAACTTATCAAAAAATATTTATGTATCTCATTTACACAACATTTCATCATCTCATGTGATATGAAACATTAACCAATGCATTATAGGGTAATATGGTAGCCCCAATAGTCATCACCCATATCTATGAGGGACACATAAAAGAAAATATTCATTATATCATGAAGAATTCATGGAAAAGTAATGGGTTTCTTAATCCTTTTTAGAATATCACATAATGTGAACTTAAGAAGTCATAGGATATCAAAAATATCATTTTAAAAATTAAACATATCATAATAAAATATATAGGGTGATAAAAACATCACTTCATAAAAAGATAAACCTTGGATGGTAAATAGAAGTTAGAGTAAAAACGTTTTCACAAAACCTTCTAAAATGTTAAAGTATAAATTACTTTCATAGAAAAAAATTATGAAGGGAAATAGAAGACTTTTTACACCCTTATTATAAAGAGTTATAAATAAAATATAGTTTAAAATACATAAAGGTTATAAAAAATATGGTGTGTAAGATAAGAAAATTTATTTTGAAAGTGTGGAAAAACTTTTGAATATTTTTAAACACCTTTTTTGAAAATTCACATCATAAAATAGGTAATAAAACATCCATTTTAAAAGAGGATAAGAGGAGTATGGAGGTTACATGAGTAAACACATATTTGGGTTTCAAAATAAGAAAGTAAAAACATTTTTTGGAATAATTAACATGTAAATGGAGGGGAAAACATCTTTAAAGAAGATGAGTTCTTAAAAACATTGAACCTTTATGAGAAAGAAATTCATCGATAAAGCATATTTGAGTTAAAAACTATTGTAATAGTGGGTTCCCTAGACCCATATTGAATAGTACTTTTGATTACCATATCATGTATATAGTTAGATATACATGATGTATTCATACCATTTTAGTGTAGATATTTCTATGTCCAGTATTTAATGGTAATGTCAATAGATTAATTGTCGTATAAAAAAGTTATAGCAGATCTCAGGCTATAATGAGAACCTAGAGATATTATGGCATTAATCTTAAACAAAAGTCATATATTCTAGATAAATATTACTGATTTTACATAGTATATGTTTTAATATTAGGTGATGGGGTCTCATAAGGATTATTCTCATTAAATTCATACTTGGTGATCTCTAGTAGTGAGATTATGAGTAAAGACCCGCAAATAAAAACACCACATGTTTCGGGTGTCATTGGTGTTCCTATATATGGACATGTGTATTGGTCTCCTGACTTGATATCATTATTAGTGTGTTTCATTTGATCACGCACTTCGATATAAGTAAAAAACCATGATAATGAAATTGTGGTGAGATAACTTGTGTTGGGTGATTCATTGGTGGTATGACATTGGTTGAATGGTCAAGAAAGGATTTGTAGCTTCCAAATTAAGGAAGTTATATATCTCTGGCCTAGATGATTAGGATGGTACTACCTTTATAAATCTTTTTCCAATGTAATATAAAGGTAAATACATCCATTTAGATCAATAAATAATAATGCAAGAAAAGGTCAATGACATAATTGTGCATCGTGATTTATGAGATATTTAAAGACAAAGAGATTATAGTACATAGTATGTGTTCGTTGTTTGGTTGTCATAACTTTGACTATCCTTATCTCTTTAGGGGCCTTGATGGGTTTTTAGACTCTGCTCTTGGTCTATGGATTTTATTCATTGCTATCGAGATAAGGGTCTAAAGGGTCACACGCAATAGCGTATTCAAGAATCCACCATATTCAGATGAATATGTATATTGGACATGGTGGTCCCCACTATAGGGTCTGAGTGTTGTCCAAGTTATCAATCACTGATAAATAAATAAATTCATTATTATTAAGGTTAAGAATAACTGGGTTGAATTTATTTATTAGAAGTACTTAAAATTTAAGTAAATATGAGAATGAATAATATTTATGGCGTAGTTTAGTTCATCATAATTATTATTTAGTGGATGTTAATTTTTTGGGGGATAGGGAATCCTACAGGGTGTTTTTTGAATATCAACTATAAATAGAGAGAGGATCTTTCACAACATGTATGATTAATTCATTTTTGAATGAGTGCCTCTCTCTCCTCTCACTTTATATAGAGAGAGATTCTCTCTCTCCAAGTAATGATCCAAGAACACCTTCAGGTATCAAAGTTAGTGGATCATGGTGATCCTCAAGACATTAAAGACTTCATCGGATTGCCATGATAGCACCTGAAATTTGATGATTGATGCTCCCATGGATTTTTGAATCATGTGTGCATGATCTAGATGTATTCGACTTCAGTTACTTCATGAAACGATCACTGGAAACAATCAGATGTTGACCATAGATTCTGATCTGAAAATGTATGTTTTCAGCTTGCATTTTTTCTGATTTAAATAATTTACATGAGATCATCGGACTGTACCAAGGCTCAGATCATTGGAGATGACAAGTCTCATTGACCCAATGATGAATTTTTTTTTAAAATCCCCAACACACTGGCTTCCATTATGACCCTGGTACCTTAAATTGGAATCAGAGAAAGCGCATAAATTTTATGATCCTTTAAAAAAATTAATTTTATTTAAATTAAGTAGAGGGTTTAAATTTTGGTTCCAACAGATCCAACTGTGCATCGATCTGATCTCAAATGGACAAGTTATGGAAATTCAAAGTTTTTAATTCAGATCGACTGAAAATTTTATGGATCATTTGTGGTTATTTTCAATTATTAAAATTGATATGATAAGAGATGAATTTTTAAAAAAACATTGTTCTAATCAGACTTCCAGTCAATGGAATAGTGTTTTCTAGCTAATTTTTTTTCTTTGGATTTTTTTAAATAATATTATAATTTTATTATAATAAAAAAATTATATTATTTTTATAATAATATTATATTAAAATGCTATTTTCATAGCCTTTATAACTTTTAATAAAACAAAAAAAAATAAAAACACCCAAGTGGAGGGGTGGTTGACTCATTGGTCAACATGCAAAAAAAAGGAAAAAGACTCATGGTCTTATCCAATGTGTGGGACCACCTTTCATGTGGTCTCTCTTTGTGGAACCTTCCACAGTGGGAGATCCTCTCATTGGTTATAAGTAGGGACCCAAAAAACCTTTCTCCATCCAATCGTTCACCCCTTCGGTAGTCATGAACCCATGCCACCCCTCCTCATTCTGGCCGCTCTGATGAACCACACTAGTCACTACTGCAAGGTCCATCCCTAACCTCACTATAGTGGCATATCCCTCATCGAAGGGTTCTCCAGCAATAGTTGTATCCTCCTCTTTGTGCAAGCTTTTCAGTCACTGATGACCTGTAGGCTCCCTTCCATCGGCAGATCTGCCTCACTTCTCCCAATCACATTTGGTCTACCCCGAAGTCGCATGCCTTGTTGTGACCTCCACCGCAGGCTGACCTCACCACCAAAACCCCTGATTTGATCGATATCCCCATTGAGGGGTCCTCCCATAGAGACTGAACACTTCACATAAGCTTCACCACCGTTGGACCTCAACCACATGGGATTCCCTGCTCCCAGTGTCGCGGCTTCCCAACATGAACGACACCTCGTAGTAGTGAGCCCCGTTGGGCTCCCCTCACCACATTCGCCTCCGGCCACCCACAGTTTGCCTTTCTTATTCATGCGGCACCCATATCTGGTGGCTCCACTCATCACGAAGATCTATTTGTTGCGCCGGTCCTTGTCGGGATGATGCAGCCACACCCTGCTCCAAGATATAGTGGTTCTAGCTGGCGATCACGCTACCCAAGATCTCCTCCGCTTCCTTTTGAGGCTGTCGTCGACCGCTGGGGCTCCTCACGTCCATCACTGTGATGTTATAGCCAATGTCGGCCATTATGGTTATAACTTGACTACCAACCACTGCCCTTTACAGCTATTTTCGTGGCATTATTTGGTCGTCGATGTTTTTTAATACCCCAAGTTACCATCAGTACCCTTCTCTTGGACCATATTCACCCTGAAAATGGTTTGGGTACGTCTTCCCAACACAGAACGGGTATCCATGGACATGTCTTCTACAAAATAGCCCATCATGGGCTTTTCCTATCCTGTTATAGGTCTGCGTAGGTTTTGCCTGACCCACAATAGGCATGAGAAGTGTTTCGAGGCCCGACCAGTTGTTTAAATTAAAAAAAATTGATTTAATTGATTTAATTTTATCATTAAATTAAATTAATTAAAATATTACTTTTGGTTTAAAATAATAATTTTAATACCTGAGGGTAAATTAATTTAATTTTGGTTTTAAATTAAATTAATTTATTAATTTAATTTTTAGAATTAAAATTAAATAAATATTAGACAAAAAATAATTAAATTATTTAAATTTCACTAATTCATTCAATTTAATTAAATACCCTCATCTTTAATTTATTTCAATTTAATTTTATCACTAATAATTATACCGTCCGGTTTTGATAAATGACCCGACCTTTTTATGTCTTATTTTATTTAATTAATCATTTTAAACTGCATGTGATGATTATAATTAATTAATTAAGAAGGTATACACATCATCTTTTATTTTTGGTCAATTTTCATAAGGGTATGTGTGTCCATTTTTATCTGATGTACATTGAACCCCTAGTCCCCCATGCATGCAAGCGAGTACATTTGTACAATTTATGGATACGATCAACAGCATAGACCCTACCAAGTTGAGGCACTACTCTAGGCGAGGACGGTGTAAGACACAGAAAACGCCAATTGAGGTGGTACTCTATACAAGGATGGTGTAAGATGCGTACAATTCCAAGTTGAAGTAGTACTCCAAATGAAGATAGTGTAAGACGCAGACAACACCAAGTCAAGGCAGTACTCTAGAGGAGAACTGGACATACAGAATGGGGGAGAGCTGCATCACGAGTTGAGAAACGACTCAGGTAAGATTCCCCTAGGTTGTGGTTGGTCCGTTGAATTTAAATGGATCAACCAATTTTATATTCTCAAGAATATTAATGTAGTATATTTACTTTATGCATTTATTTATTATTTTATGCATTTTATAATAGTGGAAAAATACATAAAGTAATAAATAATAAAATTCATAAAGAAGCAATGAATGTTTTTTTCTATTAATGTTCAGTTGTGAGAATGAAAACATATATGAACGAGATTAATAGAAATGGATTATATCCATCAAGATAAAAATAAAAAAATCCCTCAAAGAAATATTAAGTTCTAACCCCTTCCACCATTCAAATTTGGATAAAACCGGGTGTTTGGGGTACTATTCATCCAAAGTTGAGGGTGTCTCTTACTACTGGGGAGTTTTTATGAAATTAGAGGGTTGGCATAAGTAAAGTGTTAGTAAGGATTATCCAAAGATAACTTTCTATCATTTTAGAGGCAAGTGTTGAGTAAATCGAGTTATGATTTTAGAAGCTGGGACTTCACTCAACAGATTAAGGAACCGCAAGTTAATGCAGTTGGCCATCCAAACACCTACCTTGAACCCTCAGAGTAGTGTCATGGCCAAATCTTATAGACTATGATGGGAGTTTCATGTATCTTTGCTACTAAAATACTCAAGTGATAGAGTATTTTGATTCTAGTATAGAGGATTCCTAGAATTTGATAAAATAAATGGAGATATTTAAATGATTAAAATAATCAATAATGTCTAAATTGGTAATCAAGATAAAATTACTAATCTTTTAGTTTTATTTTTAAAAAAATGGAAAGTAATACCACCACTAAAAACTGTGATAATAATTGGAAAAATTCAATGTCATATCTAGCACAAATTTCCAAGTGTAGTATAGGCACTTGAGCACAATGCTACTATATCATAAATTCAAGTTGTTGGTGTCCCTATACATGTTAAGACATTTCAGGAAGAGAAGGTGTAATATTGCTTACAGGAGACTCATTCCTAGAGAATATGATGGTTATGTCATCATGATATCATCAATGTTTGATGTTTTGTTGTGATTGCAACATCGGGACATAAATGATATAGCATGTAGTCTAATCTATAAGAAGTTTACGAGGATAAAGTGAAGAAAGATTTGAATGGGTGATCAATTACACTATTTTTGTGTAAATATGAAATATGGATCATAATATTTCAAGGCATCCCACTCTTACACCTAATAACTCTAGTTTTTTTATGGTTAAAAAATTAGAAGGATGGAGTAAACGCATCATTACCTATTTAGGTAAGGTCCTCCATGTAAATGATAATCTTAAAGGCAGATTAATATTTAATTCTTATAGAGAATAATTTGAATGGAAAGGTTAAAATCCCAATGGAAAGTGAAATTCTAAAAGAACATTCACAATGTCCTTCAATGAAATGAGGTTGGTCTATAAACAGGAGATTATTTTCTTTGCATATCATGAAATAAATTTATAGAAGTTTGATCACAATAAACTGAATTAAAGAAGAAATTTATCACTTCTTAATCAGGTATATTAATCAATATAAGATGTAATGTTTTGATCATACTTATTGGGTATTAAAAAATATGCCTTTCACATGTGTGTATTTTAATATAGTAACCAAGTAGGTATGGAAACATTACAAGAAGTCAGGTGTATTCTCCAAGAAGCTGAGAAAGGGTGATTTCTAAGTTAGTGATGAGAGATACATAACTTCTAATTTCCATGTTAATGATGTAATTCAAAACTATTATTGAGTATAACCAAAGCATTTATCTCATGTGTCCATTAGACACTAGGAGACATTATTCCAGGTTCAGGAATGAATGTTGTTTGTTGTGTATCATACCCAATCAATAGTTTAGATATACATGAATCATAGGAAATACATGATGAATATAAAATTTAAGACTTATATACCCAATTGTTGTAAGATAATTCTTTGTTAAGTAAAACTAAAATTATATTTCAAGGATATACCCAGTTTTTTATTTTGGATTGTTAAATCTAAACACCTTATGTATTATCGACGTCTTTAGTTTGAACAAAGAAACATTTAGAAATAAAGGTATGCCACAAATATTTTGGAATTATTTAAGCTAAGGAGCATGAACTATTACAAGGGTAAGCTATAGGTATATATACTTTATAAGGTTCCATTAAGTAATTAAGGAATGAGATAGTGAATTATATTCATGGTCAAAATATATGAGTTGATTTGGTCCAGCATGCCAAATAATATCTTGACCAATCATTCATTGATCATGATAATGTAGCATGGAGTATTTTCTAAATGCACATTACCTTATCCACATCACAGAAATGATGTTTATAAGGAGGATTTATGATGATTCTTACATGATATAATTGATCAATAAAATATAGCATGGAGTAATTCCTAAATGCATATTTTTATACATCAGAGTTATGATGTAGGTAGTGTCAATGTTGAAACTTGTAGAAACTTCGATTCTATTTCAAGTTGTTCTTTGAAAATAAAGTCAAAATACCATAACCATGTGCCAATTATAATAAAAAAATGTATATCATATGATACATAGTATTATGGAAATCCATTATGTCATAAGAAATGTGTTTAGATAAGAATAGTTTGTTATGATATAAACAAACTTGCATCAAGCTAAACACATTGTGCATCTAAGTAATTATCCTAATGGTTGCTCAGGATATTACATAAATCCCTAATATGGAAAAGTGGTAGTCAATGATATAATACATTTCTATATAAGGGTTCACATATCTATTTGAGATAGTGGGAGCCATATTGACTTAGGTTTAGCCAATATTATAGATGCACAAGTAGTTGGAATAAGAACAAGTTCAAAAAGCGCATGTGGAACAGGAATGTTCTAGAGACACATATTGTATAGGATGGTTAAAACCATAAATATGGTTTTATTTTCACCACGGTAGGTGATAAATTATTCATTGTGAATAATATTTCCTACAAGTAAGCATTATTTGGAAATTATCTAAGATTTAAAAGAATAATTAAAATTCAACAATGGATTCCATGTATCAAATTGCAAAGGGGGTTATTATTTAGAATACCATGATGGGTATTCAAATGAGTTGATACATGGATGGTACAAGTGTGGCACCAATAATTATCAATTGGTTATACCAAGTCATTATGCCTAAATCCATTAGAATGTTAATTATCATATCTATATTTTATGATCATTTTATTGGGCATTGTATGTCATGACCACCATTCATGGAAGGTGTCTATATGATGCAACCAGAAAGGGGTGGTCACGTCATAGAATGATAATAAAGTTTGAAAGTTACTAAAATCCAGTTTATAATTAAAGTAAGCATCTCTATCATAGAATATTTATTGGGAGTTAATATTTTCTATGTTTCTACCAGAAGTTACTGGGAGCGCCATTTTTTTTCTAGATAAAATATATTCAGAAACACATGGAAAACTATTATTGGTCTTACAGTTAATTAAGAACAAAATAAAATAAATAATATAGTGATTGACTTAAAGTATTAGCTTAAGTTCTAGGGAACATGATATATCAAGGCAGATCTAACTGTTTCTTGGAACTAGTCAATCATACATATACTAACATTCTATTGAAAAATACAAGTTGGAACAATTCAAGTTAAGAATCATTGCCTATGTCACATGGCATAAATACCATTGAGTTAACATGCATTGGAAAAGGAAGATATCAAAGTGGTGATTTGGATACCATATTCTTTTGTGATGGATTAATTAGATATTCCATGATATGTACAAGATATGATATTTCCAACATATACTTAATAGTAGGACAATATCAATTATATCTAGGAGAACTACAAGTAAATCAGTCAGTACTATCTAGTTGTGCTTGGGAAAGTACAAAGGATATGTACCTAGTAAGTGGAGAGGAAAGGATACTAGTTTTTAGGGGACATAAAAAAGTCTTCCTTAAGATCAATTTTATCTAGTATCACAATTAGGCAAAGGTGTTGAGTAATACAATCTCATAAAAGTCAGTGGTAGACATACCTACAAATACTAAGTACATTGCAGCTTCTAAGGTAGCTAAGAATTAATTATTAAATTCAACAATTTGTTCCAATTATTGGAATCGCACCTACCAAGTAAAGTTTTATCATAATGATAATTTTTCTACTAGTATAATCCAATTTTTCATGTTTTGATAGTGGATAATAGATATTTACTTAGGGATACTATCTCTTGAGAATTTTTACTTAATGTGATGAGGCCGCATATAGAATAATAGGAATATGGAGGAAATGTGGCAGACCCAACAACTAAATCTGTGACTTAGAAAAAACATGATCTTTATCATGTGGGAGCTAACAAGGTTTGTTAGAAAGTTGGATCTAGTGAAAGTGGGAGTGTTGTAATAGTGGGTTCCCTAAACCCAACTTGAGCAGTAATTTTGATTACCAAATCACAAATACAGTTAGATATACGTGATGTATTCTTAACATTATAGTGTAGATATTTTTGTGTCCACCATTTATTGTTAATTTCCATATATTAATTATTGAATCAAAAGTATTAGTAGATCCCAGGATATAATGAGAACCTCGAGATACTTTGAAATTAATCTTAAATAAAGGTCTTATGGTCTAGATATATCTTACTAATTGGACACTATATATGTTTTACAATCAGGTTTTAGGGTCTCCTATGAATTGAGACTTATTCTCATGAAGTTTATACTTGGTGATCTCTAGTAGTGAGATTATGAGGATAGACCAGCAAATAGAAACATAACAAGTTTTGGGTGTTATTGGATGTTCCTATCTAAGGACATGTGTATTGGTCTCCTGACTCAAGATCATTACTAGTGTGTTTCATTTGATCACGTATTGTGATTCAAGGTAAAAAACATGATAATGAAATCATGGAGAGGTAGCTTGTGTTGATTGCATCATTAGTGGTATGGAATTGGTTGAATGGTCAAGAAAGGATTTGTCGCTTCCAAGTTAGGGAAGTTATATATCTCAGAATTGGTTTATTGGGATGGTACTAGCTTCATGAGTTTTTAGATAAAGTAGTATAAAGGTAAATCCATCTAGTTAGATAAATAAATAATAAATCAAGAAAAAGGTGATGACATAATTATGCATCCTACTTTATGAGATATTTAAAGACAGAGATTATAGTACACAGTACGTGTTTGTAGGTTGGTTGTCATTGTTATAATTGTCCTTATATTTTTAGGGGCCTTGATGGGTCTCTAGACTCCTCTCTTGGTCTTTGGATTTTATTCACTACTATCAAGATAAGGCCCGAGAGGGTCGCACATAATAGTGTCTTCAAGAATCCACCCTATTTAGTTAAATATGTAAATTGGATATGGTGGGGCCCACTATGGGGTTTGAGTGTTTTCCAAGTTATCAATCACCAATAAATAAATAAATTCATTATTATTCAAGTTAATAATAGTTAGGTTTAATTTATTTAATAAAGTTTCAATGAGAAATGATATTAATCGAATGAATAAAATTTTAATACTCCAGGTTTGTTTAATATTAGCGGGAATAATGAGTCAAGTTAAATGACTCAGTTTTATCATGTAATATATTTAATATATATTATAGGTATGTAATAAATAATAAATAATATTTATTAAACAACTTAGTTCATCGTAATTATTATTTAGTAGATGTTAATTTTCTGGGGGTCGGGGAATCCTACCTGGTGTTTTTTAATATCCAAAATGAATAGAGAGAGACTCTTTCACAATGTGTATTATTCATTCATTTTTTAATGAGAGCCTCTCTCTAATCCTACTTTATAGAGAGAGAATATCTCTCTCCAAGTGACAATTCTAGTACGCCTTCAAGTATCAAAGGTGGAGGATCACAGTAATCGTATGTACGTTGAAGACTTCATCGGATCACCATGCTAGCACCAAGAATTTGATGATTGATGCTCTCATGGATTTTTTAAGCATGTGTGGATGATCTAGAGGGATTCAGCTTCCGGTCCTTCATGCAACGATCACCAGTGACAAGAAGATGTAAACCATAGATTCAGATCTTAAAAGGTATATTTTTAGTTTATGTTTTTGTACATTGAATAATTTATATGACATCCTCAGACTATATTAGGGCTTGGATCATCAGAGATGACAAGTCTCCTTATCCTGATGATGATTTTTTTTTTAAAAAAACCATCCCGCCGGCTTTAACTATGACCCTGGTACCTTTAAAAACATTATTATCCCCATATATAAAGTAGGTAATCTATAAATAAATAGTAAATAGAATAATTTATCATGCATATAAGAATTATTCTCACGGAATAATATTTTAGTTCAAAGAGAGAAAATTTGAGTTAAGAAAATCCATTACATATGTTATAATTCATAAATAAAGGTACATTTAGAAAGGGGTTAGGTGGATTAAATGTAAATACCTAGAAAATAATTAGAAATTACCACATAATACAATCAAAGGGAAGAATTTACCCTACTTTTATGAAATAAGGTCAAGAAGGACAATGATAAATCAATGAATAAGAATTGAGTTTCCAAAAACACTTACGATAATGTTAATGTAAGAATAAGATTTTTACCATAAAATTTAAATTAAATTATCATGAAATGAAGGGTATTAATTATACTTTAAGTTAATAGGGAATTTAATACACCATATAAAATAAATTATGGTGTACAATATTAAACATCTCTCATGGATTTGAAAATGAGATAAAGAAACCCTTACAATTAGAAGAGAATTCAACTCTAAATCTCTTGAAATAGAGAGATATTTAAATTTAAATTTAATTAACTTGAATATAGGGTATTTAAATATTTAAAATCTCATTTATTAATCATATACACCACATAAAATAAATTAGGTTCATAATATAAAACATGCCTCGAAGAGAGGAATTAGAGACAAAAAACTCTTACCATGAGTTTCTGATAACTCATCCTTGATATAAACTATTATATAATGAACATAAATAACTTAAGTACTTAATTAAAGACCTTATTTAAATTTATTACCCTTTATAAAATTATTTATAATCCATTATTACTAATATATTACTTATCTATAGTTATTTTCACGAATGGAAGTTAGAACATTCCTTCGTCTCGTTCAAATATTGTGGTAACAGAGTTGATTATTAATAAGTGGTTTCAAGTCCATAATTACATGATTATTAAATATATAATAATTATTAATTTAAAATTATTAATTAAGTCTTATTTTCATTAAGTAAAATAAATGAATATGGTTTGTGAAAATGGAAAATGCGATAAACTAGTTTCGACGTGTTTAATGATCGAAATGTGATATATTAATAAATATTAAGAAATAATTCAATATTAATTAGTAAATATTAAATTTGTTATTATTTCATGATATTATCATTATATAACAATCCTTAGTCATTCACAACATAAACATTATAACATCATTCATGTAGGTGGTAAAACCAACCTAAATGGTAACATTTTATAATGTTTTCATGAGTAAGGGAATATATTTAGATAATGATAGTATTACATATTAAGAAGAATTAAAATTTAATAATTATAATATATCCTCATTAAATCCATTCTTATAACCATACAATATGGGAGGTGATGACTAATGAAATTTATCGTTCATGGAGGCGGTAGTCCACCGTATGCACGATTAATGATCTCATTTCTCAATGAATGGAAGGAATGGTGGTATATGAAAAATTATCATTTAAGAATTTTATTTGTGATATAGACATAATATTTATTCATTTAATCTATCCTTTATACCATAATTGAGACTCGATGATGAAAAACAAACAACATCGTTGATGGAGGTGAAAATCTGTGTGTATGCACGATCGATGTTATCTTGTTTTCTTAGTGGATGTAAAGGATCGAATATTTTTTTCCAATTAATATAATTAATTTTTATTATAATAATTATACATATTTAATTACATTAATAAGGTTTTTTAATTTTAGGATAGTAAAAATTAATAATTAAATACTAAGAAGAAGTGGATACTCACATCGGGGAATTAAATTTTTTAAAGGAATTATCCTTTGAAATGAAGTCATTTGCTTACTAATAGAAACAATAGGATTTTGGAAGTGGGATAGGGTTATAGGAGGAGATATTTGGTATATTTTCAAGGAGAAATCTGAAGATAATGTGAGTCTTGAATTGGTGAAATTGTTAGTTTTTATAAGTGGAGAGAAGGGTAGTTTTGGAAGTAACCCTTACATTTTCAATGATGTAAAGTTACTATTCAAGGTTCAATAGACATAATTTTTATTCATTTAATCTATCCTTTATACCATCCTTGATACTCGGTGTTGAAAAAAACAATATCGTTCATGGAGGTGTTTATTTGCGTGTATGCACGATCGATGTTATCTTGTTTTCTTAGTGGATGGAAAGGATTGAATATTTTGTGTCCAATTAATATAATTAAAATTTATTATAATAATTATAATTATTTAGTTATATTAATAAGGTTGGATAATTTTAGGATATTAAAAATTAATAATTAAATACTAGGAATAAGTGGATACTAACATCAAGGACTTAAATTTTTTCTAGGAATTATCCTTTGAAATGAAAGCCTTATGCTTACTAATAGTGACTATAGGATTTTGGAAGTGGGATAGGGTTATAGGAGGAGATATGTGGTATATTTTAAAGGATAAATCTGAAGATAAAGTTAGTCTTGAATTGGTGAAATTTTTAATTTTCATAATAAGTAAATTTTGTTATTATGAATTAAAAAATTAATTTTAAATTATATAATTTAAATTATATAATTTTTAAATTTATTTTTTAAAATAAAATACATAATATAAAGAAAATGGATTTTATTAAAAATAACATTTTTTAATATTAACTCATATTAATTATTTTTCTTATGAAGGTAATAAATTTAAATGGTTTACCATGTTAGTGTTTATTATAGATTTATTACTAATTTTATTATAATATACTGAAGTTCATTTACATTGGGAGTAACGTGTAACATAATTCATCGAACATAACATCATTTTTACAAGGCCTCAAATTTCGGGTCATTACACCCCCCACCCTAAATGAATTTCATCCTCACAATTCCAATTATTGATTACTAATGTTCTATTTTACTATCTTAATCTTGACCAATATACTTATCTTTTCCTAAAACAACATTATACAATCATATGCTCAACTTTTTACATGTCTTAATCACATATTCTAAAGAACATCTAATTCCCAAAATAACCAATATATCTAAGGAGTAAAACTATATAAAAAATCATATATTTTTTCAAGAAAAAAAAATTCTATCTTCAATCCTAAAATGGTATTAAACACTTGTTCCTAAAATCACATATTGTTCTATATATACCACAATCCGAAAATGTGATTAACCTCAAAAATATCATGAATCAACTATCAATTCCAAGGTTGAAAATACTATCTTACTTAGTTATTCTAAAATTACTCAAACATTATTACTTTAAAATCAATAATTAATTAAACTTATGATTTATCCATCCTCAAACACATGTTTTTCAATATTTATCTCCAAAAATATGACCTTGAAATTAAATCACTCTTCAGGGTGTCAATACTATTTAATAAATTTTTAAAAACCTTTAAAGTAAAAAAAATAAAGAATAATCCTTATATTTATCATATAATCCTCAAAAACTTTCTGAATGCCCCAAAATATTATGCACTAATGAAAATAGATAAAATAATAAAGATTTAATTTTTATTAAGATATTAGCCTCACTACCTTAGGTAAGGCCCTGAGACTCAATTTTAATTCATATAATAAGATTTAATCATTTAATTATTCTACCCCGTTTGGCTATAAGATATAGTGGTTTCTAGATATATACCTTCTTTAACTTTGTTTTTGTGATCTTATTTCAACCAAAAACTAAAACCAAAATTTTTATGAAAATATCCAAAATATGAATATGAAAATCTCAATTAAAAGATGTCTTCTCTAAGGAAACTTTTTTTTTCAACATATGATACCTTTGGTTCAATCTATGACTCACTTCATTCAATCCTTGGTGTTCCATGGTAATTTTTCTATTAGATTCTCATCATAAAATTTCTGAATAATTTGTTCAAATCCTTTATAATGGTTCATAAAGAGCATGTGAATTAACCAAATTATATCTCTTTGGAGTGTTTAGAGAGGATTGCATTAAGGTCTCTTTATCATCCACCTTCTCACTATTGATTTGATACCTATAATTCACCCTTTGAGGTTATTACCCCTAGATACATCTATGTCAGATTCACACCAACTTTCCAGTATTCTGATAGGGATGTCATTACTAGGACAACCATATAATCTCTACTTCACCAAAACATTAAATTATTTTTCTAATATTAGGATTATCTATAGGGTTTTCACTAAGGTTATCTTATCCAAATACCCAGAATATTACCTCAACTAGTCTAAAGGGGTATCTATACTTTTGAATTTAAAATCAACCTTAACTTATCAATATTTGATGATATTTCTAACTTTTAATTTATCCTCAACAGATATCATCTTAATCTCCAAAGTTGTCTAACTCTTATCTGGTACCAACTATGATGGCCCAGACCTAATAACCTATTAATTACATTATTTAAAGTAAATATTTCATTACAATACATTCCCAGTACCTTTTAGGTTTAGAATTTCATAGAATTTCAATAAAATATTAACTAATAAAACTCATGTGTTTTTTAACTAATGGACATTTTTCTTTCCATTATGAGAGAAACTGCTTAATTCATATTAATTCTTCAACATATCCCACAAATTATTCTAATAAGATAACCTTTTGGACACATCTTATGTATTAATTTTTTTTATAACCTGTGTAAATGGAAACATAAGAAAGAGGTGAGCTCAAAAGCTCAGTAAGGGTAAACATAAGAAATAACAATTAAAGATCGAAAGTGGGAATAATATAAGAATATGGGTATAATCAATATATATAATAAAATCATACCTAAAAAATATTATGTAATAAATTATGACATAAATCTTGGTATAAAATAAGACATGAATCAAAAGAGTGAGTTAATAAACATGATCCATGATAACATAACATATTCATGAGAATAATCATAAAACTAGGAAAAATATTCCTAATATGTAAAAACATAAGCATAAAAAATATTGTAAAAAAATCTGCATGCATTACGTTCACACAATATCTTGTGAAAAAATCTTATAATTCTTTATTATAAATATATTACTTAGTTGTGGTTATTTTCACTAATAGAAGTTAAAACATTTGTTTTTTGTCTTGTTAAAATATATCAGTAATGGAGTTAATTATTACTAAGTGGTTTAAAGATAATCATTACATGATTATTCAATATATAATAATCATTTTTTTAATTATTACTTAATTATTATTTTCAATAAGTGAAATAAATGAAAGCAGTTTGTGAAAATAGAAAACGCAATAAACTAGTTTTGGCTTGTTTAAAAATCGAAAGGTGATATATTAATAAATATTAAAAATATTAAAAACACATTTATATAATAATTAATAAATCTTACATTAGTTATTATTACATTGTATTATCATTATATAACGATCATTAATCATTCATGACATAAACATTATAACATTATTCATATAGGCGGTAAAACCAACTCAAATGGTAACATTTTATAATGTTTTCATGGGTAAGGGAATGTATTTAGATAATGATAGTATGAAATATTAATAAGCATAAAATTTTAAAAATTATCATATATCCTCATTAAATCCATTATTTAAACCATCCAAGATGGTCGGTTATGTAAAAAAATCATCATTCGTGGAGGTGGTAGTCCACTGTACGCACGATTAAAAATCCAATTTCTCAATTAATGGATGAAATGATGGTATATGAAAAATTATCATTTAAGAATTTTATTTATGACACATTAATCATATTTATTCATAAAATACATCTTTTATACCATCTTTTAGAAGCAGTGATGAAAAAAACAACATCGCTTTGTGGAATTGGTAATCCAAACATATGCACGATTAATGTTATATTGTTTTCTTAATGGAGAGAAAGGATTGAATATTTATTGTAAAATTAATACAATAAAATTTTAGTATATGAATGGTATTGATTTAATTATATTAATAAGTTTATATAATTTTTTTATAGTACAAATTAATAAGGAAAATTAAGAAGAAGTGGATACTCACGTTGGGGGGCTTGAATTTTCCCTCGGAATTTTCCTTTGAAATGAAGACCATATGATTAATAATGGTGACCAGATTATTTTTTACATGGGATAGGGTTATGTTATGATAGATTTGGTAGTTTTAAATGATAAATTTGATGATATGGTGAGTCTTTAAGTAGTCTAAGTGTTATCTTTTTATAAGTAAATATAAGGGTAGTTTTAGAAGAAACCCTTACATTTTCAATAATGTAAAGTTACTATTCAAGGGTCAATGGCCAAAAAAGGAAAAACTTATAGAGTAGAGTGGGTTTGTATCAAATTAGAGAGTAAATTTACTATTCAAGGGTCGTGTTTTGGCCATTTCCCCTTAGTAAAAAACTTTTTCCCATTTTCACTTGTTACTGGGGTAACTATTTTTTAAACTTAGTGATTGATTTTAATAGAAAAAATTAAAATTGAACTTATTACATAATTTGAACATTATAATTTAAAATTTTAGAATCATTTTATCATATAAAATTTTTATGTTTTAAAATTTTAATTTTAAAATAAATTCATGTAATCACATAAAACAGTTTTTAGAGAAAACATGTTTTTAAGATTAAATATTATGTATCGGGTAAAATTATCATGGTTATTGATTTCCATGGAATAAATTGATTTATAATGAAATAATAAAAGGTATTAGGATTAAGTGGAAATATTAAACCTAATATCACCTTTAAAATACTTGATTCAAAAAAAACTGAAAATAGTTTTTATTAAATTATCATTTTAATTTTGTTCTACAAAATATTGGACATATGATTAATATGTTAAAATAATATTTTAAAATTAATAATTTAATTAATTAAATAAATATTTTATTACCTAAAAAATTAATCTTATAGGATACTCTTACATAATGATAAAATAATAAAAATCATAATTTTCACAAAAACTATATTTTTCAACTAAAAAACAACATTTTCATAAAAAAACTCAAAAATTAATACCAAGTAAATTTTGATGTGAGGAATTAAAAAATGAATTTTATTTTATGAAATTTAAATTCCATAATTTTTAAATTTATTTTTTAAAATATAATACATAATATAAAGGAAATATATTTTATTGAAAATAACCTTTTTTAATATTAAATCATATTAATTATTTATCATCTGAAGATGATAACTTTTAATGGTTTACCATATTATTGTTGTAACGATCCAAAGTTTCATTAATGGAAAATGCCTCTTGATCCAGTTAAATGTCTCTTTATGAAAAATGTTTTTATAAGATGTCAAATTCTTTGGTTTTATGATAAGTGTTGTGACTATTACTTTTATAGTCGTTGAACAGTGATCACTTGATTAGTATAAATATAAGGCTTTAATGAACCCAATTTTACTCAGACAAAGGAAGTAATGGCCTCATCCAGTAGAATTTCCCCATACGAAGCCCATTTGTTGGAGCTCGGAAAAGAGTTGGCGTCTTTGGGCTTCGCCCTTGACCAAGCCCAAGCTGAGCTTCATTATGTCAAGCTAGAACGTGATCATCTACGGGAAAAGTGGAAGTTGATAGAGATTACCACTCGAGCGATGTTATCCGAGCCTCCCCAAGAGTCTGTCACCATCGCACACCTTACCCTTAAGTCTTATGCAACTATTTTAAGGGGTTATGTAACAAATAAGTAGTATTATGTTCATGTACATTATTTTTTTTGTATATAATAATGAATATAATTTCTAGTCATTTTTTTATACATTGTAAATAGTTTTTAAAATACAAATGGTGTTTTTAGTTATTATTTAATTAAGAATTCAATTTTATTAAATTAAGGGATTTTTGAATTAAATAATATTTTAATAAAATATTATTATTAATATTAAATTAATTTTTATTAAATAAAAATGATCTTATAATTTTATGAATGCAATTAAAATTTTTATTAAGGTTTGAAATCCATTTCTTTCAAAACCCGTGAATTTTCTATAAATGTTGGATTTTATTTTAAAAGTGAAAATTAACAATATTTAGAAATTTTTTTAGATAAAATAAATGTCATTTCTGGAATCAGGGCTTCGAAGTTATCCAACGGTGAATTTTTCATAATTTTCTGAGACAGTCAAATTTTTGGGTAAAAATTAAATACCGTTTAAATATATAATGTGTTTTATAACATCATAATGACCCAATGGTGATGTAATAAAATACTATAATCCTTATGTTCGGCCAATATATGTTTTATCATTAAAATAATGTGATTTTGGGTTTGTTTGACTTACTTTTCAAAGCATTAATGAACCCCTCAAGGCTTATTCAACACTTTTCCTTTTTAAATTAATTTCCATGGGAGTGTGACTCACCTCCACATAAGAAACCCAAATATTTTAATAAGTTAGGACCTTGGCCTTGTAAAATATTTTTTTCCTCTTTCCTTTTCCAGAAACCATGGGCAAAAACCATGGGATGGTTTGTGGTTTGCATTAATTTAATATAAGGGGTCCCAAACCTAAATAATAAAGAATTCTATCACCTTTCCTATATAAACCCACCCAAGCTCCCACTTCCTCCTCACTAAAATACCTTAGAGTTCATCCAACCTCTGCCCTACTATCTCTAGAATCCTCCCAAGGTTCCCCAAGCTCCCAAGAATCCTCTCCCAAGCCTCTCTCTAGCCTTTGGAAGCACACTTCCAAGTAAGGGTTTTTTCTTCCTTTTTCATTTTTGTCAATTTTCTTTAAGTTGTATTGCCCTTTTAATTTCAATTATGAATATTTGGGTATAGTTTCTCACCTCCATCATACTACCCTCTTTATGTTTGAATGATGGGATACCCCTTTCTCTCTCATTTAATGCCTCCCATGTACACCCGTTACTATGCCGAAATTCCGAAAGGAACTTCTCTCTCTTCTTTTACATTCAAGCAATACTTTTGTATCATGAATCTAAATTCCATTTCAATTGTTGGGACATGTATCTATATGACCTCCTTAATTTCCATTACATGTAAATATGATGAGGAACCCCTCTATCTCTCATCAACCTTTTTTATGAATTCTTATGTCACGCTATTACGCTGCCGAAATCGCACCGATTTTCTAAGCCAATGTCATTGTGTAGTGAATACCATGCCCATTTCTCCATCAAGGGTATTCACCTTTATGCACATTTACTTATTGATTGTAAAGTTTTATGTATGAATTCCACATTCCTTTATCATGGAATAAATGATTATGTTTTATGACTCCATGTTTTATGATCCATGTGGCACACTTATGCATGAAATGAAATGTTTAAGAAGGGTGCACCCTTATAGCGCTCCAATGCATTGGGTAAAGTATAGTATCATGATACGTCAAGTGAAATGGGTGTTGACTCATTATTATTCAAGTGAAAAGATGGTTTACTCATGCTTCATGTGCAATGAGGGTTTACACATGCTCCATGTGCAATGATCATTGGCTCATGCTAATTCAATGTTAAGTGTTGTTGCCACATTTCCATGTTATGATTATCATGCTTTATCATGACTTTATGTTCATGTTTCTTTTATTCTCTATTGATATGCCTATTGTCTAACATGTATTTTACTCCTCATGTTATTCCATGTGTACTCCCTTACTGGGCTTTATAGCTCACCCTTTTCTTATGCATGTCCTCAGGTTATCCCATGCAATGCTAAGTACAAGGGAATATAGTGGTCATGTAAAGGAATTTTTCAATAAAGATGATGTATTTCATGTTTTAAGTTTTTATGTAATTATCCTAATCCCCAAAGACACTAAACCTCTCTATATTCTTTGTTGTATCAAGTGAAGTTTTATGTAATAAATCATGTTTAAGTTGTAATAAAAAGCAGGGTTGTCATAGTTGGTATCAGAGGATAGGTTTAGTTATTTTTGGGATTAGGAAACCCTAGTAAAGCCTTAGATACAAGACTAAGTATAATAAAAACATCCCTAAGTTTTGGTAAATACTAATTAAGTGGTTTATCAAACAAATACATCCCTGTCTGGATACGAGCAGGTAGAGGAGGCTCTGTCACAGATGTATCTTAGGGGTAAAACCCGAAAACACCACTTTGAGCTAGACTCGAACGGGAACTAGTGCACGACAACGGGCCTTACTGCACTCTTGGTTACGACACTCCCAGGGGATATGTTTTGATAAATTCACAATCTTGGTATGAACCCTTATTAAGGGAAAAATTCCCCTAAGAATATATGTTAGAAAGTAGATCATGAAAATCCTAGATTGAATCCTATAGACTCATGAGTTGAAGAAATTAAAGTTTATTTATAAGTCATAAACTTTTGTCTTTGGATTACCCTTTATGTGTTACCCCTAACTTTCCTTTTTTCAGCCAATGGCCGGTAATAGGAGGACTCGGGCTAAAAACCGTTGTGAAGATCAGTGTGATGATTGTACTAATGAGATGACCAATCCAATGGGAGCGGGAATCGTGAACTTTGTCACGCTTCTCTCTCAGCTAACTCAAGTTTTGAATAGAAACACGGGTCTAGAGTAACGTTCAACCCCCCCTAAGAAAGAACAAGTTGCTATCGAGAGCTTCATGAGACAAAGGCCTCCTACTTTTAGTGGATCATCTGATCCCACGATCGCTGAAAAATGGATCAAATCCATTGAAAAGATCTTCTCCATCCTTCAATGTTCTGAACAAGAGAAGGTTCTCCTGGAGGCTTATCATATGAAGGGTGAAGCTGATCAATGGTGGAAGTTGATCAAAAATACGAAGCCTGAGGAGGAGATCGATGATTTGGAATGGAAGGAATTTCGAAAGATATTTTTCGATAAATATTTTCCGCGCACCCTCTGTCGTAAGATGGAAAGGGACTTCCTTTCCCTTAAGCAAAAAGATGAAGAGTCTGTGGGAGCGTATGAGGAAAACTTCACAAGGCTTGCACGATATGCTTCCAGCTTCGTCGTTACCCCCGAATGCAAGGTTGACCACTTCTTTGGTGGGCTGAAGACTATCTTGTGGAAAGAATTAGCGATCCGTGACTTCGACAGCTATGAGAAAATTGTCCGATGTGCCCTCAAGGTCAAAATGGAGATCGGAGAATCACAGGGGTATCATGGGGACAAGAAGTGTAAGGTAGACTTCAATGCTGGTGGTCCGATGGATAAATCCAACGGCGCTAAGAAGTTCCAGCACCCCACTTTCCAAAAGTGTGGAAAGAAGCACCCTGGAAATTGCCTTAAGGGGACGAGAAAATGCTTCAGGTGTGGAAGAGAAGGGAACCTAGCTATTAACTGTCGGCAAGAAGGACCCTCGGTTGCGACAGAGGAGAGGAACCCTCCGTTCGAACCTCAACGCGTTGTTTAATGCTACAAATGCAAAGAACCGGGTCATTTTGCAAATCAGTGCCCTAATCCAAGGGTTATCAGAGGCAACCAACAACCTCCAAGACAGCAAGGAAGAACTTTTTCCATCACTTCTGCCGAAGTGAACCCCAACAATGAAGTGGTGACAGGTACGTTAGTTATTCATTAAAGAATAGCGAACGTACTTTTTGATTCAGGTTCTATGAATTCTTTTATATCTCTAAAGTTTAGTAGAACAATCCCAGCACCACCACGAATCATGGAAGTAAAGATGTCGGTGAGTACGGAAAATGGGGCAATCATTGCATCCCATGAATATAAGTCCTCCCCTGTTATAATCTGTGGATTGAATTTCCCAGAGAACCTCTTCATACTCCCTTTAGTGGAATTTGATGCAATTCTTGGCATGGATTGGCTTTCCTTATATAGAGCCAACATAAATTGTCGGGAGAGGGAAATCACACTCCATATGGAGAATCGACCCCCGATTCTTTACAAGTGTCAGGAGGAAGACGAATCTCCTTTAGCTCCATCATCTCAAGCATGGATATTACTACCCTATGAGCATGCGTATCTGGCTTAGATGATTGAGTCCAAAGAAGAAACCATCCTTGAAGAAATGCCTATTGTGAGGGAATTCGTGGAAGTGTTTCCCGAGGAACTGTCGGGTCTTCCTCCAAGAAGAGATGTTGAGTTCTCAATTGAACTTATACCTGGGGTGCTACCAATATCCAAGACTCCATATAGAATGGCTGTTGTTGATCTTGAAGAGCTGAATAAAAAACTACAGGATAATCTGGATAAAGGGTTTATACGCCCAAGTGCTTCACCATGGGGTGCACCAGTCCTCTTCGTCAAGAAGGATGGGTCAATGCGGCTCTGCATCGATTATCGTGAACTTAACAAAATCATGATAAATAACAAGTATCCACTCCCACGAATTGATGACTTGTTCGATCAGTTGCGTGGAGCACAATACTTCTCCAAGGTGGACTTGCGGTCGGGATATTATCAAGTAAGGGTGAAGAAGGAAGATATCCCCAAGACTGATTTTCGTACAAGATGCGGGCACTATGAATTCATAGTAATGCCTTTCGGACTCACCAATGCTCCAGAAATATTCATGGACTTGATGAATAGAGTCTTTAGAGATTACCTTGACAAATTTGTGGTAGTCTTTATAGATGATATTCTAATATACTCCAAAACCAAGGAGGATCATGAGGAGCATTTAAGAACTGTACTAGAGACTTTGCGCAAGGATAAGCTCAATGAAAAGTATAGCAAGTGTGAGTTATGGTTGAAGGATGTCTCGTTCTTGGGCCATATCATCACAAGCAATGGGATATTTGTGGATCCCTCCAAAATAGATGCAATTGAGGTATGGACGAGGCCAACATCGGTAACGGATATCCGTAGCTTCTTGGGGTTAGCTGGATATTATCGACGATTTGTGAGAAATTTCTCACGATTGTCCAACCCTCTTACCAAGATAACTCGAAAGGGAGTAAAGTTTTCTTGGAGTGATGAATGCAAAGAAAGCTTCAAGGAGTTGAAAAGGAGACTTATCACTGCACCCGTGCTCACTTTACCCACAAGTGGGGAACTTTTGTGGTATTCAGTGATGCTTCGAAAAAGTGATTAGAATGTGTGCTGATGCAGAATGATAAAGTGATATCCTATGCCTCAAGGCAGTTGAAAATCCATGAGCGAAACTATCCAACGCATGATCTAGAGTTGGCGGCTGTGATCTTTTCCTTGAAAATCTGGCGGCATTATCTCTATGGAGAGAAATGTGAGATATATATTGACCACAAGAGTCTTAAATATATATTCACACAGAAAGAGCTTAATATGCGCCAGAGAATATGGATAGAGCTCATAAAGGATTATGACTGTTCAATACATTACCACCCTGGGAAAGAGAACAAGGTGGAAGATGCCCTAAGTAGAAAGGATCCAGTGATTCTATCAATGATGAGAATTGAGAAGGATCCAATCTTCTTAGACTTGATGAAGATGGACGTGGGAATCATAAATAAGGGAACATCATCAATCATTTCTCAAATGATTTCTCAACCATCTCTTTTGGAAAGTTTAAAGGATGCTCAAAAGGATGATGTGGGAATTCAAGAAAAAGTGGAAACTATCAAAAAGGGAAAATCCTCGGAGTTTAATGTTAATGAAGAAGGAATTGTACGGTTTGGGAAAAGACTGTGTGTTCCATCAAGTCTGGAGCTGAAGAAGGAACTTTTGGATGATGCACATAGTTCAAATTTCTCTATTCACCCAAGGAGCACAAATATGTATCGAGATCTCTGAGAAAACTTTTGGTGGGATAATATGAAGAAGGAGATCGTTGAATATACATCAAAGTGCCTGGTGTGTCAGCAAGTGAAGGCAGAGAGGCAGAAGTCTAAGGGGATGATGCAACCATTGCCCATACCAGAATGGAAATGGGAGAACATCACCATGGAATTTGTCACTGGACTTCCAAGGACATCCAAAGGCAACAATGCAATCTGGGTTGTTGTAGATCGTCTTACAAAGACTACACACTTCATTGCTATTCGGGAGGATTTCCCATTGGATCAACTGGCACGGATATATATCAGGGAAGTGGTAAGGTTTCATGGAGTACCACTATCTATTGTGTCTGATTGAGATCCAAGATTCACCTCTAAGTTTTGGAAGACTCTTAAACATGCTCTGAATACTGAACTGAACTTTAGTACGGCCTATCATCCTCAAACTGATGGCCAATCTGAGCGGACTATCCAAACACTTGAGGATATGTTGAGAGCGTGCTAAATGGACTTTAAAGGAGGATGGGATCAACATCTTCCTCTGGTTGAGTTCTCTTATAATAACAGTTTCCACTCGGGCATCCAAATTGCACCATATAAAGCCCTGTATGGGAAAAGGTGCAGAACACCAGCATGTTGGGATGAGGTCGGTGAACGTAAGCTGCTTGGACCAGAAATGGTCGAAGAAATGGTGGATAAGGTGAAAACCATTCAGCAGCATATCAAGGCAGCCCAGAGTCGACAGAAGAGTTATGCAGATAATCGTCGACAAGACCTTGAGTTTAAAGTTGGATACATGGTGTTTTTACGCATATCTCCGTGAAAGAAGGTCGTGAGGTTTGGAAAGAAAGGGAAGTTAAGTCCAAGGTACATCAGCCCCTTCGAGATTCTTGATCATGTTGGGGTTGTGGCCTATCGACTAGCACTTCCACCTACTATGGCCAAGGTGCATGATTTTTTTCATATATCCCTCTTAAGGAAGTACATACCAGACCCTTCCCATGTTCTCTCTTCCGAGGTGGTACAATTGGAAGATGATCTTTCTTATGAGGAGCAACCATTGAAGATCTTAGATCGTAGAGAAAAAGTTCTACAAAATAAGACAATGCCCCTCGTCAAGGTATTGTGGAGAAACCACAAGTTTGAAGAAGAGACTTGGGAGTCAGAGGATATTATGAAGCTGAGTTACCCACATTTGTTTTAGTGTGGGAAAAGGAAAATTTCTAGGGCGAAATTTCTTAAGGGGGGATATTGTAACGACCCAAAGTTTCATTAATGTAAAATGCCTCTTTATCCAATTAAATGTCTCTTTATGAAAAATGTTTTTATAAGATGTCAACTTCTTTGGTTTTATGATAAGAGTTGTGATCGTTACTTTTATAGCCGTTGAACAGTGATCACTTGATTAGTATAAATATAAGGCTTTAACGAACCCAATTTTACTCAGACAAAGGAAGCAATGGCTTCATCCAGTAGAATTTCCCCATACTAAGCCCATTTTTCGGAGCTCAGAAAAGAGGTGGCATCTTTGGGCTTCGCCCTTGACCAATCCCAAGCTGATCTTCATTATGTCAAGCTCGAACGTGATCGTCTACGGGAAAAGTGGAAGTTGATAGAGATTACCACTCGAGCGATGTTATCCGAGCCGCCCCAAGAGTTTGTCACCATCGCACACCTTACCCTTAGGTATTATGCAGCTATTTTAAGGGGTTATGTAACAAATAAGTAGTACTATGTTCATGTACATTATTTTTTTTTGTATATAATAATGAATATAATTTCTAGTCATTTTTTTATACATTGTAAATAGTTTTTAAAATACAAATGGTGTTTTTAGTTATTATTTAATGAAGAATTCAATTTTATTAAATTAAGGGATTTTTGAATTAAATAATATTTTAATAAAATATTATTATTAATATTAAATTATTTTTTTTTAAATATAAATTATCTTATAATTTTATGAATGCAATTAAAATTTTTATTAAGGTTTGAAAGCCATTTCTGTCAAAACCCGTGAATTTTCGATAAATGTTGGATTTTATTTTAAAAGTGAAAATTAAAAATATTTAGAAATTTTTTTAGATAAAATAAATGTCATTTCTGGAATCAGGACGTCGAAATTATCCAATGGTGAATTTTTCATAATTTTCTGAGACAGTCAAATTTTTGGGTAAAAATTAAATACCGTTTAAATATATAATGTGTTTTATGACATCATAATGACCCAATGGTGATGTAATAAAATACCATAATCCTTATTTTCGGCCAATATATGTTTTATCATTAAAATAATGTGATTTTTGGTTTGTTTTACTTACTTTTCAAAGCATTAATGAACCCCTCAAGACTTATTCAACACTTTTCCTTTTTAAATTAATTTCCATGGGAGTGTGACTCACCTCCACATAAGAAACCCTAATATTTTAATAAGTTTGGACCTTGGCCTTGTAAAATATTTTTTTCCTCTTTCCTTTTCTAGAAACCATGGGCAAAAACCATGGGATGGTTTGTGGTTTGGATTAATTTAATATAAGGGGTCCCAAACCTAAATAATAAAGAATTCTCTCACCTTTCCTATATAAACCCACCCAAGATCCCACTTCATCCTCACTAAAATCCCTTGGAGTTCATCCAACCTCTGCCCTAATCTCTCTATAATCCTCCCAATGTGCCCCAAGCTCCCAAGAATCCTCTCACAAGCCTCTCTCTAGCCTTTGGAAGCACACTTCCAAGTAAGGGTTTTTTCTTCCTTTCTCATTTTTGTCAATTTTCTTTAAGTTTAATTGCCCTTTTAATTTCAATTATGAATATTTGGCCATGGTTTCTCACCTCCCTCATACTGCCCTCTTTATGTTTTAATGATGGTATACCCCTTTCTCTCTCATTTAATGCCTCCAATGTACACCCGTTACTATGCCGAAATTCCGAAAGGAACTTCTCTCTCTTCTTTTACATTCAAGCAATACTTTTGTATCATGAATATAAATTCCATTTCAATTGTTGGTACATGTATCTATATGACCTCCTTACTGTCCATTACATGTAAATATTATGAGTAACCCCTCTCTATCTCATCAACCTTTTTTTATTAATTCTTATGTCACGTCGTTACGCTGCCGAAATCGCACCGATTTTCTAAGCCAATGTCATTGTGTAGTGAATATCATGCCCATTTCTCCATCAAGGGTATTCACCTTTATGAACATTTACTTATTGATTGTAAAGTTTCATGTATGAATTCCACATTCCTTTATCGTGGAATAAATGATTATGTTTTATGACTCCATGTTTTATGATCCATGTGGCACACTTATGCATGAAATGAAATGTTTAATAAGGGTGCGCCCTTATAGCGCTCCAATGCATTGGGTAAAGTATAGTATCATGATAAGTCAAGTGCAATGGGTGTTGACTCATGATAATTCAAGTGAAACGAGGTTTTACTCGTGCTTCATATGCAATGAGGGTTTACTCATGCTCCATGTGCAATGAGCATTGGCTCATGATAATTCAATGTTAAGTGTTGTCACCACATTTCCATGTTATGATTATCATGCTTTATCATGCCTTTATGTTCATGTTTCTTTTATGCTCTATTGATATTCCTATTGTCTAACATGTATTGTACTCCTCATGTTATTCCATGTTTACTCCCTTACTGGGCTTTATAGATCACCCTTTTCTTATGCATGTCCTCAGGTTATCCCATGAAATGCTAAGTACGAGGGAATGTAGTGGTCATGTAAAGGAATTTTTCAATAAAGATGTTGTATTTCATGTTTTAAGTTTTTATGTAATGATGCTAATCCCCAAAGACACTAAACCTCTTGATCTTCTTTGTTTTATCAAGTGAAGTTTTATGTAATGAATCATGTTTAAGTTGTAATAAAAATCAGGGTTGTCATAATTGTTTATTATAGATTTATTAAAAAAATTCTTCAAATATGTTCTCGTTCATTTACATTGGGTGTAGCATGTATCGCAAGTTATCAAACATAACATCAGTTTTAAAAGGCCTTGAATTTTAGGTTGTTACATTTTTATCCACATAAAATTAGATCAAACCAATTCATCACCACACCAACGTAATGAAAAAGTTTCTAAAATAATTTCTTATATAGTAATGATTCCTCATTTTCATCAATCTATACTCACAAAATATATTTCCCTTGAGAGGGTAATCATTTATGAAGTATCTTAGGTAGCACCAATAGTCACACTTATATCACATTTTCTCTTCGACTTCACCTTCACTTAAAATCACCTTTTTACATTGATTCATCATGATAATGATTTATTAACAAATATCCCACCAAACAAGTATCCTTGAGGGTCATCCTCGTCATCATAATTTTTCTTATTTAGGTTGAATATTATATAAGCATTCATCAACTCATCATCATAATCGTCATTGATATGAATCATTCTAAATTCATAAGACACATGGTATCTTTCATCTTTGAAATTTTACTTTTATTATATTCAACTCAATAACTACAATCAGAGTTGACATAACCTCTTTAATTTTACTAGATTATTACTTAATTTGACATGTTTCAAGATTTTATCAAACTCCCCATTTTACTCAAACTTCCAAGTCACATAATATTTTATTCATTGTACTATATATAATTTATTGTTATCTCTATACCTAAAGACTCATTTATACATAAAACTTTACCCCTGATGTTTAATAAAATTTAATGACACCTCTCATAAAATATTCATTTTATCCAAACCATAGGAATTTCCACCTTATTATCCCCAAAACATCATTTCAGTTTCAATTTAAAATTTTCACAATCATAAAATAATCCCATTATTTATTAAGGGCAGCACTTGTGGTTTGGATTTGTAATATCCCATCTTTTTTCAAGTATGTCCCTCTTTGAGTTTTTCGTTAAACCTCTTGTGTTGGGTTTTTCCTTTTCTTTAAACCTTATTGGTTGAGTATCATTAGGATATGGAGAACCTTGGTTAGGGAAAATGACCTAATTTTTGGGGATGTATGTTTTATTGAATTAATGGAGTTCAGTTATAAATGTGTTAAACAGGATTATGAGGGATTTAGGTAAGTTCGAATGTCTTAAGAGGTGGTTTGGGCATTTTTTCATAAGCAGAAATAAAATCTATCTATGGGGAATTTTCATGTCTTGTAAATGGGTTACAGGACATGTAACTGCTACCAGGAATATGTCATGAAAAGGATACAGGTCGTAAACTAGAGAATGGCATAAACTTGTTACACGTCGTGAATCCACATTAAATGATGTGTAATGTTCGATCTGGGTAAAATTTAAGCTGATATGATATTATTTTCAGCATAACCCATTATGAAGTAATACATGATGTGTAAATGGATTATACACCATGTAATTCTCATGGACAGTGGTTTTAAGTATCTTCATACACCTATTTTCACATTCGACCTTTTTTGGATCCCCTCCACTCAATCTCTAGGTAAATTCCAGTGGATCTGGAGTGATTTTGTCACCTTCATATGTCATGGTTTGGTGTTTTATCCCTGGTAGGTATCTTTTCTTTGGTATTCTTATCCATTTCATGTTCTTCCATTGAATTGGTGTTTTATTTTGATCTCCACCATGGAATCATTTTTATCTTGAATCTTTGTGATCTAGGTTCTTTCTTGTGATCTTCCTCACCTCTATTCTTGTTGGCGATTCCGGTTGGAAGCATTGCTCAATTTCTGAATAAAGGTAGGGGTCTAAACCTAACCCCGTGGTCTGTTTAATTTTTTAGAATGTGAAATTCTATAAATGTGACACCATGATGTGAAAATTAATTAATTTAATGATGAATGATGATAAACCATGGATTGGATTATTAGTTGGATCCCTTTGGATTTAATTATTGTTGAAACTTGTCTCTTGGATATCCATTCGGTGAGAAAATCCTTGATTAAAATTGAATTGGTTAATGGATTAAGTGTGTTTAGTATGACATGATACCTTAGGTGATGACTTGATATATAATCCCTAGGTAATGGCTAATTTATTATTAAAATAATTGGTGATATATTGATATAAATTGAATGTTTAATTGAGAAAAAAAGTAATTTTCATAATTAACCATTGTGGCTTATGATATGATATTGTGATATCATTTCTATTATGACTCATGTTGTGTTTGATGGTGTAATGTATATATAGCATTTTATGCCTCGATTTTGATGTTGTAATGCTTATATAACAGGCTATTCCCAAGGTTTGATGTTAAAATGATTATATAGCTGGCTTGGCCTAGTGATACATGTTGAAATGATTATATACAGGGATTCTCTAGGTGGTTGAAATGCTTATATAGTGGGCTTGGTCAAGTGATACATTTTGAAATGCTTATATATAGGGGTTTTTCTAGAGTCTGAAATGATTATATAAAAGGATTTTCTCAGTGATACATGTTGAAATGCTTATATATAGGGCTTTTTCCCCAGAGGCTGAAATGCTTATATAAAGAGATTTTCCAGGTTATCTGATTATGCCATGATTTACAATGGTGGTTGGCATCGTTGTGCTATAGGCCCAGAGACATTATGGCATGGTGTCGAAGTAGGTTGATTTATGTATTATATTAAATAATTAATTAATACACCTATTTATATCCTTATTGCATACACTTATTATATAACTGGTTTTATTTATACATGGTGGTGTTGACCTACTAAGGTTTACTCACACCCTATTTGGGTCATCGTTTAGTACCTAAGTAGATTACATGGATGTAGGTTTGGACAAGTTCAAGGGACCTTGTTGTTGATTTTTTCTTTCTTGATGGGATGGATTTTGGAGGTGGGATCGAAATGGGGTTTGGGACTGGGTTCTTTTGAGTTTATTTGTGTCAGATGATTCTTTTATTTGAATTTTTTCAATTAGATATTAGATACATATTATCCTATCATTACATGATTCACTGTTATTGGTTTATTGTTTTGTCCTTTACTTTCTAGTTGTATGATATATTGTTTCCACTGTTATCTATTACTCTAATATTTATTTATATTATTTATTTCTACTGAAATGTATCTCCATACTAGGGGATATAGTCCCCCCACTATACTTATCACACCCCCACTTCTAATCATAAGACTCTAACGTATGGGGAGGTGCAATTGAGGTCCCCTAACCTACTCAATTTGGCCACATGAGAGAGTGTTGTATTGGGGGATATTACAGGCTTAGTGGTAAGAACCATGTAAGTGTGCATAAAATAATTGGGTTCAAATCCAGGTAGGGGAGGATTTTGGACTTACCACAGCAGTTATTCTAGTAGTACTATAGCAGGTATTGTAGTGGTACTATAGCGGTGACACTATTCACTCAAATTGGGCCTATGGGCCATCCATGGGACTTCAGGCCAAAATATTCAAGGCCATTAAGATATAGGTCCCCCAATACATCAATAAAAGTAGATTAATCTTATGGGAGTAACCCTAGGCTAATGGATCAAAACAAAAATCAGTCACTAAAATGAGAAAACCAAACCTAGGATTGAAGGAGGGATATGGCATCAGCCATTGGACCGTGTATCCCTACACAATGAAATTGCGATTTGTTAGCAACGTCAGGTGGTGATTTGATGAAAACTTGAATTGGTGTTGGGTAGGGGTTTTTTCAATGTATTTTATTCATAAAATGTAAATGGATTATTCCCCTGGGCTTCCATACCATGTACTTCAGGTTTTGTGCCTTTGGGACTCTAGGTCATGTAAGGGTTCCCTCTCAACCCAATTAAAAAGAGGGATTATCAGATAATAAAAATATACAGACTTGGAACATCAAGATTAAACATAATGTAAAACTCAAATAGAATATCTTGGTCATAAAAAATTATGTTTTAATACCCCTGCTATTTATCAAGACTTATGATTACATGCCTAAACTATATTATGAAATATTGTTAAATTCCCACATTTTCATGATGTAACTTGTTTCTTTAACCCCCTCGTACACTATCCTTCATTGATAGAAATGTCTACCCCATATGACCCACCCATCAATACATCTTATTTTTTTATCCATATGACTTATATCATATATCAAATTACCCACTTGAATTTTACATGTCAAGTCCGTATTATAAAATTTCATATCAAGGTATAGTTTATAAAATCACCATCAGTTTAACAACACGCCCAAAATTTATAGAAAATTATAAATCTGATTTTATTCTATAAAATAACCACATTTAACTTTCTTACATCCTTATATTATAATCCAATTTGTATAAATTTAAACTAAATACAATCTATCAATTTTCATCCATAAAAACAATTCACATAATAGTGATATAACCGCATTTCATTTATTTTAGTATGAAATATATTATCTGGTCAACCCCCTATGTACTAATCAAATAAATCACCATTAATTAGACTTTTAATTTATAATTAAATGCTCACAGGTGTTTTTAATTTGATCAGAACAAATATAACTTCATAATTCACCCTAGTCCCAATCAATTAACTCACCAATAATTAAATATTTAGTTAAATATTAAATATTAATTAGTGAATATTGATTAATTTGGTATCATTCTTAATTTTTTATCAAAATTTCAACATCACATCATCAAAATAAATCACTATAGGATGCGTTTAAAACTTTAACAAGGAAATTATCATTCATTCAATATTTGACTTTTTATTCAAGGAAAAGAAAAAAAACCAAGTAAAATAATTCAAGGGGGTGGTAAAAGTGAAGTCTTAAGGAATCCTTCCATAAAAAAATAAAACTAGTTGAGAGGGATCTATGCTCGATATAAATATTTATTCTAATAATTGAACATCCAAATCTAGCCAAAGCATCTGATGCATGATTTCCTTATCTCTAGGTATGCTAATAAGTGGTATTAGGGGATAAAAGGGCTCATCATTGATGCATGAGGTAGGTGATACACCAAGGATCTGAAGAGGGGTTAGAGAGGCCTCTAGATACTGTTTTTTTTATCATAATAAAGGTAGATAGGGAACTATAAGAAGGGGTGAATTTTAGTCCAAATATAGGCTTACAATTTTCCACCTACTATAGTTTTTAATTGATTGAACAATACAATTTCTGATCAATTATCAGAGTATGAAATGTAAATGTGTACAACCAGTACAAGCACAATAAAAATTAAATTATAAAAAGGTAAAAATGTCTGATAAAAGTAATAGCATAGTGAAAATTAAAAATAATAAAGAAAAGTAAGAAACAATGATCAAAGTTCTAGATTACAATACAAAAACCTCTAAATGATATTATATTAGCAATTAGATTCTAATCAAATGAATCCTTTAGTTTTATCCAAAGTAGTAAGAGGATATATAGACCCAACCCTATGTATCATAGTTCCACACACAGAACTTCATTGAGTGTAGACCTGTCAGGAAGTATCAATTTCCAAACCTGGAACTTATTCGATGTATCTCATCAGTAGAAACCAATTCCACATCAGTAATCTCTTTGAAAAAAACATCATACCCAGGTCTCTCTAGCCTTGAGCACCTCCTTGATCTAATGGTTGGCATCAAGTACACGTTAAGACTTTGTCGAATAAGAGGGTTTGAAAAATAAAACTTCTAGTCCTGAAATCTCATCTATCTTGAAGGATCAGAATTGTCATAAGTTCCAAACCCATAACCTCCTTAATAATACAATATAGTACAATGAAAAATTATATGTGAAAACTAAGTGCTTTTACAATAAACCTCGTAGATGAAAGCTCTTAGAGAAAAAACACTAAAAACAATTATTTTCTTCGCATATCATGAAATAAATTTAAGGAAGTTTGATCGTAATAAACTGAATTAAAGAAGAAATTAATCACTTCTTATTTAGGTATATTCATCAATATAATATGTAATGTTTTGAACATACTTATCGGTTATTAAATAAAATATTCCTTTCACATGTGTGTATTTTAATATAGTAACCAAGTAGGTATAGAAACATTATAAGAATTCAGGTGTATTCTCCAAGAAGGTGAGAAAGGGTGATTCCTAAGTTAGTGATGAGAAACACATAACTTCTAAATTCCAAGTTAATGATGTAAGTCAAAACTATTATTGAGTATAACCAAAACATTTATCTCATATGTCCATTAGACACTAGGAGACATTATTCCAGGTTCAGGAATGAATGTTGTTTGTGGTGTATCATATGCAATCAATAGTTTAGAGATACTTGAATCATAGGCAATACATAATGTATATAAAATTTAAGACTTGTATACCCAATTATCATAAGATAATTCTTTGTTAAGTAAAACTAAAAGTAGATATCAAGGATATACCCATTTTTTTATTTAGGATCAGTAAATCTAAACACCATTGGTATTATCGACGTCTTTAGTTTGAAAAAAACATTTATAAATAAAGGTATGCCACAAAGATTTTGGAATTAGTTCATCTAAGGAGCATGAACTATTACAAGGGTAAGCTAGAGGTATATATACATTATAAGGTTTCTTTAAGTAATTAAGGAATGAGATAGTGAATTATATTCATGGTCAAAATATATGAGTTGCTTTGGTCCAGCATTCTAAAGAATATCTTGACCAATAATTCATTGATCATGATAATGTAGCATGGAGTATTTTCTAAACACACATTACCTTATCCACATCACAAAATTGATGTTTATAAGGAGGATTGATGATGATTCTTACATGATGACATTGATCAATAAAATATAGCATGGATTAATTCCTAAATGCATATTTTTATACATTATAGTTATGATGTATGAAGTATCAATGTTGAAACTTGTAGAAACTTCCATTATATGTCAATTTTGCTTTGAAAATAAAGGCGAAATCCCATAACCATATGCCAATTGTAATAAAAAAATGGATATCATATGATACATAGTATGATGGAAATCCATTATGTCATAAGATATGTGTTTATATGCGAAGAGTTTGTTATGATATAAACAAATTGTCATCAAGCTAAACACATTGTGAATATAAATAATTATATTAATGGTTGCTTAGGATATTACATAAATCCCTAATATGGAAAAGTGGTAGTCAATGATATACTACATTTCTGTATAAGGGTGTACATATCTATTTGAGATAGTGGGAGCTAGATTGACTTAGGTTTATCCAATATTATATATGCACAAGTATGTGGCATAAGAACAAGTTCAACAAGTGCATGTGGAACAAGAATGTTCTAGAGACACATATTATATAGGAAGGTTAAAACCATAAATATGGTTTTATTTTCACCTCATTAGGTGATAAATTATTCATTGTGAATAATATTTCCTACAAGTAAGCAGTATATTGAAATTATATAAGATTTAAAAGATTAATTAAAATTCAATAATGGATACCATGTATCAAAGTCCAAAGGGGGTTATTATTTAGAATACCACAATGGGTATTCAAATGAGTTGATACATGGATAGTACAAGTGTGGCACTAATAAGTCTTGATTGGTTATACCAAGTCATTCTGCCTAAATCCATTAGAATTTTACTTATCATAGCAACATTCTATGATCATCTTATTGAGCATTGGATGTCATGACCACCATTCATGGAAGGGGTCTATATGATGAAACCAGAAAGGGGTGGTCATGTCATAGAATTCTAATAAAGGTTTCAAGTTACTGAAATCCAGTTTAGAATTAAAGTAAGCATCTCGATTATAGAATATTTATTGGGAGTGAATATTTTCTATGTGTCTACCAGAGGTTAGTGGGAGCGCTATTTTTTCCAGATAAAATATATTCAGAAAAATATGGAAAACTACTATTGGTATTACAGTTAGTTAAGACCAAAATAAAATAAATAATCTAGTGATTGACTTAAATTAGTATCCTAAGTTCTAGGGAACATGATATATCGAGGTAGATCTAATAGTTTGGTGGACCTAGTCAATCATGCATATACTAACATTGTATTGAAAAATACAAGTTGGAAAAATTCAAGTTAAGAATTGTTGCCTATGTCACATGGCATAAATCCCTTTGAGTTAACATGCATGGGAAAAGTAGGAGATCAAAGTGGTGATTTGGATAGCATATGCTTTTGTGATGGATCAATCAGATATTCCATGATATGTATAAGATATGATATTTCCAACATATACTTAATATTAGTAAAATATCAATTATATCTAGGAGAACTACAAGTAAAGCAGTCAGTTCTCTCTGTTTGTACTTGGGAAAGTACAAAGGATATGTACCTAGTAAGTGGAGAGGAAAGGATTCTAGTTTTGAGGGGATATAAACTAGTCTTTGTTAGGTTCAATTTGATCTAGTATCACAATTAGGAAAAGGTGTTGAGTAAGACAAGCTCATAAAAGCCAGTGGTAGCCATACCTACAAATACTAAGTACGTCGGAGCTTCTATGATAGCTAAGAAGTAATTATTAAATTTAACAATTTTTTCTACTTCTTGGAATCGCACCTACCAAGTAAAGTTTTATCATAATGATAATTCTATTACTGGTACAAGCCAAGATGTCAAGTTTTGATAGTGGATAATGGATATCTACTCTGGGATAATATCTCTTGAGAAGTTTTACTCAAGGAGATGAGGTTGAATATAGCATAATAGACATGCGATGGAAATGTGGCAGACCCAACAACTAAATTTGTGACTCAGAAAAAACATGATCTTTATCATGTAGGAGATAACAAGGTTTGTTAGAAAGTTGGCTCTAGTGAAAGTGGGAGTGTTGTAATAGTGGGTTCCCTAGACCCAAATTGAGTAGTACTTTTGATTACCATACCATATATATAGTTAGATATACATGATGTACTCTTAAAATTATAGTGTAGATATTTTTGTGTCCACTATTTAATGGAAATTTCCATAGATTAATTATTGAATCAAAAGGTTATAGCAGATCTCATGCTATAATGAGAACCTCAAGATAATTTGACATTAATCATAAATAAAGGTCTTATGGTCTAGATATATCTTACTGATTGGACACAATATATGTTTGACTATCAGGTTTTTTGGGCTCATATGAATTGAGACTTATTCTTAGGAAGTTCATACTTGGTGATCTCTAGTAGTGAGATCATGAGTATAGACTCGCAAATAGGAACACATCAAGTTTTGGGTGTTGTTGGTAGTTCCTATCTATGGACATGTGTATTGGTCTCCTGACACTAGATCATTAATAGTGTGTTCCATTTGATAACATACTTTTATTCAAGGAAAAACACATGATAATGAAATCATGGTGAGGTAGCTTGTGTTGGTTGCATCATTATTGGTATGGCATTGGTTGAATGGTCAAGAAAGTATTTTTCACTTCCAATTTAAGGAAGTTATATATCTCAGGCCTGGTTGATCAGTATGGTACTAGCTTCATAAGTTTTTGGAAAAACCAATATAAAGGTAAATCCATCTAGTTAGATCAACAAATAATAAAGCAGGAAAAGGGAGATGACATAATTGTGCATCCTACTTTATGATATATTTAAAGACAAAGATATTATAGTACACAGTACATGCTCATAGGTTGGTTGTCATTGCTATGACTTTACTAATCTTTTTAGGTGCCTTGATGGGTTTCTAGACTCCTCTCTTGGTATTTGGATTTTATTCACTACTATCAAGATATGGTCCTGGAGGGTCGCACATAATAGTGTCTTCAAGAATCCACCCCATTTAGTTGAATATGTAATTTGGATATGGTGGGCCCCACTATGGGGACTGAGTGTTGTCCAAGTTATCAATCACTGATAAATAAATAAATTCATTATTATTAAATTTAATAATAGTTAGGTTTAATTTATTTAATAAAAAATTTTGCAATGATAAATAATATTAATTTAATGAATATTATTTTAATACTCTAGGTTCGTTTAATATTAGAAGGAATGATGAGTCTAGTAAAATGACTCAGTTTTATCATGTAATATATTTAATATATATTATAGGTATGTGATAAATAATAAATAATATTTATGGCACAACTTAGTTCATCATAATTTTTATTTAGTGGATGTTAATTTTCCGGGGGTCGGGGAATCCTACCAGGTATTTTTGAATATCCAATATAAATAGAGAGAGACTCTTTCACAACGTGTATGATTAATTCATTTTCTAATGAGAGCCTCTCTTTACTCCTGGTTTCTAGAGAGATATTATCTCTCTCCAAGTGATGATCCAATAATTCCTTCAAGTATCAAAGTTGGTGGATCGTAGTGATCGTATGTACGTTGAATACTTCATCAGATCACCATGCTAGCACCAGGAATTTGATAATTGATGCTCCCATGTATTTTTAAATCATGTGTGGATGATCTAGAGGGATTCATATTCAGGTACTTCATGTAATGATCACCAGTGACAAGCAGATGTCAACCATAGATTCAGATATGAAAAGTTATGTTTTTAGTTTATATTTTTGTACTTGGAATAATTTACATGACATACTCAGACTATATCGGGGCTTGGCTCATCAGAGACGACAAGTCTCGTCATCCCGATGAAGATTTTTTAAAAAAAATACCCATCCCATCGGCTTTCGCTACGACCCCCGTACCTTTAAAAACATTATTATCCCCAAATATAAAATAGTTAATATATAATTAAATAGTAAATAGAATAATTTATCAATAATATAAGAATTATTCTCAAGGAATAATATTTTATCTCATAGAGAGGAAATTTGTGTTAACCAAATCCATTACGAATGTCATAATTCATAAATAAAGGTACATTTATAAAGGGGTTGTGTGGTTTAAATGTAAATACCTATAAAATAATTAAAAATTACCACATAATACAATCCAAGGGAAGAATTTACCCTACTTATATGGAATAAGTTCAATAAATACAATCATAACTCAATGAATGAGAATTGAGTTTCCAAAAATACTTATGGTAATGGTAAAGTAAGAATAAGAGAGTTACCATAAAATTGAAATTAAATTATCATTAAATGAAGTATATTAATTATACTTGAATTTAATAGGTAATTGAATGCACTATATAAAATAAATTATGGTGCACAATATTAAGCATGTCTCATGGATTTGAAAATGAGATAAAGAAACCCTTACAATTTGAAGAGCATTCAACTCAAAATATCTTGAAAGAGAGAGATATTTAAATTTAAATTTAATTAACTTGAATATAGGGTATTTAAATATTTAAAATCTCAATTATTAATCATATACAACACATAAAATAAATTAGGTTCATAATATAAAACATGTCTCGAAGAGAGAAATTATAGAAAAAAATCTTACCATGAGTTTCCGCTAACTCATCCTTGATATAACCTATTATAAAATGAACATAAATAACTTAATTTATTAATTAAAGACCTTATTTAAATTTATTACCCTTTATAAAAATTATTTATAATCTATCATTACAAATATATTACTTAGCTATAGTTATTTTCACTAATGAAAGTTAGAACATTCCTTCGTCTCGTTCAAATATTGTGGTAATAGAGTTGATTCTTACTAAGTGGTTTCAAGTCCATAATTACTTGATTATTCAAGATATAATAATTATTATTATAAAATTATTAATTAATTCTTATTTTTTATTAAGTAAAAATAAATGAATATGGTTTTTGAAAATGGAAAATGCGATAAACTAGTTTCGACGTGTTTAATGATCGAAATGTGATATATTAATAAATATTAAAAAATAATTCAATATTAATTAGTAAATATTAAATTTGTTATTATTTAATTATATTATCATTATATAAAAATCCTTAGTCATTCACAACATAAACATTATAACATCATTCATGTAGGTGGTAAAACCAACCTAAACGGTAACGTTTTATAATGTTTTCATGAGTAAGGGAATATATTTAGATAATGATAGTATTACATATTAAGAAGAATTAAAATTTAATAATTATAATGTATCCTCATTAAATCCATTCTTATAACCATACAATATGGGAGGTGATGACTAATGAAATTTTTCGTTCATGGAGGCGGTAGTCCGTCGTATGCACGATTAATGATCTCATTTCTCAATGAATGGAAGGAATGGTGGTATATGAAAAATTATCATTTAAGAATTTTATTTGTGATATAGACATAATATTTATTCATTTAATCTATCCTTTATACCATACTTGAGACTCTATGATGAAAAACAAACAACATCGTTGATGGAGGTGGAAATCTGTGTGTATGCCCGATCGATGTTATCTTGTTTTCTTAGTGGATGTAAAGGATTGAATATTTTTTGTCCAATTAATATAATTAAATTTTATTATAATAATTATACTTATTTAATTATATTAATAACTTTTTTTAATTTTAGGATAGTAAAAATTAATAATTAAATACTAAAAATAAGTGGATACTCACATCGGGGACTTAAATTTTTTATTGGAATTATCCTTTGAAATGAAGGCATTTTCTTACTAATAGTAACAATAGGATTTTGGAAGTGGGATAGGGTTATATGAGGAGATATTTGGTATATTTTTAAGGAGAAATATGAAGATAATTTGAGTCTTTAATTGGTGAAATTGTTAGTTTTTATAAGTGGAGAGAAGGGTAGTTTTGGAAGTAACCCTTACATTTTCAATGATGTAAAGTTACTATTCAAGGTTCAATAGCCAAAAAATAGAAAACATTAGTGGTAAATATGGGTTTGGGTTCAAACTCACCTCAAAAACTCATTTTAAATTATTTTTCAATCATGTTGTGGCCTTTTCCACTTAGTAAAAGACTTTTTACCATTTTTTTATAGTGGTAACTATTTTTCAAACTTAGTAATTAATTTTAATGAACAAAGTTAAAATTGACCTTATTAACTAATTTTAACCTTATTATTTCAAATTTTTAAAAAACTGTATCATATAAAATTTCTAAAGGTGTAAAAAGTAAATTTTAAAATAAACGCATGTAATCGCGTTAAAACAACTTTTTAAAAAAAATGTGCTTTTAAGATTAAAAATTATATATAATGTAAAATTATCATGGTTAATTATTTTCTTGGAATAAATTTATTAATTATAAAACAACAAAATTTATTATGCTTTCATTTAAAGATAAAACTGAATCTCACCTTGAAAATACCTTATTTATATAAAAGGCCAAAAGCAGTTTTTATTAAACTAACATTTTAATTTAGTTCTAAAAGGTGTTTAATATAGGATATATAGGTTCAAATAATATTTTAAAATGTATAATTTTATTCCTTAAACACATATTTTATTAATTAAAAGGTTTTCTATTCTTATAGGATATGTTTACGTAATGATAAAATCATAAAAAATATAATTTTCACAAAAACTGTATTTTTCAACTTTAAATCAACCTTTTCAAAGAAGATAAAAAATTCATAATAAGTAAATTTTGTTATGAGGAATTAAAAAATTAATTTTATATTATAAAATTTAAATTATATAATTTTAAAATTTATTTTTTAAAATAAAATACATAATATAAAGAAAATGAATTTTGTTAAAAAAAACATTTTTTAATATTAACTCATATTAATTATTTATCTTATGAAGGTAATAAATTTTAATGGTTTATCATGTTAGTGTTTATTATAGATTTATTAGTAATGTTATTATAATATGTTAGATTTTATTTACATTGGGAGTAGAATGTAAAGTAAGTCATCGAACATAATATCAGTTTTACAAGGCCTCGAATTTCGGGTCGTTACACCCCACACCCTAAATAAATTTCTTCCTCACAATTACAATTATTGATTACTAATGGAGATAAATAGGGATATTATAAATTGAGATATAAATTATAATGATATTTCTATTTTACTATCTTAATCTTGACCAAGATACTTTTCTTTTCCTGAAACAGCATTATACAATCATATGCTCAGTTTTTTACATTTCCTAAGCATATATTCTGAAGAACATCTCATTCTCAAAATAACCTATATCTCTAAGGCGTAAAACTATATAAAAAATCATATATTTTTCCAAAAAAAATAATTCTATCTTCAATCCTAAAATGGCATTAAACACTTTTTCATAAAATCACATATTTTTCTATATATACCATAATTCAAAAATGCGATTAACCTTAAAATATCATGAATCAACTATCAATTCAAAGGTTGCAAATACTTTCGTACTTAGTTATTATAAAATTACTGAAACTTTATTATTTCAAAATCTATAATATATTAAACTTATGATTTATCCATCCTAAACTATGGGTTTTTGAATATTTATCTCCAAAAATATGACCTTGACATTAAATCACTCTTCAGGGTATCAATACTGTTTAATAAATTTTTAAAAACCTTTAAAGTAAAACTAATAAAGACTAATCCTTATATTTTTCATATAATCCCCAATAACATTCTTAATATACCAAAATATTATGCACTAATGAAAATAGCGAAAAGAATAAAGATTTGATTTTTCTTAAGATATTAGCCTCACTACCTTAGGTAAGGCTATGAGAATCAGTTTTCAATCATATACTAAGATTTAATTATTTAATTATGCTACCATTTTTGGCTATAAGATATAGTGGTTTTTAAATATATTCCTTCTTCAACTTAATTTTTGTTATCTTATTTCAACCAAAAACTAAAACCAAAATTGTTATGAAAATATACAAAATATGAATATGAAAACCTCAATTGAAAGATGTCTTCTCCAATGAAACCTTTATTTTTTCAACATATGATACATTTGGTTCAATCTATGAATCACTTCATTCAATACTTGGTGTTCCATAGTAATTCTCCTATTAGGTTCTCATCATAAAATTTCTTAATAATTTGTTCAAATCCTTCATAATGGTTCATAAAGATCATATAAATTAACCAAATTATATATCTTGGGAGTGTTTAGATAGGTGTACATTAAGGTCTCTTTATCATACACCAGCTCACTATTGAGTTGATACCCAGCATTCCCTCTTCGAGGTTATTACCCCTAGGTACATCTATGTTAGAACCACACCCACTTTCCAGTATTCTTATAGGGATGACATCACTATGATAACTATATAATCTCTACTTCACCAAAACTTTAAATTTTTTTTCTAAGCTTAGGATTATCTCTAGGGTTTTCACTAAGGTTATCTTATCTTAATCCCCATAATATTACCTCAACTAGCCTAAAGGGTTATCTATAATTTTGAAATTATAATCAACCTTAACTTATCAATATTTGATGACATTTCTAACTCTAAATTTATCCTCAAATGATATCATTTTAATCTCTAAAGTTATCTAAACTCTTATTTGGTACCAACTATGATGGTCCAGACCTAATAACCTGGTAATTACATTATTTAAAGTAATATTTCATTACAATACATTCCTAGTACCTTTTAGGTTTAGCGCTTTTGATAATTTTAACAAAATATTAACTAATAAAACTCATGTTTTTTTCAACTAATGGACATTTTTATTTCCATTGTGAGAGAAAATACTTAATCCATAATAAGTCTTAAACATCTCCCACAAATTATTCTCATAAGATACCCTTTTGGACACATCTTATGTATTACTTTTCTTTATAACCTGTGTAAATGGAAACATAAGAAAAAGGTGAGCTCAGAATCTCAATAAGGGTAAACATAAGAAATAATAATTAAAGATCAAAAGTGAGCATAAGATGAGAATATGCGTATAATCAAGATATATAATAATATAATACCTAAAAATATTAGGTAATAAATTATGACATAAATCTTGGTATAAAATAAGACATGAATCAAAAGAGAGAGTTAATAAACATGATCTAAGAGAACATAACATAGTCATGAGAATAAGCATAAAACTATGAAAAATATTCCAAATATGGAAAAAAATAATCATAAAAAATATTGAAAAAAAAGATCCATGCATCATGGTTACACAATATCTTGTGAAAAAATATTATAATTCTTTATTACAAATATATTACTTAGTTATTGTTATTTTCACTAACAGAAGTTAAAATATTTATTTTTTTGTCTCGTTCAAATATCTCAGTAAAGGAGTTAATTCTTACTAATTGGTTTAAAGATAATAATTACATGATTATTAAATATATAATAATCATTGTTTTATAATTATTACTTAATTATTATTTCCATTAAGTGAGATAAATGAATTCATTTTCTGAAAATGGAAAACGCAATAAACTAGTTTCGGCTTGTTTAACAATTAAAAGGTGATATATTAATAAATAATAAAAATATTAAAAACACATTTATAGAATAATTAATAAATATTAAATTCATTATTATTACATTATATTATCATTATATAACAATAATTAATCATTCATGACATAAACATTATAACATCATTTATGTAGGCGGTAAAACCAACTCAAATGGTAACATTTTATAATATTTTCATGGGTAAGGGAATGTCTTTAGATAATGATAGTATGAAATATTAAGAATCTTAAAAATTTATTATTTTTAATATATCCTCATTAAATCCATTCTTTTAACCATACAATATGGTTGGTGATGTAAAAAAATCATCATTCGTGGAGGTGGTAGTCCACTGTACGCATGATTAAAAAACTCATTTCTCAATAAATAGATGAAATGATGGTATATGAAAAATGATCATTTAATAATTTTATTTGTGACACATTCATCATATTTATTCATCAAATACATCTTTTATACCATCTTTTAGCGGAATTGATGAAGAAAACAACATCACTTCGTGGAGGTGGTAATCCACACATATGCACGATCGATGTTATAGTGTTTTTTAATAGAGAGAAAGGATTGAATATTTATTGTACAATTAATACACTAAAATTTTAGTATAATAATGGTATTGATTTAATTATATTAATAATTTTATATAAGTTTTTTAAAAATTAATAAGGAAAACTAAGAAGAAGTGGATACTCACGTTGGTGGGCTTGAATTTTCACTGGGAATTCTCCTTTGAAATGAAGGCCATATGATTAATAATGGTGACAAGATAATTTTTTACATGGGATAGGGTTATGTTATGATAGATTTGGTAGATGTTTAAGGATATATTTGATGTTATTTTGAGTCTTTAAGTAGTCTGAGTTCTATATTTATATAAGTAAATAGAATGGTGGTTTTAGAAGCAACCCTTATATTTTCAATAATGTAAAGTTATTATTCATGTTTCAATGGCCAAAAAAGGAAAAACTTATAGAGTATAGTGGGTTTGGACCAAAGTAGAGAGTAAAGTTACTATTCAAGTGTCATTTTTTGGACTTTTCCCCTTCGTAAATTGTTTTTTACCATTTTCACTTGTTACTGGGGTAACTATTTTTTAAACTTAGTAATTAATTTTAATAGAAAAAATTAAAATTAAACTTATTAACTAATTTTAAACTTATAATTTAAAATTTTAGAATAATTTTATCATATAAAATTTTTAAATTTTAAAAATTTTAATTTTAAAATAAATTCATGTAATCACGTAAAACAGTTTTTAAACAAAACATGTTTTTAAGATTAAATATTATGTATTGGGTAAAATTATCATGGTTATTGATTTCCATGGAATAAATTGATTTATTATGAAATAATAAAATGTATGAGGCTTAAATGGAAATATGAAACCTATTATCACCTTTAAAATACTTGATTCAAAAAAACAACTAAAAATTGTTTTTATTAAACTATCATTTTAATTTTGTTCTAAAAAACATTGGACATATGATTAATATGTTCAAAGAATATTTTAAAATGAATAATTTCATTAATTAAATAAATATTTTATTACCTAATTTTTTTTAATCTTATAGTATACTCTTACATGATGATAAAATCATAAAAATTATAATTTTCACAAAAACCGTATTTTTCAACTAAAAACAACCTTTTTAAAAAAAAACTCAAAAATTAATACCAAGTAAATTTTTATGTGAGGAATTCAAAAATAAATTTTATTTTATGAAATTTAAATTCCATAATTTTTAAATTTAGTTTTTAAAATAAAACACATAATATAAAGAAAATATATTTTATTGAAAATAACCTTTTTTAGTATTAAATCATATTAATTATTTATCATCTGAAGATGATAATTTTTAATAGTTTACCATATTATTGTTTATTATAGATTTATTAATATTTTTCTTCAAATATGTTCTAGTTCATTTACATTGGGTGTAACATTTATCGTAAGTTATCAACCATAACATTAGTTTTACAATGCCTAGAATTTTTGGCTGTTACATTTTTACCCACATAAAATGAGATCAAACCAATTCATCACCATGGCAAGGTAATGAAAAAAAATCTAAAATAATTTCTTATATAGTAATGATTCCTCATTTTCATTAATCGATACTCACAAAATATATTTCCCTTGAGAGGTTAATCATTTATGAAGTATCTTAGGTAGCACCAATAGTCACAGTTACATCACATCTTCTCTTCTACTTCACCTTCACTTAAAATCGCCTTTTTAAATTGATTCATCATGATAAATATTTCTTAAAAAATATCCCACCATACAATTATCTCATAGGGTCATCCTCATCATCATCATTTTTCTTATTTAGATTGAATATTCTATAAGAATTCATCAACTCATCATCATCAACATCATTGATATAAATCATTCTAAATTCATAAGACACATGGTATCTTTCATCATTGAAATTTCACTTTTATTATATTCAACTCATTCTCTATAATCGGAGTTAACATAACCTCTTTAATTTCACTAGATTATTACTTAATTTGACATGTTTCAAGATTTTATCCAACTCCCCATTTTACTCCAACTTCCAAGTCACATAATATTTTATTTATTATACTATATATAATTCATTGTTATCTCTATACCTCAAGACTCATTTATACATAAAACTTTACCCTTAATGTTTAATAATATTTAATGACACATCTCATGAAATTTTCATTTTAGCCAAACAATATAAATTTCCACCTTGTTATCTTCAAAACATCATTTGAGTGTCAATTTAAAATTTTCACAATCATAAAATACTCACATTATTCATTAAGGTCAGCACTTGTGGTTTGGATTTGTAATATATCATCTTTTTTCAAGTACGTCCCTCTTTGAGTTTTTCGTTAAACCTCTTGTGTTTGGGTTTTCCTTGTCTTTAAACATTGTTGGTTGAGTATCATTAAGAGATAGAGAACCTTGGTTAGGGAAAATGAACTAAAGTTTGGGGATGTATGTTTTATTGAATTAATGGAGTCTGGGTATAAATGTGTTAAATGGGATTATGATGGATTTAGGTAAGTTTGAAAGGATTTAGAAGTGGTTTGGGCATTTTTTTCATAAGTGGGACTGAAATATATCTCTAGGGAATTTACACATCATATAAATGGGTTACAAGACAAGTAACTAATATTTAGAAGATGTTTTGAAAAGGATAAAGGTTGTAAATTAGATCCTGGCATGAACTGGTTACACATCATGAATCCAAATTACAGGATGTGTAACGTTCGAGCCAGGTAAAAGTTAAGTTGTGATGACGGTTTTTTCAGAATAACACATTATGAAGAAATACATGACCTATAAATAGATTACACAACATGAAATTCTCATGGGAATTGGTTTTAAGTATCTTTGTACACCTATTTTCACATTCAACCTTTTTTTGGAGGCCCTCCTCTTGATTCCTAGGTGACTCCCAGTGGTTCTGGAATGATTTCATCACCTCTAGACATCACGGTTTGGTGTTTTATCCCTAGTAGGTCTCTTTTATTTGGCATTCTTCTTCATTCCATGTTCTTCCATTGAAGTGGTTTTTTCTTTTGATCTTCACCATGGAATCATTTTGATCTTGAATATATGTTATCTAGGTTCTTTCTTGTGATCTTCCTCACCTCTATTCTTGTTGGCGATTCTAGTTGGAAGCATTACTCAATTTCTGGATAAAGGTAGGGGTATAAACTTAAACCTATGGTCTGTTTATTTATTGATAATTTGAAATACTATGAATGTTCCACCATTATGTGCACATTAATTAATTGAATGATGAGTGATGATAAACCATGGATTGGATTATTAGTTGGATCCCTTTGGATTCAATTATTGTTGAAACTTGGCTTGTAACTTTCCATTGGGTGAGAAAACCCTTGATTAAAATTGAATTGGTTAATAGATTAAGTGTGTTTAGTATGACATGATACCTTAGGTGATTACTTGATATATAATCCCTAGGTAATGGTTTATTTCTTATTGAAATAACTGGTGATATTTTGATATAAATTGAATGTGTAATTGAGAGACAAATGGTAATTTTCATAATTAACAATTGTGGATTATGATATAATATTGTGATATCATTTATATTATGGCTCGTGTTGTGTTTGATGGTGTGATTAATATATAGCGATTTATGTCTAGATTTTGATGTTGTAATGCTTATATAACGGGTTATTCTCGAGGTTTGATGTTAAAATGATTATATAGATGGCTTGTCCTAGTGATACATATTGAAATGATTATATACAAGGATTCTCCAAGGGGTTTAAATGCTTATATAGTGGGCTTGTTCTAGTGATACAATTTTAAATGCTTATATATAGGGGGTTTTTCAGAGGCTGAAATGCTTATATAGAAGTATTTTCCCAGTGATACATGTTGAAATGCTTATATATAGGGCCTTTCCTAGAGGCTAAAATGATTATATAGATATATTTTATTGGTTATTTGATTATGTCTTGATTTATGGTGATGGTTGGCATGGTTATGCTACATGCCTAGAGACATTATGGAATAGTGTCGAAGTATGTTGATTTATGTATTGTATTAATTAATTAATTAATACACATATTTTTCACTTTATTGCATGCACTTATTATCAGACTGGTTTTGTTTAGACATGGTGGTTTTGAACTAATGAGGTTTACTCACACCCTATTTGGGTCATCATCTGGTACCCAAGTAGATTACATTGATATAGGTTTGAACATGGTCAAGGGACCTTGTTGTTGATTGTTGCTTGCTTGATGGGATGGATTTTGGAGGTGGGACCAAAATGGGGTTTGGGACCGTGTTCTTTTGAGTTTATTTATGTCCGATGATTCTTTTATTTATATTATTTTCAATTTTATATTAGAATATATTATCCTATCAATACATGATTCACTGTTATTGGTTTATTGTTTTCTCCTTTACTTTCTAGTTGTATGATATATTGTTTCCACTATTATCTGTTACTATAATATTTATTTATATTATTTATTTCCACATTAATGTATCTCCATACTAGGGGATATTGTCCCCCCACTATACTTATCACACCCCGGCTAATAATCAGAAGACTCTGAAATATGGGGAGGTGCACTTGAGGTCCCCTAACCTACTCGATTTGGCCACGTGAGAGAGTGTCGGATTGGGGGATGTTATGGTATTAGTGGTAAGAAACATGTAAGTCTTCATGAAATACTTGGGTTAAAATCTAGGTAGGGGAGGATTTATGACTTACCAAATTAGTTGTTCTAGTAGTACTATAGAAGAGATTGTAGTGGTACTATTGCGGTGACACTATTCACCCAAATTTGGCCTAAGGGATAGAGGGCCTTTGGGTCATCCATGGGAATTCAATCCAAAATATTCAAGGCCATTGGGCCATAGGGACCCCAATCCCTAAAGAAAATTAGATTCATCTTATGGGAGTAACCCTAGACTGATGGATCAAAATAAAAAAAATTCACCAAGATAAGCATAACAGAACTAGTATTGAAGGAGGGATATGGCATCATCCATATGCTCATGTAGCCCTACACAATGGAATTGCAATTAGTTAGAAACGTCAGGTGGTGAGTTGATGAAAACTTGAAGTGGTGTTGGGGGGGTCCAATGTATTTGATTCATAAAATTTAAAGGGATTGTTCCCCTAGGCTTCTAGGCCATGTACTTTGGGATTTGTGCCTTTAGCACTCTGAGTCATATAAAGGTTCCCTCTCAACCCAATTAAAAAAGAGGGATTATCAGATAATAAAAATATATAGACTTGGAAAATCAAGGGTAAACTTAACGTAAAACTCAAATAGAATAGCTTGTTCATAAAATTTTATGTTTTAATACCCCACCATTTATCGAGACTTATGATTACATGCGTAAACTATATTATGAAATATAGTTAAATTCCACATTTTTATGATGTAACTTGTTTCTTTAACCCCCTCATACACTATCCTTAGATGATGGAAATGTCTACCCCTTATGCCCCACTCATCATTCTAAATTATGTTTTTATCCATATGAATTATATCATATGTCAAACTACCCACTTTAATTTTCCATGTAAAGTCCATATCAAATCACTTACCTTTATAAAATTCCATATCAAGGTATAGTTTATAAAATCACCATCAATTTAACAACATGCCCAAAAATTATAGAAAATCATAAATCTGATTCGATTCTATAAAATAATCACATTTAACTTTCATACATCATTATTTTGTAATCCAATTTGTATCAATTTAAACTAAATACAGTCTATCAATTTTCATCCATAAAAAAACAATTCACACAATAGTGATATAACCATATTTAATTTATTTTAGTATGAAATATATTATCAAGTAAACCCCCTATGTACTAATAAAATAAATCACCATTAATTTTCCTTTTAATTTATCATTAAATGATCACAGGTGTTTTTAATTGGATCAGAACAAATCTTACTTAAAAATTCACCCAATCCCTAATCAATTAACCCACAGATAATTAAATATTTAGTTTAATTTAAAATATTAATTAATGAATTTTGATTAATTTGGGATTATTCCTATTTTGTTATCATAATTTCAAAATCACATCATAAAAACAAATATCACTATAGAATGCATTTAAAACATTGAAAAGTAAATTATTATTCATTAAATATTAATTTTTATTGAATACAAAGAAAAAAACCAAGTAAAATGATTTAAGGGGGTGGTAAAAGTGAAGTCTTAAGGAATCCTCCCATAAAAAAAATAAAACTAGTTGAGAGGGATCTACGATCCATGTAAACATTTATTCTAATAATTTAACATCCAAATCAGTCCAAGGCATCTGATGCATGATTTCCTTATCTCTAGGTGAGATAATAGGTGGTATTAGGGGATAAAAGGGCTCAACATTGACGCATGAGGTAGGTGATGCACCAAGGATCTAAATAAGGATTAGAGAGACCTCTAGCTACAATTTTTTTATCATAATAAAGGCAGATAAGGCACTACAAGAAAGGGTTAATTGTAGTCCAAAGATAGACTTACAATTTTCCACCTAATATAGTTTTTAGTTGATTAGACAATACAAATTTAGATCAATTATTAGAGTATTAAATGTAAATGTGTACAACCAGTACAATCACAATATAAATTAAATTATAAAAAGGTAAAATTTTCTTATAAAAGTAACAGCATAGTGAAAATTAAAAAGAATAAATCAATGTAAGAAAAAATGATCATAGTTCCAAATAAAAATACAAAAACTTCTAAAAGATATTATGTTAGCAATTATATTCCAATCAAAATAATCCTTTAGTTTTATCCAAAGAAGTAATATGATCTATATACCCAATCCTATGTATCATAGTTCCACACATGAAACTTCCTTGAATGTAGACCTATCAGGAAGTATCAAGTTCCAAACCTGTAACTTATTCGATGTAGCTCATCAGTAGTAACCGATTACACATCAAGAATCTCTTTGAAAAAAACATCAGACCCAAATCTCTCTAGCCTTGAGCACCTCCTTGATCTAATGGTCAGCATCAAGTCCACATCAAGACTTTGTTGAAGATGAGGGTTTGAACAATACAACTTCAAGGCCCAAAATCTCATCGATCTTTAAGGATCTAAATCACCATAAGTTTTAAACCCGGAACATCCTTAATAACACAAGATCGTACAATGAAAAATTATAGGTGAAAACTAAGTGCTTTTACAATAAACCTCATTTATGGAAGCTCTTAGAGAAAACAAACTGAAAACAAAGATTTCAATTAGATGTTCTCAAATCATTGAGATGGTTCAAGCTTCAAAATGACTACAAAAAAGTTCAGTGAATTTCATAACTTTTTATCTTTTGTTCCATGAATCCCTTAATCCAATTTATATCCTCTATTGTAAGAAACTCCAAAAATAAAATTCTGATATCTTCGGGTATGGTTGCAACAACATTGGATTCAACACTCTATATTTTAATGGATTTAGGATTTAACACTATCATATGATGAGAACTCCATCACAAAACTTTATTGTCTAATGATTCTAATTAGTGTAGTTTCTCAATGCATTGGAACATAAGTGAAGTTAATAAGTTCACCAGTCATTAAAGCATTGAACATTAAATATGCACAACACAAAAACAATGCAACAACATTCAAGTTAAATCAAAGAATAATATAAAGTGTATTGTGATTAATCAAAACATAGGATATGGGAGAAGACATTTAGAGAATGTCTCAATGGTCTCCCCCTTTTTGAAAATCACAAGACATGTAATAAAGATAGAAAAAATGAGAAAAGTAAGTAGGGATCCCTTTCAGTCCCAGTAAGTTCCAATAAATTGTTCTTAATAACATAAAAATTATCATTTTCTTTGAGTTTTCCATCCTTATCCAAGTAAAAACAAGTAAAAACCATACATAATATGTAAGAGTAAAAACCTAAAAACAAAAGTGTAATTTTTGATACTTAAAAAAACATATGGGGGAGAACTTTAAACTCAAAAATAAAATGTTACCAGTTACCAAAAATAATAATTCTATTATCGATACGCAACAACTTCATCAATCAGAGATTACCACCATAGAATCTAGACCTACTTTGATACCAAATTTTGTTCTAGAAAAGGAAAATATGGCACTACAAGAAGGGGGTAAACTGTAGTCAAAAACTGAATTACAATTTTTCACCCACTCTAGTTTTCAGTTGATCGAACAATACAAGTTCTCATAAATGATAAGATTATGAAATTTAAATGTGTACAACTAGTACATGCATAGTGGAAATTAAACTATTGAAAAGTAAACAATGTCTGATAAATGTAATAGCATAGTAGAAATTAAAAAAAACATAGAAAATTATGATAAAATGCTTGAAGTTCCGAATAACAATCTAGAAACACCTAAAGGATATTATATTACCAATTTGATTCTAATCAAATAAATTTTTCACTTTTATCCAAATCAGTAAACAGATCTACAGACCTAATCCTGAGTATCCTAGTTCCACACACAGAACTCCCTTAACTATAGATCTGTTGTAAGGTATCAAGTTCCAAAATTATAACTTTTTCAACTGTAGCTCATCGGCAGCAACAGATTTTGAACCAAGAATATACTCAATATAAATATATAACAAAGGTCACTCTAGCCTTAAAATTCCTCGATCATATAGGATCAGACAATGAAAAATTACAAGTGAAAACTAAGATCCTTTAAAATAAACCTCACTGACGGAAACTCTTAGTGGAAACACACTAAAAACAAAGATTGCAATCAGAAGCGCTCAAATAATGAAGATGGTGAAAAATTCATAATGACTGAAAGAAATATTATTTTATATCATAACTTTTTATCTTTCACTATATGATTACCTTGATCTAATTGATAGCCTCCAATGTAACAAAATCTAACAGTTAAATTATGAGATCTTCGAGTATAGTTGCAACTACATCTGTAGCGGTCTGGAATTACATCCAGTGGACTATAATTGATACCTATCAGGGCACTCCATGGGCGGCTACACCGCCTGGGCGGGACGCACCACCATCCCCAGTGGCAGCCATTTCCTCATGAAGCCCTTGGGCAGAGAGCCATGCTTCGTCCAACGCTCACATGTGAGAGTTCCCAAGGATCGGATACATTCCTACCTCCTTTGCCTCTGATACCAACTGTAGAGACCCGAAGCTTATCGTACATGGAAATTACATTACTTTTGCGGAAAACTTATTACATTACAAAAACACACACACAAGGACCGTAATAGTTTAGTGTATTTGGAAACTCGGAATATAATCTTCTAATTGTGGTGAAAGATCTTCAACATCTCCCATAAAAATCTTCCTTTTTTTTCTTACCTAAAACCTTTCTTTATATCCTGGGGAAAATAAAACATAAAAGGGTGAGCTCAAATGCTCAGTAAGGGTAAACAAAAGAAATATCAATCACAACATATTCATAAGAACATAACATTTTGGAAATCTTAACCTGCAAAAGAGAGCATAATTTCATAACATGGGATAAATCATAGTAGTGAAATGAAATCCCAATAATCATAACTTAAAACATGAAACATTGTGGCATACACACATAATCATAGAGAATCATTTCTTGTTAGTCAAGACCCATTTCCAAGACTATCTTAGGGGACAAAGTCCCTTTCTGAACCGAGTCACCCTCGTTTCAGTCCTGTTTCACTGAACCGATATAACCTGCCATTCCAGCCATGTCTATCTCATGAGATATAAAATCTTTACCCAATGCATTGGAGGGAGATATAGGTCCCACCCATCTCATAATGATACCATTCTTATGTGTGCCACAAATTCATAAATCATACATCATTGCATAACCCATGTAATAAAAATTGGATTCTTAAACAACATGACATCATAAAACAATTCATATAAGATAAAGGAATTCATAAAAATATTTCCATCACAACATAATCAAATCAATGTAATAATAGGGATAAAAACAGAACCCTTTATTATCTTATATGGAAAATAATTTTGATAAAACACTTGAACTTCATTCTTGAGGAAAATTTCCTTTCTACTTCAAAAACACTTTTCCTTTCTTAACATGTCATTCAAATCTAAACTAAAAGAAGTTGATTAAAAATAAACTTGAAACTTTTAAAGGAAGATTCTTGGAAATAATTTTTTAAAAATCCATTCATGGCGTATAGGTTAAAAAAACATTCTTCGTACTTTTGTCGGAAAAGTCAAAAAGTACCTCATACGAAAAACGATAAAATATTCCTTTCATATCCTTTACTAAAAACTCTCCGAAGGGTAAAAATGGATTCAAACAATTGTATGTGTATGGAAATAATATTACATATTGATGAAACATGGATGTGGATGATAGAATACACCCCAGTAAATTTCAAAGTATAAACAATCTCGGATAAAAATTGAGATTGCGATATTTTCCCTTACCTTAGGTCTGATTTGCTTCGTAAGTGTCCGAACCTCCTGTATAATGATTTAAATAATGTCATTTACTTATTACAGAATCATATTCATTGTTATGATATCATATATGGTTCACTTATGACTTTATATTACCCGTTCTTTTGTAAATTCCATGTTAAAGAGCGTTTTGGGTAAAATTGTTTCATTTATCGTAGGTGTTTGGACTTATTGTTCTTGAAATTATTATTACTTATATCGTGATTTACTTACTTCCAGAATATAAAATATTATTTATATATCATATATATTCAGTATATATATATATATAATAGATAGATAAATGAAATGAAACACACCGTTCATGGAGACGGTAGTCTGTACGTACGCATGAACGCTGTTTTCCTTTCCTTATTGTCTTGAATGGAAGTAAGTAGATGACATATATATATATATATAAATCCAGTAGATTTACCATGTCATATATTTCATTATTATTTCTTATATATACTTTATAATCATTCTTAAATGGTTAACATGGAGAATGAATCTCATCGCGTTGTGGAGATGGTAGTCCGTACGTACGCACGAGCGATGATATCATTTCCATAATTATTGAATTGAATTGGAGTGGATGATACAATATATCAGAATCATTATGATTTTATAATAACTATGTATAGTTATTCTTTACACCATAATACCCATCCATGTAAGGTGTTGGTGGAAAAACAGATTACACCACGGCGTGGAGACGGTATTCCGTACGTACGCACGCGCGGTGATTTCGTTTTCCATAGGATGGATAGATGGTGAATTAGGATTGTTTCATACTTATAATAAAATATAATTATATGAGTGATACTGATGTTATTACTTCATAATGAAACAACCTAAGAAGAAGAAGTGGAAGAAGAAATAAAGGTGAAAGAATTGGTAACGAAAATTACCTCTTCTTTGAAGCGCCTCTTTGAGACCTCCTCTTAGGGTACTAAAATTGGTCTTTGAGGAAGACCAGAACCTCTAGGAAGTTTCTAGGGAAGTGGAGAAGAGATTTTGGCAGGGTTTGGCCGAGCTTGAAGGCTCAAAGTTGTGTGAGGAAGAGAGGGAGGAGGTGTCCTTTTATAAGCGAGGAGAGGGGCACCTTTGGAATAACTAAAAATATTATTTTATTATAAAGTCAAGTTCGGTTTTAAATAGCTCCAAATTGATTTATTTCGAGGCTAAGGTGGGGATGGGTCGAAATCCTCTCATCTAATAGAATTTAGACAAGTTTAGGATCCTATTTTAACCTTATCATTTAGATTTAACATTAAGTTAAATAATTTTACTTTTATCGTGTCTTCTTGTGTTCTTATACTATAAGGTTAATAAACTTACTATAAGAAGCCAAACGAACCCCAAATTGTTTATTATTAATATATATAACCTTATCTAAGTCATTTGGATGAACCTTAGATTTTTAGGAATAAAATAACAATTAATAATATAATATTTGTTTTAAAAACTATTTTATGTCAATTTTGACACTATTTAGTAATTGATTTTTGTGAAAATCATAACAGAATGATAATTTCGAACAAAGTTAATTAAATCAACAATAACATGTCATATTAACCTAGAAAATTAGTTTAATTCATAAAAAGTCTCAAATTATATTTATTTGAGTATTTATAACATCAATTATGTCAATATTTCATTAATAAGATAATTACTGCATCATCATTGTGTCATAAATAAATTAAATTATTTAATGTCTAAAAATTACAAATAAAATACCATTATGTAGTAAATCGTTTTAGCTTTCTAATGAATATTTAAAATCGAATTTATCTTATGTATAACCCTATATTAAAAATGTTTTAGTAAATAAACTTTGATTTTAACTCTTTTAACTCTTCTTTGAATTAAATAATAATAAATGTCCTAATCTAATCCAAGTGGGCCTAAATGGTCATATTTTATTCCTAAGCTTGTTTTTGGTCGAATTACACTTATCCAATAGAATTTGGATATGTTTTAGGGTAATAATAATATCATTTTTACCCTTAATTACCCTATTTACTTTTAACCGTGGTAAATAAAAGTAAAAAGTTACTATTCACCAAAAATTATTTTCATCTCATTGAACCACATTTTAATTACTGACATCAACCGTGTCTCTCGGATTTTTGAAATTCTACTCACAGAAGCGGTAAAATTAATTTTTATGAAAAATTCAGTTTTTTAACTACCACTTAGTGGTTTCACTATTCATCAAAAATTGAATGTTTTCAGAAAAATACCAAAAATTAGGCCTAAGCTATATTTGATATTATGAACTCAAAAATGATTTCTATTTTACCAAATTCAAAACATATCAGTTGCATTAATTAATTTAAAAATTAATTCCCGTTGTCAAAACAAAAGGCGTGTTTTTAAGAGATAATAACTATCAAAAGATTGACACTTGTTTATAACTGGTTTAAATGTGAAATTACATCCAATGACCAACATTGTATTGAATTGTAAAAATATATTCTAAATATAATTTAAAACCACTCAAATTAATAATTTATCACTATTAATTATTTCGATTGAAAAAGTTGTTTTTAATTAAAATTTAGTAATTTTCACTATTCATCAAAATATGAAAGTTATCCGAAAATCACCAAAATTTTACCCTAAGCTAATTTCGATATTCCGAATCCAAAAATGAAGTCCATTTTGAAAAATAGAAATTACAAAATTTCAAAAAGTGGTTATTACTATTCATAACGTCTAGTTTTAATAATATTTTAATAGCATATCGTTGTTTAGCGAAACTTGGTGTTGCGTACAACACACGCTATCGTGGAAGGTCGCGATTGCGTGTAATTCAAGCCAGGTCAGTGATGTGTGTTGTGAAATCTCCTTTTGGTGTAGTTTATAACACAAGACATTAATGAAATTAAAAAGAATATTTTTCATAAAATCTCGGTGTGTTACATTCTACCCTCCTTAAAATGAATTTCGCCCTCGAAATTCGTCGGGGTTATAAATGGTTTACTACTCGAAAGTTTCTTTAATAGAAACCCACATAGTAAAAAGGAATACCAAAACCAACCTTTAAAAACAAAAGTATGAAACGTAACGGTTACCCAAATAAACTAATCACTGGGTTTCCACATAGGTGAAAATATGGATATGGAAGAAAAATCTAACCATCATGTTCTGATGGAGAGTGGTAGAGAACATGGCTATGGAAAAGCCAACAATCACAAATCCATAAATTTGTGACGATCTAAGGTACCATCTGATTAATCAGATATAAGGGCACTAGTACAACATTTTTGGTTTTCATGATCATTTCCCTAAAGTTGAAGAATTGGAATTAGAATAAATACTTACTTTATTTTGGTACAATCTCACTGTTGTTCGTGCCTTGAACAATTTCCACTTCATCTCTTAAAGAAATGAAGTTTAATTTGTCATTCGTGAAGTGTTAGCAGATCATGTGATAGAATGATGGTTCATTCCATCTATCTCAAACAAAAGGCTAGAAAAAGTTATTAAATATACATAAGTCGATCTATAGTGAGATTAATCATATATGTTTCCTAAAATGGACTTATACATCATATATCGTACTGCTTAATATAATAAAACTAGTTTCTACTAAACAGGGACTTCCTGTAGGCTAGTGGTAGGCGATAAAGGCCAGTCGCACTTCGGTTGTGGGTTCGATTCCCACAGCCTTGTCCGACGCGATGGGTTGTCGCCCGTCCTGCAGGTTGTCCTTTTTCTAAAACTATATTACTATAACATCCCATCAATAATATTGAAAAAAAAAACTTTTATCCTTAAACAATACTAACTTATGTCCAACATAATCCATTCCAATCTTTAGGTGTATCCATAATACTGCAGTCCACTCTCATAACATAGTGAAAACGATTACCAGAGATTTAATACCATCGTTGATCCCCATATATCATAAGATATGTTTTGTTAGTCACATTCCAAACATTCAAAGTCTTTAATCATGTATTCTCTTGAATACCCATTGAACCTTAGTGAAAACATGAATGCAGTTAAACGTTAACACTTTCCACATAGCAAAATCCTCAAAATTCTATATACTCAAACCATGATATCACTTAGTCCTTATATCAATCATGAGCTCATGAATACTATTAAACATTTCGTTTTCTCGTTTTCCCTTCATTATGCTCATATCATCTTATTTCCAAAAATATCTCAATCACTTTGAATACCACATTAGACCAATACATAAATATTCCAATACTTTATGATACAACATTATTTTGGAATCCCATTACATAAACACTTAATCATTCCACCACATCGTTGTCATATTCAACATCGCCAATAGTGATCGCATGTGACTTCCCTTTGTCCTTTTCCTTAAGCGGTTGCTCATGTCGATCATCACTAACCCTTGGATTAGGGCATTTATTATCATAATGCCCCATTTCCTTGCACTTGAAGCATTGAAGTGTTGGTGGTGCGTTCTCTGCAGTGTTTGCTTTATTCACATCATTATAAACCCTTTTTCCATTACTTCGAAACTCAGCTGCTCGATGACCTTCTTTTCCACACTTAAAACATTTTCTAGTCCCTTTAAGACAATATCCACCATGATTCTTTCCACACTTTGTTCATAAGGAAACATTCATATTCTTTTCACCATTATTCTGAGATTTCTCCTTGAACTCCATCTTTCCTTTCTTGTCAAAACCATGAGATGGATATGTAACACCAACTTCCATTTCTACCTTGATAGAAAAACGCACAATTTCTTCATAGCTACTGAAGTCTCTTATAGCTAATTCCCTTCGAAGACTTGGTTTTAAGCCACTGAAAAATCGATCAACTTTACTTTCAGGTTGGATGATAATGCCAGATGCATACCTTGCAAGTCTTGTAAAATTCGCTTCGTATATACCAACAGATTCATCATCCTTCTGATTCAGCTCAAGAAACTCCTTTTCCATCTTTGTTCGAAGAATACGAGGGAAGTACTTACTGAAAAACAAGTTCTTGAACTCGTCTCATTCCATGGACTCAATTTCATCTCTTGGACTCGTATTCTTGATAAGATTCCACCATTGATCAGCTTCACCTTCCAAACGATATACTGCTAAGATGACTTTATCATGTTTAGAACATTGAAGAACTGAAAATATCTTTTCAGTGGTACTGATCCATTATTCAGCAACAAGTGGATCGGAAGTCCCACTGAAAGAAGGTGGACGTTGCCTCATGAAGGACTCAATAGAATATTGTTCCCTTCTCTGCTCATTTGGAAGTCCAGAATGATTCATAGCTTGTGTAAGTATAGCAATAAGATTTTGCACTCCATCTCCCATAACATTTGTTTGTTCAGGATGGCAATCATTGCATTGTCCATTGCATTGATCAACACGGTTCCTTCGGGTTCCAGCCATCGTCTAAAACCTAAAAGGAATAGTGTGAGATGCAAAAATCATGCTAGGGAAAACAACATAATAAAGGGGGAGTACCTTCAATATCTAACATCTTAGGTTTAATTCTATGATCGTTAGCGTAATTCTAGTACTATAACCTATACGTATACTTAACCTTAGGGACATCCCTAGACATACCATAGAAATATCTCTAGGGATCTCACTAACGTTTTCGCATCCTAGTTTCCAAAGGTTGACTAAACCTTTCCTATGATACCAACTGTAGCGGTCTGGAATTACATCCAGTGGACTATAATTGATACCTATCAGGGCACTCCATGGGCGGCTACACCCCCTGGGCGGGACGCACCACCATCCCCAGTGGCAGCCATTTCCTCATGAAGCCCTTGGGCGGAGAGCCATGCTTCGTCTAATGCTCACATGTGAGAGTTCCCAAGGATCGGATACATTCCTACCTCCTTTGCCTCTGATACCAACTGTAGAGACCCAAAGCTTATCGTACATGGACATTACATTACTTTTTCGGAAAACTTAGTACATTACAAAAACACACACACAAGGACCGTAATAGTTTAGTGTCTTTGGAAACTCGGAATATAATCTTCTAATCGTGGTGAAAGATCTTCAACATCTCCCATAAAGATCTTCCTTTTTTTTATTACCTAAAACCTTTCTTTATATCCTGGGGAAAAGAAAACATAAAAGGGTGAGCTCAAATGCTCAGTAAGGGTAAACAAAAGAAATATCAATCACATCATATTCATAAGAACATAACATTTTGGAAATCTTAACCTGCAAAAGAGAGCATAATTTCATAACATGGGATAAATCATAGTAGTGAAATGAATTCCCAATAATCATAACTAAAAACATGAAACATTGTGGCATACACACATAATCATAGAGAATTATTTCTTGTTAGTCAAGACTCATTTCCAAGACTATCTTAGTGGACAAAGTCCCTTTCTGAACCGAGTCACCCTCGTTTCAGTCATGTTTCACTGAACCGGTATAACCTACCATTCCAGCCATGTCTATCTCATGAGATATAAAATCTTTACCCAATGCATTGGAGGGAGATATAGTTCCCACCCATCTCATAATGATACCATTCTTATGTGTGCCACAAATTCATAAATCATACATCATTGCATAACCCATGTAATAAAAATGGGATTCTTAAACAACATGACATCATAAAACAATTCATATAAGATAAAGGAATTCATAAAAATATTTCCATCACAACATAATAAAATCAATGTAATAATAGGGATAAAAACAGAACCCTTTATTATCTTAGATGGAAAATAATTTTGATAAAACACTTGAACTTCATTCTTGAGGAAAATTTTCTTTCTACTTCAAAAACATTTTTCCTTTCTTAACATGTCATTCAAATCTAAACTAAAAGAAGTTGATTAAAAATAAACTTGAAAACTGGTAAAGGAAGCTTCTTGGAAATAATGTTTTAAAAATCCATTCATGGCGTATAGGTTAAAAAAACATTCTTTGTACTTTTGTCGGAAAAGTCAAAAAGTACCTCGTACGAAAAACGATAAAATATTCCTTTCATATCCTTTACTAAAAACTCTCCAAAGGGTAAAAATGAATTTAAACAATTGTAGGTGTATGGAAATAATAATACATATTGATAAAACATGGATGTGGATGATAAAATACACCCCAGTAAATTTCAAAGTATAAACAATCTCCGATAAAAATTGAGATTGCGATATTTTCCCTTACCGTAGGTCCGATTTGCTTCGTAAGTGTCCGAACCTCCTGTATAATGATTTAAATAATGTCATTTACTTATTACAGAATCATATTCATTGTTATGATATCATATATGGTTCACTTATGACTTTATATTACCCGTTCTTTTGTAAATTCCATGTTAAAGAGTGTTTTGGGTAAAATTGTTTCATTTATCGTAGGTGTTTGGACTTGTTGTTCTTGACATTATTATTACTTATATCATGATTTAATTACTTCCAGAATATAAAATATTATTTATATATCATATATATTCAGTATATATATATATATAATAGATAGATAAATGAAATGAAACACACCGTTCATGGAGACGGTAGTCCGTACGTACGCATGAACGCTGTTTTCCTTTCCTTATTGTCTTGAATGGAAGTAAGTAGATGAAATATATATATACATAAATCCAGTAGATTTACCATGTAATATATTTCATTATTATTGATTATATATACTTTATAATCATTCTTAAATGGTTAACATGGAGAATGAATCTCATCGCGTCGTGGAGACGGTAGTCCGTACGTACACACGAGCGATGATATCATTTCCATAATTATTGAATTGAATTGGAGTGGATGATACAATATATCAGAATCATTATGATGTTATACTAACTATGTATAGTTATTCTTTACACCATAATACCCGTCCATGTAAGGTGTTGGTGGAAAAACATATTACACCACGGCGTGGAGACGGTATTCCGTACGTACGCACGCGCGGTGATTTCGTTTTCCGTAGGATGGATAGATGGTGAATTAGGATTGTTTCATACTTATAATAACATATCATTATATTATTGATACTTATGTTATTACTTCATAATGAAACAACCTAAGAAGAAGAAGTGGAAGAAGAAATAAAGGTGAAAGAATTGGTAACGGAAATTACCTCTTCTTTGAAGCGCCTCTTTGAGACCTCCTCTTAGGGCACTAAAATTGGTCTTTGAGGAAGACCAGAACCTCTAGGAAGTTTCTAGGGAAGTGGAGAAGATATTTTGGCAGGGGTTGGCTGAGCTTGAAGGCTCAAAGTTATGTGAGGAAGAGAGGGAGGAGGTGTCCTTTTATAAGGGAGGAGAGGGGCACCTTTGGAATAACTAAAAATATTATTTTATTATAAAGTGAAGTTCGGTTTTAAATAGCTCCAAATTGATTTATTTCGAGGCTAAGGTGGGGATGGGTCGAAATCCTCTCATCCAATAGAATTTAGACAAGTTTAGGTTCCTATTTTAACCTTATCATTTAGATTTAACATTAAGTTAAATAATTTTACTTTTACCGTGTCTTCTTGTGTTCTTATACTATAAGGTTAATAAACTTACTATAAGAAGCCAAAAGAACCCAAAATTATTTATTATTAATATATATAACCTTATCTAAGTCATTTGGCCGAACCTTAGATTTTTAGGAATAAAATAACAATTAATAATATAATATTTGTTTTAAAAACTATTTTATGTCAATTTTGACACTATTTAGTAATTGATTTTTGTGAAAATCATAACAGAATGATAAGTTCTAAAAAAGTTAATTAAATCAACAATAACATTTCATATTAACCTATAAAATTAGTGTAAGTCATAAAAAGTCTCAAATTATATTTATTTGAGTATTTATAACATCAATTATGTCAATATTTCATTAATAAGATAATTACTGCATCATCATTGTGTCATAAATAAATTAAATTATTTAATGTCTAAAAATTACAAATAAAATACCATTATGTAGTAAATCGTTTTATCTTTCTAATGAATATTTAAAATCGAATTTATCTTATGTATAACCCTATATTAAAAATGTTTTAGTAAATAAACTTTGATTTTAACTCTTTTAACTCTTCTTTGAATTAAATAATAATAAATGTCCTAATCTAATCCAAGTGGGCCTAAATGGTCATATTTTATTCCTAAGCTTTTTTTTGGTCGAATTACACTTATCCAATAGAATTTGGACATGTGTTAGGGTAATAATAATATCATTTTTACCCTTAATTACCCTATTTACTTTTAACTGTGGTAAATAAAAGTAAAAAGTTACTATTCACCAAAAATTATTTTCATCTCATTGAACCACATTTTACTTACTGACATCAACCGTGTCTCTCGGATTTTTGAAATTCTACTCACAGAAGCGGTAAAATTAAGTTTTATGAAAAATTCAGTTTTTTAACTACCATTTAGTGGTTTCACTATTCATCAAAAATTGAAAGTTTTCAGAAAAATACCAAAAATTAGGCCTAAGCTATATTTGATATTATGAACTCAAAAATGATTTCTATTTTACCAAATTCAAAACATATCAGTTGCATTAATTAATTTAAAAATTAATTCCCGTCGTCAAAACAAAAGGCGTGTTTTTAAGAGATAATAACTATCAAAAGATTGACACTTGTTTATAACTGGTTTAAATGTGAAATTACATCCAATGACCAACATTGTATTGAATTGTAAAAATATATTCTAAATATACTTTAAAACCACTCAAATTAATAATTTATCACTATTAATTATTTCGATTGAAAAAGTTGTTTTTAATTAAAATTTAGTAATTTTAACTATTCATCAAAATATGAAAGTTATCCGAAAATCACCAAAATTTCACCCTAAGCTAATTTCGATATTCCGAATCCAAAAATGAAGTCCATTTTGAAAAATAGAAATTACAAAATTTCAAAAAGTGGTTATTACTATTCATAACGTCTAGTTTTAATAATATTTTAATAGCATATCGTTGTTTAGCGAAACTTGGTGTTGCGTACAACACACGCTATCGTGGAAAGTCGTGATTGCGTGTAATTCAAGCCAGGTCAGTGATGTGTGTTGTGAAAGCTCCTTTTGGTGTAGCGTATAACACAATACATTAATGAAATTAAAAAGAATATTTTTCATAAAATCTCGGGGTGTTACAACATCGAATACAACACTCCTTCTTACAATGAATATAGGATTTAACTTTAATATCTGATGACCATGTTATCACAACACTATAAGTTCATGATACTTTAAATCATTGGACATTAAATCTTCATAGCACAAAAGAAAAACATAATCATTCCAATTAAATCAAAGGCTAATATAAATTGTACTATGATTCACCAAAACATAGGATATGAAAGAAGATATTTAAAGAATGTATCAACATGTGATTGAATAAACTTTGACATCGGAGAGCATTAAGACTACCGCCTCATGAAAAGAAATTCCAAGGAACACTGCTTTGGATTCGACCACTAAAGAAGATCTAGGACCAAAGTGAGTCATGAAGGCCAACAACAAATCCCATGTTGAATACAAACCAATCCTTAACCGGCCACCATAATTTTTGGAATAAGACCCATCAAAGTTGATATTTAAACCATGATCAAGAGGGATAAATCTAGCCCCAATACCTTTATAAATATATGTGATTGGCATGGTGATCCCTTGTGCATTCCATGTCAATTGATCCACGAATTACTTTCGATCATATTTAGTGAGGAGAGTTGTTATCTATCTGTAGATAACAATGACATATCAACGGACATGGAACCTTGTTAAGAGAGAAATTATCATCCATCATACTTTCAAAACAATTTAATAGTTTCATGACTTATATAATGTTACCCATGGATTTCAAAAATCAAAAAATTACTTCCTCAACAAGCATGATTTCAAATCCCAAATTTTCAACAATAATACCATATTAAAATCATTCAATTCCTATCATCAATATTTTGAATCATCCTCCCGCTTAAACAAGTTTTCACATTAATCATGTTTGTCAAATAATTTTTTTTCCTTGTATTTAAAAAAATACTAATTACATGTTATTATAATTGGATTAGTGAATCATAATATGATGTTAATTCAATTTACATCACATGTCATGTTTTACATCTCAAATTCATACCATCTTTTGTATTTCACATTTCTTGGATTATCCAAATAAAATAATGCATCACAACTCCTTTTTCTAAGTATAATTTTGGATCAATATTAAATTCATGGTACAATACTAAGATAATCAACATGGATCAAATTTATATAAAATTAGTAGGTGCTATTTTAAAAATTAACTTTAAATAAAAATTAACATATCTTATGCCCATCAAAACACACACTTTAAACAATTAATTTAACATGAAACTCTATTTACCGTAATATTCACTAGACGGTCATTTAGAAAGGAAGATTATCTAATTAAACATTATTCCATATCACTTAGTTATTCTATTTTAATTAAATTATCACCAATAAATTATTTAGATATGAACTTCATGTCATAGTCTCAATTTAAGTACTAACCTATTTCTCACTCAATACACTTCTTCACTAAACAACCAATTCATGCCACAAGAAAAGTATCTCAAACATTTCTATGTGCACCTGCATGATACATGTGACTTGTCAAAACACTCACTCATCATGGTTAAGTAAATAAATCATATGAAAATCCTAATCAAAATAATCAAAGCTTGTTTAAAACTACTCACTCTTTCTTAGACTCCCCTAGTAACTTGGGTCTTGTTATAAAGATACTAATCATGAAATTTTATATTTTAACTCTTTTATTTCAATATTCCTATCTTCACTTATAACACTAAATCAATCCCTAAAACATAAAATGGGTTCTTATACAATTTTTTTACGACCCGATCTGAGAAAAGCTATACCTCTCAAGTCAAACTACTACACAAGCTTGATGCTTAGGGTTCAAAAATTGGTGTCATGCTGATACAACAACATCAACCTATAGAATATGTAAAGAAATTTCTAGTGGGTCTTTACAAAAATATTCTTATGAAATGGAGATGATAGCATTGATTTTATCTATTAAATATTAGAATCCTTGTTAGGGAGGATCATCAGGTTTTTTACAGACCATTAAACTATAAAATTTCTTCTCCGGTTACAAATCACCATTGGAGAGAAGCAAAACTAGATCCCTAAACTATTGGGCTATCAGTTTGGAATTTTTTACAAGCCTAATGGAGATGTCTCAATAGTTGATGCACCTTATAGAATACATGAGGAAGCAAAATTATATTTAATTAATTTTTTCCCTACAATGCCCGAAGGCCAGGCTTTAACATAGGATCATCTTTATGAAAACCAATGAGCAAAAATTGTTGCAGATTTGTTGGAAACATATCATCTGGGGTACTCCTAGTATTAGGGAGTTTTTTCTTTCAAAGTTAGGTCTCTTCTCCATGGATACTCGCATAATTAACAAAATTTCATTCCAAAAACGGCTATTAAGTAATATTTATTAGAGAAACATGAAAAAAAGGGATCAAAAAATTGTTATAGGAATGTGATATTTTGTCACAAAAAGAAAAAAACATTCTACACTAACCACTAGTGGCTTACTACAACCATTGTATCATGGAAGAATTATTCATCAAGTTGTACATTTTTATGGAATAACCTCTTCAACTGTAAGTGATTAGGATCCTTTGTTCGTGAAAAAACTTTGGAAAGAGTTATTAAGAATATAAGGGACTACATAAGTGATTAATTATTATCTTGAGACTTATTTAAGAATTTTTGTAGAAGAAATTAGAAACACGGTCCACTTGGGTACCCTAGGATGATTTATGCCTCTTTTCACCACTCCACTAATACTAGACCATTTGAATCATTATACGGGATAAAACCACCTGATATATTTTATTTTATTTCAGGTGAAGCACAGGCAGAGGCAGTCAGTTGAGAATTAATGGAGAGAGATTAATCCACATGTTAGTTAAAATTTTACCTCCCTAAGGCATGGAATCAAATGCACCATCAAGCTAGTAGACATCACCAGAATGTAGTTTTTGAAGCAAGTGAAGTTTTTTTTAAACTGATACCTCATGAGAAAAAAGTATAGATGATCCGATTAATGAAAATACAGATCCATTAAAAAGGTTGTCAGCATGATGTATGTCCTCCCAAGACTAAGGCTTAGACTTCCATGATACTGTTTACCCATCCAAAATTTTAGGTTCTCATACTAATTTCAAAAATAGTGAAAAGGTGCCGCAACAGCTTATACAGTGTCACAATAAGTGGCTTGGGAATATGATTTTATCATCAAAAGCCAATTTTTATATTGCAACATAGAGGAAAAGACTTGAATTGATGCGGGGAGGTGGTTAAGAGGCCCATGGCCTGAATAAAAGAGGAGTGTCTTGATTTCAGATTTCACCCAAATCTTCCAATTGTTGTGGTAGAAAACCCAAAAGCATTACTGTATTATCAAGAAACTTTTTCTTTAAGAATAGGGGGGCTACATTATCCTATAAAGATGAGTATGAATGGAAAAGATTCTAACCCGGGAAATAGCAGCTATGATGTAGTTGTTTCTATGGATAAAACTAGTGAAGTTTAATTCTTTCAAGATATAGCTAAAGATTATTCTATGAAAAACCAAGGAACATAAGATCCAATGGGTTTAACTTTTCACAATTATGGTCAGAGCTGGTTAGAGCATGAACTGCATATCTGCTAGCCCATGTGGAACAAAATCTTCTAAAAATGGTGCAACTGATTCCTTGGAAGAAATTACAGGTAAAAATGTGGTCCAGGAAGAGCCAAACCAAAAACTGTATTTAAAGAAATGTGAAATTATAACCAACAATTCCCACTAGAACTTGATCAAGTTGTGTTATTGTGGTATTCATAGAGGGAGGGGAGAATCCATTCCTGTGTTATTATGTTAAAGACCCCAAGCCCAGCTAAAATTTCACCTTAGTGACAAGGTGATTTTTAGGTACGATGGAATTTTTAGGAGTATAGGGGGTTGTCCAGGTGTGGATTTTTTCTAAAGGGTTTTTTCAGGTGTGGAATGTCTAGATTAGGGAATGGAAGTAATAACTACTGGTGGTATGATTTTATTTTCCCTATTATTATTTTGTCGTGTTGCCAGATGATGATAGTTGTAGTTGTTAGAATATTTTTTGGTTTTACTAATAGAGTATTAAAAGATAGACCAGCTGGAATAGAGGGGGTACAAATCATTTTAGAATTTCCTTGGCAGCAAATTTAGCTGATGGTCTCTACTGGGCTCTTGGGAGAGTGGTCTTCTCTGACAACTCTTCTTACTCTATTCCTTCTTCTTCCTCTCCTACCTTCTACTATATCTCCATTTCATTCTTCTACATCTTCATATGTATTTTATGTTCATGTTATTGAAATATAATATCTTATTATGATAATGTTTAGTTTTTTCTTTTAATTCTTGCTAATCGGCCCTTGTTAGGTAAAACTCCTAACAGTTATGATCTTCTAATCTTAGAAATCCCAATTGCGCATTTTTTGGATTTTCAGCAGATTATTTTTCACCTACATGGGAGAAAGAAGATAGAAGGAATGAGGGATAATTCTATTGAGTTTACCTCTTATAGAAATTAGTGTTAGTGTGGGCCAAAAATCAAGCAAGTGGCTCATGAGGTAGGAAAAAAAGGTTTCTTATGAACCTAATCTTCCAAAGAAGTTTCCATGTCTGAAATAAATACTGGAATGTTAATTAATCTAGAAGCAGAGGATGAAGGGCATCCCCATAGAGAGCGATGAAGATCTTTAGTGGGAACTGTCGTGGGATTGACAGTTTATGATTTGATTTTTCTTGTGAAAAATGAAGCTCCCTCTATTATTTTTATTTGGGAGACTAAGTTGACACAAGCTGAATTTGAGCAGGAAAAGTGGGGCCGGACTTTTGGTATTTGTGTTCCCTCTAAAGGAAAATCAAGAGGTTTTACTGATTTTGAGAAGGTGGGGTATTGATATCCATCGACAATATTATTCTGATTCACACCAATCTTATTCTTATTCACACTAATCTTATTCTGATTTTCACATGAATATTATTCACATGGATATTATGTGAGTGGTATACATTAATGGTAATTTTTTTAGTGATTTTTTTCAAAATTAAATAAATTAAATACATATTTAATAGTGAATGTATATGTAAGTAATATATTTTTTATGTAAATTTTATAGGTAGTTTTTTATTTTTAAATAGATTTTATATTATTGATTAATGATTAACTTTTTGTAGTTGATAAAATGATAATTATATCTCCAAGTTATGACTTAAATGACTAAAAGTTCATGTTTTTTTAAGGAAATGGTTTTGGGTTTTAATTTTAATCATAAAATATGTTGAAAATAAGTATAAAAATAATATGAAAAAAACTTATATAGAGAAATAAAATAATTTGATAAGTTATTATTCTTATAACTTCTTATTTTATTATATAAAATCTAAAAAATATATGTGTCAATAATAACTTCTACATAACATTTTTTTAAGTAGACACGTAGGTCCTTACATACTTAGTGAGGGATGACTCATAGGTCATCGATACAGAAAATAAAATCCACTTATTAAAAATTATATAACCACATAAACAAAAAAGATATGCAATTTCAGTTATGTATTGGTTGGTCATCTCAATATTAGTCATCACACAATTTTGTACACTTCTGTTATTTTCAATTTTATAAAATTGCATATATATATATATATATATATATCATTATGCTACTTTACAAAATATAAGTAATTATATTTTATAATTTATTACCATGATGAATAATTATTTATAATTAATATAATTTAAATTTATTGATTGAAATTATTATTAGTAGTAAATAAAAGTAATGTAATTTACACTTACATAAAAACCAATAAAATAATATAAAATTATGTTATTTTCAATTTAATAAGACTATATATATATATATTCTCATATTCATAATTTCCTAAATTTTATTATTTATATTTAATATTTTATTACTTAAAATAATAATTATTTACAATTAATATAATATAAAATTATTATTTATTGAAAAAAAATTATACCACTAACAAAAATATTTTTCTATATATTTTTTAATAAATTTAAATATGATACTTAATATAAGTAATATATTTTTAATAAATTATATATCTAGTGTATAGAATATTATAATTTAAATTTATATTAGTTTAAATATAACATATTTAATATACATGTAAATATAATCAAGTCGCCATTTAAATTAAAAATATATACATTTTAAAAAAAATATTATTTCCCTAAATATAAATTACGTTTTATAAACAACATATTTAAATTTTCTAAACATTCAATATGAATTATATCATACACAAAACAATAACTCATTCATAAATTAAATCATACAAAAGACACTAATTTATACATTCATACATCAATACATATTAAATAAATAAACCATACACACAAATACTAATTTCTACATCCATACAGACATGCAACACATATTAAATAAATAAACCATACAAATAAAATAAACAAACACAATTAAACAATAAAAAATTTAAATTGAAATTTTACCTTCTTACAATATGAAAATATATGTTGAGAAAGATTTTATGTAGGGATTCGCAACAAAATCCATAGGAAACCAATGAGATTTGGGGGGGTCCTTTTATAAATCTAGAGGAAAGAAATTAGATTTTTAGGGGTCTTCTTTTATAAATTTTGGTCGGGTGGAGGCATGAACCCCATTCATGGCCTATTCATAAACTTTGCGAAGGAAGCGTGAACATTGTTCACGCTTCTCGGGTCCCTTTTTAAAAAAAATCAGGGACCCTATCCCTTTTATAATTTTTTTTAAATCCCATTAAAAATCCTGATATTTGTGATGTGTAGTATTGGAGAAGATGAAATCAGGGAAACCAGTTAGGATCTAAAATATAAATATTACCAATTTTAATACTGGTACCTGTAAGATGCAATATCAGTGAGCAGATTTGATAGAGGACGACCTGAAGCAGTTAGAGATTGGAAGTGTTCACCAGAATAGTGTAGTCTGAAGCAATGAGGCAGAGCAGGTGGGAGTTGAAAATTAGAGGAGAGAATTTAGATTCCAATATGGGAGAGATGTCCTACAGATACAGAGTGAAGAACTAATGGGAAAGAAACCATGGGCAGAGGTTGAGAGAAACTGTGGGCGATGGGAAGTGGGAGGAGACAGAACGATCAAATGAGGGGAGAGAAGCTTGGTAAATTGGGAGGGGAAGGGATCAAAATCTCTCCCATAGAAAATCCACTCGATCATCGTTATCTTTCTTGCACTAGAAAGGATAATTGGGTGAGATAGATGGACTAGGGGTATTAATGGAGAAATTGAGGGTGAAAAAATTAATGATAATTGGGTATATGGATATATTTGAGTGGTATAAATTAATAATGATTTTTTTAATGATTTTTTTTCAAAATTAAAAAAATTAAATACATATTTAATAGTGAATGTGTAAGAAAGTACTATATTTTTTATGTAAATGTGATGGGTAGATTATGATTTGTAAATAAAGTTTATATTATTGATTAACCATTAACTTTTTTGTAGTTGATGAAATGATAATGACATATCCAATTTATGTCTTAAATAATTGAATGTTCAATATTTTTTGAGGAAATGGTTTGGGATTTTAATTTTAATCATAAAATATGTTAAAAATAACTATAAAAATAATATGAAAAAAAACTAATTCGAATAAATAAAATAACCAGATATGTTATTATTCTTTTAACTTCTTATTTTATTATATAAAATGTTAAAAATTTATGTGTCAATAATAACTCCTACATAACATTTTTTAGGTGGACACACAAGTCCTTACACACTTAGTGAGGGATGACTTGCAGGTCATTGATACAGAAAAGAAAATACACTTATTACAAATTATATAACCACATACACAAAAAAGATATGCAATTTCAATTACGCATTGGTCAGTCATCTCAAGATTAGTCATCACACAATATTGTACACTTATGTTATTTTCAATTTTATAAAATTTCATATATATATATATAATATTTTTTTTATTCTTATACTTTCCAAAATATAAGAAATTATATTTTATACTTTATTACCTCAATGAATAATTATTTATACTTAATATAATTTAAATTTATTGATTAAAATTATTATTATTAGTAAATAAAAGTAATATAATTTACACTTACATAAAAACCATTAAAATAATATAAACTTATGTTATTTTCAATTTAATAAAATTAAATATATATAAAAAATTATCATATTTCTACTTTCCAAAATTTCATTATTTATATCCATACTTTATTACTTAAAATAATAATTTTTTACATATAATATAATGTAAAATTATTATTTATAGAAAAAAAATTATACCACTAAAAAAATATTTTTATATATTTTTTTTAATAAATTTAAATATGATACTTAATATAACTAATATATTTTTAATGAATTATATAGCTAGTTTATAGAATATTATAATTTATATTTATATTACTTTAAATATAATATATTTTATATACATATAAATCTAATCAACTCTCCATTTAAATGAAAAATATATACATTTTTAAAAACAATATTATTTCCCTAAATATAAATTATGTATTATACACAGTATAATTAAATTTCGTAAACATTCAATATGAATTATATCATATAGAAAACAATAACTCATTCAGAAATTAAATCATACAAAAGACACTAATTTATACATTCATGCCTCAATACATATTAACTAAATAAACCATACACAGAAACACTAATTTCTACATCCATACCGTCATGCACCACATATTAAATAAATAAACCATACAAATAAAATAAATAAAACAATTAAACAATTAAAATTTTAAATATAAATTTTACCATCTTAAAAGCTGCAAATATATGTTGGGAAATATTTTCTACAGGGCTTCGCAACAAAATCCAGAGGAGTGCAATGAGATTTGGGGGGGCTCCTTTTATAAATTTTGGTCAGATGGAGGCATGAACCCCATTCATGCCTCCTTCATGAACTTTGAGATGGAAGCATGAATGGAGTTCATGCTTCCTCTGTTGTGCCTAGGAAGAATGAACGGAGTTCACACTTCTCGGGTCCCCTTTTTTAAAAAATTGGGGACCCTATCCCTTATATATATATATATTTTTTAAATCCCATTAAAAAAATCAGATATTTGTGATGTGTAGTATTGGAGAAGGTGAAATCAGGGTGACCACCTTGGATATTAAAAATATTTATTACCAATTTTAATACTGGTACCTATAAGATGCAATATCAGTGAGCATATTTGACAGAGGATGACCCAAAACGATTAGAGATCGAAAGTTTCGACCAGAATAGTGCAGTCTGAAGTGATGAGGCAGGGTAGGTGGGGGTTGAAAATTGGAGGATAGAATGTAGATTCCGATATGGGAGAGATGTGTTATAGAAGCGGAGTAGAGAACTAATGGGAAATAAACTCTAGGTAGAGGTTGATAGAAACTGTGGGTGATGGGAAGTGGTAGGAGATGGAGCGATCGAACGAGGGGAGAGATGCTTGTTAAATTGGAAGGGGGAGGGGTCAAAATCTCTCCCGTATAAAATTCCACTTGATCATCATTATCTTTCTTGCACTAGAAAGGATAATTGGGTGAGACAGATGGACTGGGGGTATTAGTGGAGAAATTGAGGGTGGAAAAATTAATGATAATTGGGTATATGGATATATTTGATTGGTATACATTAATGGTAATTTTTTTAGTAATTTTTTTCAAAATTAAACAAATTAAATACATATTTAATATTGAATGTGTAAGAAATTAATATATTTTTTATGTAAATTTGATGGGTAGCTTATGATTTGTAAATAGAGTTTATATTATTGATTAACCATTAAATTTTTTCTAGTTGATGAAATGAAAATGAAATCTCCAAGTTATGTATTAAATGGTTTAAAGTTCATGCTTTTTTGAGGAAATGGTTTGGGGTTTAAATTTTAATCATATAATATGTTGAAATAGCTATAAAAATAATATGGAAGAAAACTTATACAAATAAATAAAATAACCGTATATGTTAATATTCTTATAACTTCTTATTTTGTTATATAAAATGTTAAAAAATTATGTTTCAATAATAACTCATACCAAAAATGAGTTTAAAAGTCTAAATTGTTGACTCATGCCATGAGTTGGGAAGGGTGATCTTCAGGGATCGGTATTTTTTTAGCTATGAATCCAATTATAAAAAATATCATTTGACTGTATGTTGGGGATATGGCCCATGATAATCCATTTATGATATAACACTCAATGGAAGCTGGTGGGAATGCAAAGATTATATATGATAAGAAGTTAACATTACTCTCTATATCTTTGAGTTAGTATTATAGGTGAATCAATTAATCTATTTGATGCATTTTTCAAATGCTTTGAATTGAATTTGTACCCACATCATTATAGGTGAAATGAATGAACCTGATTTGCCCCTATCCTGGCACCCAAATTGATCCACCACAAGTCTCAAAGTGTATTCTTGATAGTTATGGGCTGACAACTAATGAAAAGGGTATCAACATAATAAATTGAGAAAAAATTCATTCATTCAAATATAAAAATAAATGGACTTCAGTTGGGAATCGGACCTGACCATATCATACGTCGGTTAAGTCATCCATATGAAATAAAACTATTTCGAATTAAATCATAACCAAACGTGGAATATGAACACCTTATGAAACTTAATAAACTAATAAAACATAAAAAGTCAAGTCGACCAAGTTATCTAAAACCATACAAAATTATAACTTATACAAAACCAAAACATGACCAAAAACTAAGAAACAGAGACAAAGGAAAGTCGATGTGGCTTGATACATGAGATACATCCCAAGGAATAGACAAAATATAAATTGAATGACTACCAACACACTCAAACCATGACTAAATATTTCCCACAATAACAAGTGGTTCTATACTTTTATATACACCAAACAAAACATGGCATGCATACCCCAAAAATCATGTGTAGGGTGTGAGAAAAGTTTCACAGTAAGATTCCACCAAGTACTCCATGCATAAACATAGAAAATTAATCCCTGCAGTTCTAATTTGAAATAAAATATGAAATTTCCATTTAATTTTTTATATTAAAGTTAGTAACACAAATACATTGTAATTTAAAATTTTTCTAGAAAAGAAAACAAGTTGTACAATTTTAAAGAAACAAAATGAGAAAATGTAAGAATGTATATTTAATTGAAAATATAGTATTTAATAAAAATCAATCAAGCATCATGGGAATGGTCTAAGGGATATCATTGTCAATGAAAATCTATAATCTGTGTACCAATCATAACCATATCCCAAGAATATTCTGTAGTAATCAGGGTTTTTCGCAATCAAGACTTAACTTAATTTTGAGGTTTTTGAGTCTCGAGACCACCCTATGGGTAAAAAGGTAAATTTACCTCAGTAGATGACTGATGTTTTTTTGTTGATTTCATTGTTCCTAGGATGTGGTGTTTACCCCTGAGCTGAGTTTTGGTGAATTTTCAATCAGGTTGAATTTTAAGGAGTTGTTAATATTTATTAATTAAATAGATATTTATCATGAAAGCGCGAACAACAATGTATCTTAAATGGGAGATTAAATGGAATTTTCAACATCATAGTTGTGTTTGGAATGAGGAATTTTTTCCAAGGTGATGAGTAAATTATACAATCAGGTAATGCCCTGCACATTTTCAGGTCATCACGTTTTAGAGAAATTTGAATTTTTTTGTTTAGTGAGGGGTTTGTTTTGAGAATCGCGACTTAGATTGGGCATCCAAGTATTTGGACATCTCAAAATGAAATTTTTGGATATATAACAAGGTCTGATTAGTTGTTTAGTTTCTTGAGAGAGAATTAAAGGAAGGGTCGGGTGACCTAAGAGCTGAATTACAATAGTCTGTAGTAGTTCACACTGTGAACCATAGTTCACTCCATGAATGATTGCAATGAAGGGGCATTCAATCCTTGAATAGGGATTCACAGGGTCAAAACCCACACAATCGTTTATGTCGTGAATGGGGATGGTTAAGGGAAGAGTCCATCTGCCTAAACTTTTTAGGTTGTGAACCAGAGGTTCAGACTGTGAAATGTGTGGGAGATAGGCCATTCATGCCATGAACCCCTCGTTCACATCATTAATGGTGTTTGGGTGGATCTTTCTTGAGAAAGGGAAAGTCTAAATTTTTTAGGTCAAGGTATGAAGTTCCTAGGAGTGTGATAACCACTAAGAAGGGGGGGGTTTAATTAGTGTTCATCTTTTACAAATTCTTCTCTCTTGAAATTAAATCTTGTAACTTTTTAGAGTTTCTATCCATTTCAACTTTATAAAACCTAACCTCACTTTGTATGAAATGTTATGAAATTAAAGAATATCACATAAGATTTACAAGGTTTTCCCCCAGTGTGGGTGACTACATTAGTGTCATGGTGACTCTCATCGATCAATGGAAATCCACTCTAATATAAAGTGAATACAATTTTATCCAACCCCCACTAGAATCATTTTATCTCCTGATAGGTTATTATATTATCACTCATCAGTTATAAAGTTCTCTTATTCAACATCATCGAAAAAAATATAATAAACTTTTCTTAACATCTCACTGAAAGTTTATCTAGAAATTGTATGTCTAATATACTATGTTTGGTGCACCTTCTACCTCTGTCTAGTTTACCTCAATCTGATGCACCTAAAACAACCGCACCTCTTATTTGTTCCATTGTTCAATGAGAAAACATTATGCCTCACAATCACAATCTGGTACCACTATATGATAATTTGAACTGCTACATCTCTAACCAAAAAACATATGTATGATACTTCTAACCAGAATCTTTGTCTAGTACCTCCTCTTCAACCAAATGTTTACTTGGTTAGAAACTCACCCAAATCAAAAATATTAAGCACCTCACCTATTTAACGCATATGAGCAATATTTTTTATATATAATACATGCATCCCCTATATTGGCGTGAACCCAGGAGAAAAATGTGGGAACTCAGAAGGTTTTCTCATTTAACCCAAATTCAAAATTCTAATTTCCCGCTTGACTCAACATTTTTGTGATTCTTCTCACGCATTCTAGAACATTATTGAATATTCTTACACACTTGACATCAAATAATTTCTTCTAACTTCCTTATCTCATCTAGATAACAAACGATGATTGGATTAGATCAAGATCTTCATTGTAAAGGGTTTTAAAAACTTTTGTAAAGTTTATCAAAACTCCCTCTCATAAATGTTTGACCGGTGGATTTATTTTAGAACTTCTATATATGAATCAATTTTTTTATTCCATTATGACCAATCGACTCAGTCTGATGAACTTATCACTTGTTCTTATGGTGCTCTTCACATGAATCCTTTTTCCAAAGGATTCAAAAAAAGTTTGACTGATGAACTTCAGAAAATTCCTTCGACTGATGGACTCACAAATGTTTAACCAATTGACTTTGTACTCTTCCCCCCTCTTACTTCAACCTAGATGTATACATTGATTGGTTCAAAAAACTCGATTTGGTATATTTTCATAGAATCATCCATCCGATGACATCACATTTGTTTGTCTAATGATTGTCCATCCAATGGATCTTTGACCAATAAACTCGACTTTCTCATAACATATCTCTGATTGATAAATGATATTTATTTATGTTCGGTTAAACTTTAGAAAACCTTGAAACTTTGTATAGCTTTTAAAAAAAATAAACTTCCTAGAAACTTCATACAAGTTATCAATCTAAAATTTATGCATGTCTATCCAATCACTTAAAAGGCCTTTGTTGGATGGACTCATAATGTTGGAATTCATTCTTTTCTAGCTGATTATTTGATATAACTTCACTATATTATATATTCAGCTATTCATATCCTACAGCTTCGATCATTTTACATCAAACATTGACTTAACACAAAATTTACATATCCCCCTTTATACTTCTCTCTCTTTGTACAAATATGTAGAAACTCTTCAATGCACACTTCTTGTAATTCTCTATCTAATAACATCATCCTAGGTTCTTTCAGTAACATTGTACGACTTAAACATTTGTATAAAATCATCCAGTATCATGAGAATTTTCATGATGTTAGGAACTTTAAGATCGACATATCATCATTTGATTTATAAGTAAATTTTATTAACACAATTAAGGAAATGTTATCATCCTCCTTAATCACTTCATAACAAAACTATTTTGAAAACTCCAGTAATTCTTTATCATTTGAGATAAAAAAACATTCACAATAAGATAGGTCGACAAAAAATATAAAACATGTAACAAAAACAATCCAAATGATCTTCAATCTCCCTCTTTGGATTTGTTGGAAAATTTTGCAACAATTTTAACATTATTTTCAACAACTTTTTTCTCATTTTTTACCAAACCAAAACATTTCTCATAGAGAATGTCCTAACACCACAATGCTGGATAAAGTAATGTTTTTGAAGTAATTTCATCCCTCGATGACAGGAAATTTTGTATCCATAATTAGATAAAATATCACTCATATTCACAAAATATTTTTGTACAAAGTTGTACTTTCCCTCCCCATTTGACAACAGAATCCAAAGGATTATGCGGTATTTCCTTATGAACTTCATAAATTCATTGGCGGAGGCTGAACATATAGTTTTAGCCTCAATTCCTAAAATATTTCCCTTGACATAGCTTTCATGAAAACATCTACAATTTGATATTTTATTGAGATATATTCAAGCATAACTTCACCACTATCAACATTATATTTTATGAAATGATACTTAATATCAATTTTATTTGATCTAGTATGTTGTACATTATTTTTGGAAAGATAAATAAAAATTTTATTATCATAAATAATTTCCAATGGTTTACCAACATTCACTATCAAATCTTCCAGATGAACTTTCATCCATGTCAATTTTGTACATGATTGGGTGGCGACAACATATTTTGTTTCTGTTGTGATCAAAGTAGTAGAACTCTGTTTCTTATTATGCCAGCTCACACAAATTTCTCCAAAAAATAAATTTCCTCCTGATGTTTATTTGTAATCATTATAATCTCTAAACCAATTATCATTAGTGAACCCAATAAAGTTTATCTCATCACTTATTTTATACATAAACTGATAATTTGATGTTCCTTTAACATACCCGGGTATTCTTTTAGTTTCCAACATGTGTGATTCCTTCAAATCACTTTGATATATTGTATAAAATATAGTATCATATAAAATTTATGGTCTCAAATCAATAATATATAGTAAGATTCCTATCAAATTTCATAAGTCTCTATGATTCACAATTTTTTCTAGCTTCACATTTACTCAAATTCATACCAATAGAGATAGGTGTACAAGCTTCTTTTGAATCTTTTATGCCAAACTTTTATAGCAACTCACTGACATGATTTTCTTGATATAAGAAGATGTATCTTCTTTTTTTTTGAACTTGTAATCCCTGAAACAAAGTTAACTCTCCAAGAATTGACATATCAAATTTCTTCTTCATTTTCTTAGAAAATTCTTAATAATTTATTCCCATGTCTATTGTAAAAATTATACAATCAATATAAAAAATGATAATTAGGGAACTTGTGCTCATAACCTTCACATAAAAGTTACTATAAACTTTTCCTTTAGAAAATTTCAAATATTTCAAGAAATTTTCATGTTTTGAGTACTAGGCTCTAGGATCATGTTTCAACCTATACAAATATTTCTTTAGTTTACATACCATGGTTTCATATTTATCAAGTATGAACCCACTGGGTTTCTCAATAAAAAATTATTCTTCAATTTCTTTATTTAATAAATATGACTTAACATACATCTAATAGAATTTTTAATTTTGATGTGAAAAAACTACCAATAACATTCTTATAGTTTTAAGTCTCTCTATAAAGAAAAAAATTTTCTTCAAAATCAATACCTTATTCCTGTGAGTAACCATTTAAAACAAGCTAATATTTGATTCTAAAAATTTCTCCATGTTCATTAAGCTTGTTTTTGAACACCCAATTTGTTCCTATCACATTATTTCCTGCTAGTCATGGAACAAAATCTCATGTCTCATTTTTCTAAATTTGATTTAAGTATTCATTCATAAAATTTAACTACTCTTTATATGCAACTTATTTTAAAATTGAATATAGTTCCACCTATAAGATAAGTGATTTCTAATTCTATAATCTCAACACCCACCCTATCTGAACAGGAGCTTCTTGATTTCCAAAAAAATTATCAAATTCAAACTTTTTTTTAAATTTTGAAACTTTAAAAATATTCTTTTGGATTTCCTTTCCTCATCACTAGACTGTTCTAAATGAAAATTTACAAGTTTAGGATCACAGTCATCATGCTTCTCATTATCTTCTTTGGAACTCAACATTCTATATTTTGTAACATCTTCCTTATCATATTCAACAACTTTTATTAAGGAAGTATAATTTTTAATAACTTTGAAATCATAGGAATCAACCAACTTTTGTATATATTTATTCCAACACTTGTAACTTCTTCCATCAAATGAATATCCCTTACAAATTCGTACTTCAGATTTTTCATCAATCCTTCCAAGATCCGGATTTCTAATCTTTAGAAAGAAAAGACTCCCAAAAAAATTGGATGGAATTTTCTTATACCACATCTCATAGGGATTCATTTTATATTCTGGAAAATAAACATCTATTTTGAACATGAAAATTTATAGATAATGTTGGATTTAGTGTTTTAGAACCAACTTTTTGTACTTTAGATTAAATTTATATTATAAGATTTTAATATTAATAAAATATCTTATTATATTTTCTATTGTTTTTCATGACTTTAATATAGTAACGTCCTCGATTATTTATCACATTGATAATATCAAATAAGTTTCTCACTACAATAAAAATCTTGAAATGATATGATGATATTCTTAAATATAGTTCTATGGTTAGATAACATACTATGATGGGACACATGGAATGTTTTCTATCAAACACGATTACTCATAAGTAGATGATACATCTTATCATGAATTTCACACTTGGTAATATCCAAAATGAGAGACTATGAGAATAGACCCATGTGTAGGAATTCTATATGTTTATATGTCATCAGATATTTCTATTTGTGTGCATGTGTACTACACATTATACTTTAATATTATTATTAATACTTTTCATGACTCATGTAATTTGATATACTGATCAAAATTGTGACACCATATGTTCACAAGAAGTAGATTACATTGGGTGCATCTTGAATTACATGTTATTAATTAATTAGTTGGGGAAGGATTTTTTCATTCCATATTAATAGAATTTGATATCTCAGCCATTTGATTAAAATGAAACCATCACATTAAATTCTATCATCATGGTGTAATGATGAGTTTATTTTAAATATTCAAAGAAAGACATATCAAGCACAAATGTTGGTTACATGAGTGTGCAACTTGTTTAATGAGATATTACGACAAAGGGGTTGTATTACACAGTAATTATTCATGTTTGGTTGTTGAAGTTGTGATATTAAATTCTTTCTATTGTATTCCTTGACCCTTTGCTAGAAAATAATCTTATATTTTAGGAAATCCCACCTAATACTAATGAGAAAGAAGCCCAGAGGGTCACGCACTAAATGATTTCATTGGTCACAATTAAATTTTATTTGAATTTAATTATTGGAATAAATATTATTCTCAAGACCGGTGAATAATTTTATTTAGGATTTATTGATCCCAAATATTCACAAGGGAATAAGTAATTATTTATTTATTAATAAATAATTTATTTAATCATGTGAATAATTAATAAATATTTATTCGTCGAACTATGAAATATAATATTTACTTATGAATTAATATTTAATAAAAAATTATTCACCAAACTATGAATATAATATTTATTTATGAATAAATATTTAATAAATATTTATTCTGGTATTCGATAAATGTCGAGGAGGATGAAGATACCAAGATCGTGTTTGGTAATGAATATTAATTTGCAAGCCAGAAAAATAATATTTATCATTGTTCCTGATAGTGAACATCATAAAATAATAATAATATTATTATTATATGGCATGAGGTTAAATAAGGTTTTGTATATTATTTAAGGATTGTTGTGCAATTAAATAATATTTTAACATAAACACTAACTCTATAAAAAATTGTTATATCTATTATGTAGGGTTAATCGAGAATTGAGAATCATTACACATAACAAATTTCTCTCTAGATTCCTCCTCTCATCATCTCATGAACAAGAAGAATAGTAGATAATCCTTTGAGTCTGAAATAACTATAAACAATCAAAATGAACAATGAAAAATGAATATCCATTGCACTAACATCCGATATTCCATCAGTATTATTTGAAGATCAAAGGACCATGTGTGGATCACCACTAGAGGGGGTCTAATTTGGGTCCTCCCTACATAATGATGATAATCTAAAAAGGTCTTCAAATGGTCAAAATATTCATCAAATAAAGATCCTAAGATGAATTAATCTTTCTTCAGATCTGATTAAATTATTTATAAATTTAACATGCAAATGACCCTCTCTGGGTTTCAATATTTCTATGTTAATATTCAATAGAAAAAATTCATTGGTCATAACTTTTACAACTTGAGCAATTGATGAATTATCTATCAAATACGACAAAAACCTATATGGTTATTCACACAAAAGGCACTTTCATTGCATCCAAAACTTTCAAGTGGTATCAGATCAGTCACTTTTAGATTTTTAATTATTCATTTGATTGTTGATTGATTATGCAAAATAGTGGTTAGATATTTTATTTCTAGATTATTTTTTATTTAATATGAATTTTAATTAACATGATTTCAACATTTTAATATTCTTCATTCAAGATTCATATTTTATTAAGACTAAGAAAAGATGAAGGAGAATTGGGGATTTCATTAGGAGGTGCCAAAGTTTTTGGCTGGTAGATTAGGTTACACAACGTGTATCTATAGTACACGTCATGTACCCAAGTTCATTGTGTCTAGACATGCCATAGGATACATGGTTCACTGAGCAATTATTATATGCGATGCATTTATTGTACAATGTGTATTGACCAATCCAACCTGACACATGATTTATCATACTACAAATCATGTATCTAACATATACGTTGTGTAGTCTAAACGGTATAGTAGTTAAATTCATGATAATTGTGTGGTCAAATACATGGTTTTAACTGTGTGATAGAGACAGCCTGTATATTTAATGAAATACATGACGTGTAGCTGGAGTACATGGTGTGTAACTCATTAATTATGACATCCAAATAACATGCTGATTCATTTAGTGCATTGTTTGGACACCTGAAGTATAGCCGGAGCACACGTCATGTGGTTCCACGTCTGAAGAAAACGTCGATTTAGTGACAGGTTATACAGACACATGGTAAGCAAAACACACAATTTGAATATGGTTAGTATATGTCATGTATTTCGACTAAGATACACATTGAAACCCCAAGTGTTTATACTAGATACATGGTAATCGTGAAACAATACATGTTATTCGTAAGTACAGGTCATGTAGTCTCCTAATGAACAAAAAAATTAAATTACATTAAAATAATTAATTATATCATTAAAACCTAATTACACCATTGGCACTGGACATGTTTGACTATGTAATAATGGTTTTGAAAAATTAATAAATGATTAATTAATTTATTGAAATTATCTGTAATTATTGGTTATGTCATTTTATTTTCCATGAATGCGTTAATAATGAGTATCTTTAAGAGACTTCATAAGTTCATTAAGATAAATGGAACTAATTATTTAATTAATAAAAGTGTTCTTATCTTAATAATAAAGAATGAATCGAAGTGAATTCTATCCAGTGTACTTTTTCATATTAATTGAATGTGTATGATAGTTCATGTGATTTGACCAAACATGTGTATGATTTGGTTTAATTTAATTTAATTTAATTGTATAAGTTTTCAATTTTTTATTATTAAATTAAATATGATGGCCTCTGAGTCATATCTCCCTCTATTATTATGTAGGACCTATGTATCCAAGTTTGTTTATGTAATTCCCCTTAACCAATCCTTTGGTTCTCCTCACCTACATGTGAGTTATAAACTTATGTAATAAAAGGAGTATCCTAAGGTGCACGGAGGTGATTCAAGAAGGAACTGAGATAAAACCAACTTGGGTGATACATAAGTGGACAGGTGGAATGTTGTAACACATACAAAGACTGACATAATGAGTTTTCCCCTAGGTTCATTGGTTGATTTATTATCCTCTCAATAAATCAACCATTATATAATATCATCATTGAGTAATTTATTTATTTATTTCTATCTTATGCATTGTTTATTTTATGGATACAAGATTGAAATAACATAAATAAATATATTAATATACAAATATGGAATTTAAATAAATTGATTATGCGTAAATATTCTATCAAAACATGGTTAATCACTTAAGTAAAATAAAATTAATATTAACAGGTCATTAAAAGGATAAAACAATAAATCATTACACATTATAAATAAAATCCATCAAATTAATATTAAGTCGGACTAAGACTTCCACTACTTGATTAGGAATGAAATCCATAGAACTACATTCTTAACTAACCCTCATTAAGACCTTTTTATCATGGATTTATTATGAAAGTTTGGGGTTTAATTAACCAATTTACATTAAGACAAATAGTCCTCTCTAGACATGATGCATCTTGGAGGTGAGTGTTGAGGAAATATGAGTAAGGGTTTATGGATTGAGGACTCTACTCAATGGATCATGGAGTTTCAAGCCCATAGTTGGAAAATACATTCCTATATAAATACTTTCAATTAATTAATCAATCCATCTCTTGGGTTATGAGAAAGGGCATATAGATCCTTTCCACTAGAATGTCTCAACAACTAGGAATTCTGAGTCTAATGATGAGGGTTATTAGGACTTGATAAAATAATGGGATACTTAATAAAATTAAATTCATTATGACTCCAATAAATTATAATCAAATGAATTACTAATAATTTGGTCTTTTATAATTTTATAATAATGGAAATTTCTTCATCCACGTTATCCATGTGATAAATCTTGGATAAAGATCATCTTCTTACTGGCGGTAACTCCCAAGAATGGTTCATACGCCTTTAGGTTTTGTTTCACTATGAATAGAAACCTTACATGCTATAATCCTCATTGATTGATCCTCTTATAAAAGAGGTGAGTGATGAAGAGTCCATTGTCTATGATAAACACTTGAGTGTTGTGGTTTACATTCAATGTTTAATGATTTCATACATGTCTAATAAACTCCTAAAGTCACATAAAGACATGGATTCTTATAACATACTCCAATATCTCCATGGTCTATATCAGGAGAGATATAGACAAGAATAGTTTGAAATATCCAAGGCACTCTTTTAGAGTAGGCTTAGAGAAGGTGCACCAGCTGAGCCTCACACAGTCAAACTCATTGTCTATATTGAGTACATAGAAGTTCTAAGGTTTAAATTTCCTGAATAACTACACATCGATATCATTATTACATCACTCCATCCTAGATTCTCCAATTTGGTTATTAATTTCAATATGAAAAACATATATAAGTCCCTTATAGATCTTCTCACATTTCTTTTCTAATTTGATTAAGTGACGAAGCATGAAAAGACTTACATCCTTACACTGAATAAAAGGAAAGACTAGGAGAAGATCTCTAAGTCCAAAGCTTCTTTTTAATGCCCTTCGAAGAAGGTAAAGATCAAGGGGGAAGCAAGGGAACAAGATGATATCTATTTTACATGTGACAAGAATGGACACTATAAGAAAAATTCCCCCTAGGAAAAGAAGCAAGGGGAAGCTTTAGGTTCATTTTATATCGATTGAAAACTATATATTTTTACAAATTGGGTATTATAAACAAAATATTGTGCTCAAATATGTATTCAAATATATGAATCAATTAGATTTTGAAATATTGATTAAGGGGAGGTAGAACCATGAGTATCAAATAGATTCAAACTTTCTATTGTGGCTATTGCGGATTACCACCTTACGTTGACAACATGAATGATATTGGTTTGAAAAGATTGTTATTATGTGCCATATGTTGCTAAAAAGATTATTTATGTATCCATACTTGATACAAATGGATTTATTTTCAAATTTTGGAATAAATTTTGTTTACTTTATAAAGAAATAAAATGTTATGGTAAGTCATATTAAAATAACGGTCTTTATGCGTTGGATTACACAAACCAAGTAATGGAAATCGATAGTGAAACTACTTAACATGACTCATGCCATACCCAACTATGGAATCACTAGATAGGTAATGTAAAAATAATTTGAAAAAATTATAACAAGATAGATATTTATAATACTTTAAACTAAAACCTATTGGTGTACATAACACATGTTAATAAGGAAAAATGACCAAATCCCCATTTAGTGGAAACAGTGAAAGGGTTAAAGAGATTCTTGAATTAGATCATACTAATGTGTGTGGACCATTTCTAGTTGAAGAAAGAGGATGATACTCATAATCCATAAAATTTATTCTTGATTTTAGTATATATGTATATGCCTACTTAATGATGTATAAGTCAGATTATTTTGACTGATTCAAAGAATTTAAGAATGATGTGGAGAACTAGCTTAGTAATAATATTAAGAAACTATGATCAGACCTTGGTGAATAATATCTTAATCAAGACTTCATTTATTATTTATATAAGTTTGTGATTTTATCCCAACTTACACCTCCTTATACACCAAAATGGAATAGTTTAATCAAAAGTAGGAACCATACTCTATTGAACATGGAAAGATCAATGATGAGTCATACGAGTATTCTGTTATCATTTTGAGGATAAGTGTTACAGAGTGAAACAAAAATACTAAACTAGGTTCCAAATAAAGTGGTAGATGGTATTACATACCAATTTTGGAGTGGAAATAAGAATTTATTTTCATAATTACATCTGTGGGGTTTTAAATAGTTTCAAAGCCTCTTTAGGCAACAAAATTTCACCTTGAGGTACAAAGTGTACCTTTATAGGATACCCTTAGAAAACAAGAGGATATTACCCATATAACTCCTTAAATAATAAAGTTAATAGTGGAAAAGAACAACATATTCCTTGGTATGGATATCATCTTTAAAATATATAGTGGGAGAAAATAGACTTTGATGAAGTCTGAACTCAAGGTACATAATAGTTGGCATGGGAAAAATCTCAAAGAGCCCCATGGAAGAAGAAGTTCTAGAGACACAAGTACTATGGAAGAGTAAAAGAGAGGTTAGAGAACCTGAAAGATATGGTTTTATAGTCACCAAGGATGAAAACTCATTATTAGTTAATAATAATGATCATGTAACCTATAAGAAAGCAGTAAGTAGAAGATATGTTTCCAAGTGGCAAGAAGCTATGAATTCTGAAATGGATTCCATATACCATAACCAAGTTAGTATATTGGTAGATCCTTCAGTGGATATAAATTACATTGGTTGTAGATGGGTATTTAAGAAGAAACTATACATGGATAGATAAGTCAGTACTTATAAAGCATGACTGGTTGAAAAATGATTCAAACAGTATAAAGTCGTAGACTATAAGGAAAACTTTTCACCAGTTTCTATCCTAAAATCCATCAGAATTATACTTGGCATTACATCTTTCCATGACTATGATATTTAACAAATGGATGTCAAAAAAACCTTCTTTAATAGGAGACTTCATAAAGATATCTATATGATACAACTTGAAGGTTTTGTGACTCCAAAGAATGTCAAAAAGGTATGAAAATTGCAAAGATCCATTTATAGATTAAAGTAAGCATCCAAGTCAATGAACATTAAGTTTTATGAATCCATAATGGAATTTGGTTTTATAAAGAATGTTTGTGAGTCATGTGTCTATAATCAGTTTAGTGGTAGAATAGTTTTTTCTTAATATTTTATGTTGATGGCATACTACTTATTGGAAATGAAATACCAGTCTTACAATCCATTAAAGACTAGTTAAACACATGCTTCTGCATGAAGAACTTTGGTGAAACAACATATATTCTTGGGATTAATATCCATTATGATATATTTAAGTGGATGTTCAATTTAATTCAAGGTACGTATATTGACAAGATATTGAAGAGATTCATTATAGAACAATCCAAGAGGGGATTGTTGTCAATGTCACATGGAATTTGTATTTTTAATAAAATGTGTCCTTAGACACATGATACAAGATATATGATGAAAAGGACCCCATACACATCAGTGATTTGGTCAGTCATATATGTAATGTTATATACATGGCTAGATAGTGCCCACACCTTATGTGTGGTAGAAAGATATCAAACTGACCTAGGTGACTGCCATTGGATGGCAGTCAAGACTATTATTATGTCTTTCAAGGCATACTAAGGATATGTTCCTAGTATATAAAGGAGATGAGTAACTAGTCATTAGAGGATATGTATATGCTAGTTTCCAAATAGATTAAGATGGTCTGAAATCATAGATAGGGTACATCTTCACTCTCAATGGAGGTGTTATAAGATGGAAGATCTCAAAGCAAGCTATGGTCGTAGGTTCTACAATAGTGTCTAGGTATATTATAACTTCTAAGGTAGTTAAATAAGTAGTTTGTTTGTGTAAATTTTTACAAGATCTTGGTGTGGTTCTTTTTAGTAAAGATCCTATTACAATATATTGTGATAATACTATAGTGATGAGCCTTGAAAAGGAGCCAAGGTCACATCATCGGATGAAGCGCATACTTCATAAGTATTATCTATTGAGAGATTTTTCTCAAAGGGGTGAAATTACAGTGAGAAGAATATCAACAGAAGAAAACATGGTGGGACCCTTAATTAAATCCCTAACTTAGTAGAAACATTATCATAATGTGAGGTCTAGCAGACTAAAATTCATAGGCTCTACTCCAAGTGGGAGTCTGTTGGATTTGGTATTCTAGAACCAACTATTTGTACTTTGGATTATGTATTTATTCAAATATTTTAATATTAATAAAACATATTATTATATATTGTTCAATGTTTTTCATTAATTTAATATAATAATGTCTCACATATTTTTCACATTTATAAAGTCATAGAAGTTCCCCTCTATGATGGGAACCTTGAAATTCCATGATGATATTCTTAAATATAATTTTATGTTCATATAATATATTATTATGTGACACATATAATTTTTTATGATAGTTGTGAGTACTCGTAAGTAGATGAGACTTCTTCTCATGAAGTCCACACTTGGTGAGCACCAAGATGGGAGATTATGAGAAAAAACCCGCTAGTAGGAATTCTGCATGTTTATATGTTATTAGATATTCCTATCTAAAATAATGTGTAATGGTCTTTAGACTTTAATATTATTATTAATTATTATCATGAATCACATAATTTGATGTACTAACTAAAATCATGACATCATATGCTCACAGGAAGTAGGGTACTATAACATCCTGACCCAAACCACTGAGTCTGAGCTAGAGTGCTATATGAACTCAGGTGTGCCTCCTCGTAAAATAGAGTATGCCAACTAGTAGTGAGGGTCTTAAGTGGAACCATGGGGAGACTATAACCTCAATTAGAGTGCAAAAAAGAAAAAAATAACTGATATAATAAATAATCAGTGTATATGTGGAAACTAAAAGATGACATACATAATATAATAACCGAAACAAAATAAGGATCCCAGGTATAGGGAAATCTAGTAAATAAAGGTAGTAGCCTATGTCCCTCCCAAACTCTATCCAATAATGGCTTCATCCTCATTCTCCACTTACTTAACCATCCACCATAGGGTCTTTTCCCTTCATCGTGTCTCTAGTCATGAAGTTTACAAGTGCACTGAAATGCCCGAGTATGGTATGAGTACAATAATCGATAGGATGCCACCAATGACCCTTAAAATTAGTGCATAAAATATACAAGTGTATTCCATGAGCATAAAAAGGTGAAAATATAAAAACAATATATCACACAAGTATCAAACACATGTTGGGTACTTGAGGACCAACTTTACCTGCTTCGGTGCCATACCAGGAGAAAAATATCTACTTCGGCATAATGCCAAATGTAAAATCGATAAGTATCCTGACACATTCTCCTCGATTGGATAGCTCTAGGAATGTGACACATTCTGTTAGTCAGGATAGTCTAAGTATATGCTGGCCACGATGTTCTTATCACATCTATTTCGAGTGGATATCCAAAACATGTTTCAAGTATCACATGCCGACCAAAGTCTTATCACATCCCTCCTATGTAGATATCCAAAAACATGTGACACATCCCACTAACTAGAATAGTCCAAGTACATTTCGACCCAAGTCTATAATATCCCTCTTGGAGGATATTTTCAAACATGCATCAAATCTCTCATGTCTTCAATCATGTTCCATATTTCACATGTTATCCAATGTCGATCGATGCATGTGTCATATCACACATGCTGACCAGATAGGCTAAACCTACATGCTCAACCGAAGTAGATAAAAATACAGCATATATAACACATAATGAAAATGAGAGAACAAATATCATGTCAAGTCAAAAATATCATAATCATAGTCATCACAATCCATATGAAAACAACACAAGCATTCATCAAAGGCTGCACACACACACAGACATCTCATATGATAAAGTTTCAAACATAGGCCTCATGGGCTACACACACCCACCAGAAATCATGCCAATAACCTATATAAAGCATTAACTAATGTTAAGGAAATCCTATATCTACACACGCGTGCCAATAATCATGTTAATAACCCATATAAGAAATGCATAAAAGTTAAGGGCTTCCTACCTTAGGTGTAGTGACGATTGAAGACAAGAGTTGATGTATAAATTTAATTGTACCAATGAAACCCCATTGTCTTTAGAAGTAAACTAGGTTTAAAATTATACTCATCGTGATGAACCCAATGACACCAACAATGTGTCAATCCGATAAATATCAAAAAAAGATATTGAAGAGAGATGTTTGAAAATAATAATAAATAAAATAAAATAAAAAATAAGAATGGAGAGAGGATGGAAGAGAGAGGGAGAGTGAGTGGCCTGAGGGTTTTAATACACACCATTTTGGGAACCCCACCCCTAATTTTCACCATTTAAAGAGAACTTTTTTTAATCATAATTTATTACATTTAATTCCTTAAACATTTATTTTTCCCTTCCTTTTTTATTCATGTGTTGCCCCCATTACATTTCACATGTTTTTTCTAATTTTCTTCATTTAAACACATTAAACCATTTATTAAAATCCATTATTATATATATATATAGACACATTATATATATATACACACTCCAAAATATGCATATATACACATTCACATATATATATTTATATATAGCCCATATATATACATGTTATATATCAATATACATGTCTTTATATACATATATACACCTTCACATGTATATATATACATATATATTCATATCATATATATAAAAACTTTAAAATCATTTCAATAATTTAATAATAATAATAATTAAAATATATTATTAATATTAAATATCAGTCATCATTATTGCCACAAATGGTTCAATAATAACTGCCATTAAATACCGATGATGGAAATTAAATTTTATTAACCACACCCAATTTCATTTATTTATCATAATTAATAATATCCTAATTATTACATTTGAAACCACTAAAAAAATTCATTCAATTAATAACATAATTAATAATTGTGTATGAAAAACACTTGATGGGGGTGCAATTTAACCAAACACCTGATGCGCATAAAACTTATATCGTTCTTAGGGTAAATACTTAATTTTGGACCTAATGGTGGTCTCATATTTCCCATATGATACACCATTAATGAGATATTTAATTTTTTACATAGAAAATTATAATAAAAATATTAAATAAACTACTCTAACATGTGATTTTTCCAAACATATAACGTACATAAATGTTATATCACATATAGTGTAAATATTACATCCCAAAACTAATGCTGGTCTCATATTTTCTATCTGAGACACCGTTTGAAATATATTCCGCTATTTTGGAAAAAACACATGTGTGTGATATAATATTTTTATTATTTTAATTATTTTAGTGTTGAGGTTCCATGGGCCTCAAAATCCTGCACTAACTCAGTGCCTAACTCTGAAAATATTCCAAAGTGTTAACAGAGTTTTTACCATTTCATAAAGCCATAATAAATGAAAGTATTGAATGATTAAATTTTCACACTAGAAAATAATTTTAATTTATTAACAAAATAATGTTTTATTATCTTTTAAAATTTGATAATGTTACAATTATCCCCACCATAATTCTTCTCATCCCCGAGAAGTGATTTAGATCATGGAACCACTACTCCCCAGCATATGAGTTTTCATATTAAAATATATTTAATTAAATAATTTTTAATTAAAACATTTTGAATTCCACAATAGGTGTTTACAATCAGCACATTCTAATTCCATTCAATATCATTAAAAGAAACACACAAAACACTTACCACTTATTCAAGGATTAAGTCCATATTACTAACATCTTCATTTTATTCATAGAAACATATATACACTCAAGCAAAGAATACAACTTGCTCAAATTAAAGAATGATAAAAATAATACACTAAGGCACATATCACAATTTCAACATGCATTTAAATATTTGGTCTTTATCTAATGCAAGAAATATATATATATGTCATGTGAACCTACATTCCAAACATGATGCATGAACGTGCACCAAATCCCATAAATAATCATATCAACATCATGTGTTTCATCCAAGGCGAATCTAATCAATAGTAACATCAAACAATAGAAACATAAATTCTCACTTTATGGAAACTCAGAGGTCAACTATACAGTGTTGATCAAACACTGACATAGTTCCCTTACTCAAGTCTTAACCATCCTAACTCCTCTCTATACTGTCCCAAATCAAGATAAAGAGATAAGATAAATTAATTAATCTAGATCCTCTAATACAATTTTGTAACATCCCAACCTGAACCACCAGGTTCGAGATAGATGTTACATGACCTCATGCGTGCATCCTCATATGAAAGAGGTTTCCGACTAATAGTGAAGGTCTAAATTCATCAATGGGGAGACTATACACTTTGTATCATGACATGATACTGATAAATAATAACATCAATATATAAATAAAATAAATAATTAGGGTAATACATGAAAAAATATAAATATGACATACATGATACAATAACCAGTCTAAACATGGATCTTGAGTATAGGCTAAGCCAGTAAAATAAAAACAACAACTAACATCCTACTCAAACTCATCCAACATCATCAACATCCTTCCATTCCACCTGATCAACCATCCACCATAGGGCCTTCTCCCTTCATTGGGTCTCTAGTCATGAAGTCTACAAGTGCACTAAAATTCCTGAGTAGAGTGTGAGTACAAGACTCAGTAGGACACCACCAATGACCCTTGAAATAGGTTCATAAAATATACAAGTGTATTTCATGAACATAAACAAGGTACAAATATAAAAACAATATATCACACAAGTACCAAACACATGTCGGGTCTCTGGGGGCTGGCTCTACTAGCTTGGGCACTATGCCGAGAGAAACATGCCTACTTCAGTACAATACTAGATGTAACATCGATAACCATCCTGATACATCCTCCTCAAATGGACATCCTAAATCATGTGAAACATTCTTTTAGTCAGGATAGTCCAAGTACATGTTGACCACTATGGTCTTATCACATCTGTCTTGATTGGATAACCAAAACATGCATCAAGTATCACATGTTGACCAAAGTCTTATCACATCCCTCCTATGCGAATAGCCAAAATCATGTGACACATCCCGCTAACTAGAATAGTCAAAGTACATGTAGACCCAATCCTAGTACATCCCTCTTGGAGGATAGTCTCAAACATGTATCAAACATTGCATGTCGTCAACCATGTTTCATATCTCACATGTCATCCAATGCTGACCAATACATGTGTCGCATCACACATGCTGACCAAATAGGTCAATCTTTCACACCCAACTCTATTAGATAAAAATATAGCATATACGACACATGATGAAAATGATAGATCAAAAATCACATCAAGTCAACAGTATTATAATCAAAAGTTTCACAATCCATATGCATACAACAAAATCACCGGTCAAAGGCTACACACACACACCTCATACAATCAAGTATCAAATATAGGTCTCATAGGGTACACAATCATACCAAAAATCATGCCAATAGCCTATATAAATCATTCACTAAAGTCAAGTAATTCCTATGGCTACACACACACACTAAAAATTATGTCAACAACCTATATAAGTCATGAATGAAAATTAAGGACTTTCTACCTTAGGTGAAACGAATATTGATGACAAGGGTTGACGTCTAAATTTTATTGCACCACCAAAGCCACATTACCTTCAGAAACAAAACTAGTTTTAAAATTATTCTTGTCGAGATGAACCTAATGACATTAACAATATTTTAATTTGATCAATATCAAAGAAGATATTGAATACATAAGTTTAAAGATAATAATAAATATAATATAATATAAAAGAAGAATGGAGAGAGGATGGAAAAGTGAGGGAGAGGGAGTGGTGTGAGGGATTTACTACGCACCATTTTGGGTGCCCCACTCCTCATTTCCATATTTTAAAGAGTATTTTTTAAATTATCATTTATTACATTTAATTCCTTAAATGTTTATTTTTTTTATTTCTTCTCTATTTCATGTGTTTCACCCATTACCTTTCACGCATTTTTTTGTCTAATTTTCCTCATTTAAACACATTAAACCATTGATTAAAATCCATCATTATATATATATATATATGCACATTATATAAACACACACACTCCCATATATACATATACACTTCTGAACATATATATATTTATATATAGCCCATATATATACATGTTATACACACACACACACATCTGTATATACATATATAAACCCACATATATATATATATACATATATATTAATCCCATATATATATACACTTCAAAATTATTTTCCAAAATTAATAATAATAATAATATATTATTATTATTATTAAATATTTTCCATCATGATCACCATAAATAGTTCAGAAATAACTGCCATTAAATATCGATGATGGTAATTAAATTTTATTAACCACAATCAATTGAATTTATTTAACATAATTAATAATAACCTAATTGTTAAATTTTACACCATTAAAAAAATTCATCTAATTAATAACACAATTATTAATTGCATATGAAAAACACCTGATGGGGGTGCAATCTAACTAAACAGCAAATGAGCACAAAAATTATGTTACACATATGGTAAAACCTCTATTCTGGACCTAATGGAAGTATCGAATTTTCATTACGATACAACATTCAGGGTATAATTAATTTTCTTTAGAAAAAATTATAATAAAAATATTAAATAAATTTCCCTCATGTGTGATTTTTACAAACACCTTGATGTGCACAAATTTTATGTTATTCCTAGGGTAAACCCTATATTGTTGACCTTATAGGGATCTCAAATTTCCCATCCAGGTCACCATTCAGGAGATATTCCATTATTTTGTAAAAATCACATGCACATGAAATAATATTTTTAATATTTTTATTCTTTCAGCATCGAGGATCCATGGGCCTCAGAATCCCATGCTAACTCAGCACCTGTATCTGAAAATATTTCATATAATATTCAAAAATATTTAAAAAAAATTACCATTTCATAAATCCATAAAAAATAAAAATATTGAAAAATTAAATTTTAACACTAAAAAATAATGGTTATTTATTAACAAAAGAGAGTTTTATTATATTTTAAAAATTGAGAATGTTACAGGTATGTTGGGTGCGTCAAAAATGACATGTTATTAATTAATGAGTCAAGAAAGGATTTGTCCCTTCCATATTAATGGAAGTTTATATCTCATCCTTTTTATTGGAATAGAACCATCACATAAAATTTCATGGCTAGTGTATTGGTGAGTTTATTTTAGATAGTCAAAGAAAGACATATCAATCACATAAGTCGATGACATGAGTGTGAAAACTGATTAATGGGATATTTCAAAAAAGTATTATATTATACAGTAAACATCCACGTGTGGTTGTTGATGTTTCAATATTAACTTATTTCTCTTAGGTGCCTTGACTCGTTTCTAGATAGTAATCATTAACATTACTCAATCCCACCTAATGTTAACGAGAAAGAAGCATAGATGGTCACACACTAAGTGTTTTTGTTGATCTCAATTAAATTCTATTTAAATTTAACCATTGAAAAAATATTATTTTCAAGATTGAGGAATAATTTTATTTAGTATTTATTAATCGTAAATATTCATAAGGTAATAAATAATTATTTATTCATTAATAAATAATGTATTTAATTATGTGAATAATTAATAAATATTTATTCACTAGAATGTGAATATAATATTTTTTTATTTATTGAATATTTATTAAATATTTATTTTCTAGACTGTGAATATAATATTTATTTGGGTATTTGATAAATTCTGATGATGATGAGCGGATCAAGATCCTGTCTAGTGATAAATATTAATATATAATTTGGTAAAATAATATTTATCATTGCACCAGATAACACACACAATGAAATAATATTAATAATAATAATAATATATGGAATGGGGTTAGATAAGGTTTATTATATTATTTATAGGTCATTGTGCAATTAAATAATAGTTTAACCTAAATCTTAACTCTATAAATATATTGTTATGTATATTGTGTAAAGTTAATCGAGAATTGAGAATCATTGTGCACAACAGATTTATCTCTAGATTCCTCACTCTATCATCCTCTCAAGAATAAGAAGAAGAAAAGAGAATCCTTTGAGCATGAAGGAACTAGAAGTGATCAAGATAAACAACACAAGATGATCGATCTTCTGCACCAACATATGACATTCCATCGATGTTTCTTGAAGATCAAAAGACCACTTGTGGGTCACTATTAGAGGATATATACTTTGGTTCCTCCCTATACAATGATGATAATCCAAAAAGGGTTTTGGATGATTAACATATTCATCAAAGAAATATCCTATAACAAGGTGCTCTTTCTTCCGATTTGATTAAATTATTTATAAATTTAATGTGAAAAATATCCTCTCTTGGTTCCTGGATTTCTATGTAAATATTCGATAGATAAATTTCATTGGTCATAACATTTAAATCCTATACAATTTTAGAATGATCTATCGAATCTAAAAAAACTATAAATGGTAATACACTCAAAAGGAACTTCTACTATGTCTGTAACCTTCACTTACATCTTCTCTCTATAAGAATTTAGAAAGTTTTTATTTAATGAGCATGTTTCTTCACATTTCTGCTAAACTTTTGTTTTTTTACCTTATGATAATTCATTTTATTAAAGTGTGTAGGAATTAATTTATTGGTGTTTGATTCCATGATTCTTCATGTAGAAATTAAAATAGTTACTTGTGTACTCCTTCCCATTATATGTCATCAGTTTTAATATATAAACATCCAGTTCTTTCTCAACACCCCTTTCAAAACTTCTTATCATCTATACAGCCTATAATTTATGTTTCATAAATATTATTTTGGCCTTCCAAGTGAAGTCATCAATGAAATTAATAAATTAAAAATTGCCTTTTGTTGATTTATTTCTTAAAATCCCATAAATATCAAAATGTATGAGCTCAATAAGTCATGTGGGTTGGATTTTAACTTTCTTATGTCTACCACTAACCATCTTTCCTTTCAAAAAAGTTATAAAAATAACATCATATTTCCTTTTTAGTTGTGGTAGATTTCTTTTTACACCTTATTTAGAAAGTATTATCATACTTTTAGGGCCAATATTCCCAAGTCATGGATTCCACAGCATATTTTCATCCTCGGCACTTAAGTAACACGAGTTACAAAAATCTCTAATCTAGAATAGATTGTCACTGGTTCTTTATTCCTTAGTAACAACTTTTAAAAATTTCAAAATTATGATGATATATGAATATGTTATGAATATAAATTTCTTACCATTGTCACAAAGTTAGCTAACACTCAAAAAAATTTCTTAATCCCATCAACAAATAGAACTTAATTTTATTTCAATTTCTAAGCTTCAGTCTTATTTGTTTCTATTCATATGATTTTTAAGGAACTTTAATTTCCAAAATTAATTACTCCTCCTTCATGATATTTAATATATTTCATGATATTTATATCACCAATAATATATAAGGGACAACCACTATCGATAATCCAAGGTTTGTTATTTTTTTAGCTTTTAGAGCAGTCTCGACAAAAAAAAATATTTTCTCATTTTTATTTTTTCCAACCTCATTTTCTTTTCTAGAATAAGAAACTGGTCCTAGAAGTGTTTTCATGTATTCTTATGCATAGATACCTGGTTGTTCACACCTTCCAAAAACTTCCTCCAAATAATCAAATTGGTTTTACTTTGGTAACTTTCTATCATCCAATGACTTTAATTTTCTTTCCTCCTACAACTTAATAAAGTTACTTTATTTTCTTACAATATTGATCCCCCTCAATTAATTATTATTCCCAGGGAGATACATGTTGTGCCAAAAATTATACACCTTGTGACCATATATTCCATAGTACTAACAATATCCACTGAACCTTGATCTTATATAGAAAAATTATATTTCCATGTGATGAGTTTATTGAGGTTCAACATTACTTTTTGTGCCATTTTTTCCTAGGTGTGGGAAACATTTTTCTTGAATTTATTTTCAATTTATGTTTATATGATGTTTTTCTCACATACTTTCTCAACCCAATATTTTCTAATGTTGTTTATAACACCTATATGGTTTGTAAAATTAAGTGAAATTTTATGTTTAGTGGCTGTAGATTTCTATTATTCTTAGGATGAGTTCTTCCAGTTGCTTGAGATGTTTTAGTCTTTACCTATTAAGATTTGAATAAATTATCACACATATTCTTTAATTTACTTTCAACCTCAAGGAATATTGATTAAGTTTTACACAACTCATCTTCTTTAATAGTGAGTTTCTTACCAATATCTTCCACCATCTTTCCTTGTTCTAAAACATTCAACTTGAGTTTTTTAATATCCTCAATATACACATATTCCTTTTTAATGAATTATTACTTTCCTATATTCTTTTTATCACTTTATTTCTTCAACATTCTAACTTATTTCTGGATTTTTGTGTTTTTATCAAGATATTCCACAAGTTCTGATCTTAGTTGCTATTTCTTATAGGCCTCTTCACCTTCTTCTTCTTCATTGTTGTAAGTATCTTCCCTTATCTCAAAATTAACTAATAGATTTTTGAACTTATTCAAATTTTCATCTTTTGAAGAACTGTTTTCAATAGATTCATACTCAACTTTTTTACTTAACATACTTATTATGTTCTTTATGGTAATTTTTTCTTTCTTATAGCGGATTTTAATTTTTGTTGGAAGTTTTTCTCCACTTTTTTTACTAAGGTTTTTCTTCAGAATCATCATTATTTTCTCCAACTTTATTCTTTAAAAAATTAATATAAAAATTCCATATTCCTCCACACCCAAACCATTTAAGTGAGAGTTTTACTTTGTACTTTCCTCTACCTTTCTAGTAATTTTTATAAATAAGATAAATGATTCAACCATTTTCTTTACCATCAACTTCTTTATATTCTGATTCATTGAGTCCCTATATGATCCCATATTTTTCTAGGTACATTACTCTTCAAGTTTTGGTTAACCTATTTGAGTTGTTTTTTTGTTTTAAACCTTGGTTGTCAAGCCTTAGTCTGGATGGGTTATTCTAGGAGAAAGAAGGGAGTTGGTCTGAATTTATCAGTTGCATAGGATTTTACACCGTGAAGATCTAGGTTGTTCCATAAGGATGGTAGCTACACTATGGAGATACAGGATATAGTTTAGGGTCTTTGGATGAGGAGAATCTAAGTTACTTCCATATTTAGAATAGTTGTGGTGTAGAGGTAGGTTGCGATGTAAGCCAGTTAAACACTATGGCGTGGAAGGGGTGGTTGTAGCATACAGTCATCAGGGAGGATTTTGGTCAATTATTCCTTTTTAGGAACCCCTAAGGCATGGATCTAAGATAAGTTGTAGCCTACATATCAAGTTTCTAGGTTTTATGGTATGGTGTATTAGGTTTCACCATAGTCCCTCCCTGGGTAAATAGGATATGTGGTGAGGACCTAGCCGTGATCTTTAGACGTGGTTTAACCAACAAGGTTGTGTCATGGTCTAGGGGTACTTACCCATGGTGTGGCTGGTTTGAAACATGGTTTAAGATTTTGTGCCATGTTCATCAAGAGAAACATGTCCCTATAAATACCCACCAATCCTATGAACTCTCTTTTCTATGATATCTTCCACTTGAACCATAAGCACCCCAAGAGGTTTTATATGGATTTTAAATGTCTTTTCAATCAGATTCAATCCCTTCCTTCTAGTGATCAATCCATGGTGATCCAATCCTTCTAGCGGTGGTATCTAAACATCCTCTTAAAACTAGAATAAAGATTCATTAGATTCTGGTGTTTTTGGCCTAGATTTTTAAGGAAGGAGAATTTGGTCGTTGTAGAGGATGTCGAGGTTTTGTCAATGTATTTTTTGATTTTGAGGTGGATAGTCTAGAGAAACTCACTTTCATCAATTTTTTATACTTATATTATGTAAAATAATTTCTATCTCACTGACACACCATGAATGCAACCTTGTCTAATTAAATAAATCATTATTGATGATACTCATTATGCTTAGACCTCCCGTGAATACCGTCGGGTCAATCGGCGTTGTGACCGAGCTTGTGGCCACCTGAGAGGTGATCCTTCCCTTTAAATAATAGAATTAGTAGAATAGATAAATATTAATCTTATCTTAACAATGTAAATTAATAATTTGGTTTATGAGGATTGTCATGTGAATTGAGATAAATGGTGATTTGGTATGGTTTGAATTCATAGATTCATCCTGATATTGGAGAATATACCAATTGAGAATGTATTCTTGGTTATTTGAAAACATAATAAATTGGGAATTTGGAATGAATTTTTATTTTTGATAAATAGTATACTTGGATAACTTGTATATGTTATTGTTGATAGGATTCCTAATGGATTGATCCACTATCTCATGAGATATAGATCCAGTGTTTCATCTCGGTGTAGGATAATCCACTGCTTGTGTTTGGATATCCTTCCCCTTGGAAACATGTACCCTGGGAAGATTTAAGTGACTCCAGCATGACAATTTTCATGGATCCCAATATTATATGGTTTATTTCCCCCTTGGTGATGTGTTCCCTGGGAAGACATAAGTAACTCCTGTATGGGGATTCATATAGATCCCAATTGGGTTACTTAAGACATGGTACATGAGATCTGTCCTAATTAAGGAGGATATTTCATTTGATAGATACATCCAAAATGGATCCAAATTAGGTTTGACTGGCCTTGAGTGTCAACCGGAAACTCGTGGGTTAGTGGGTTGATTTTATGTGCAGAATTAATTTATTTAATTAATACCCTTTTTATCACTTTATTGCATAAACTATATACTTAGAAAGGATTTGTTTAGATGTAATTAGTTATGGACTAATAAGTTGTACTCACACCCTATTCAGACCTCTATTTGGTACCCATGAAGATTTCATGGTTGTGGGTATGGATAAGGGAAAGGGGCCCTGCGTTGATTGATTGATTGCTGGATAGGTTGGATCTTAGATACGGAACTGACATGGTGTATGAGACTGGGGTATTTGGAGTATTTTATAGAGTCAAATGGTATTTTATTTATTTGACCTTCCACAAACCATTTAGATATATTTAGTTTTTCATTACATGATTCTATTATTATTTGGATTATTTAGCTTTAGCCTTTATTATATTGTGATTTCATGACTGATTATTTATATATATTTTTCTATTTACACTACTTTTTTATTACTTCCTCTATCATTACTACTCTTTACCATAGGGTATAGTATCCCCGCTATATTATTTACACTATCACTACTAGTAGGCAGCCTCTAGCATATGGGAAGGGACACCTGAGGTCATATGACCCACCCAACTCGGTCACGTGAGGGAGTATTAGGTCAGGGATGTTACAAAGTGGTATCAGAGCATAAGGTTTCTTTTCCATTACTATTTTGGAAATGAATAAAGGAGACTTGGATGTGTTGGAATTTGATAATGAACTTTTTCATGGGAGTAGTTAACCCATATATAGGGAAACATATGCATTCTTAGAGATGATATTTTTGTTCATTTTTTTTGTGGTTTTGATGTTATTTCACCTTGGGTAATTCACTTGTTGTGTGATGTTATTGTTTATTGAGATTTTACTCATGGGTCATAATGACATGAGATGAGTATGTATGAATCATGGTATGCATATAGAGATATATTTTGACATTCTTTGTTCATTCTAGGGAAATATTTATTGCATGTGAAATATCTTCTCATATGATGAAATAAAATCTTTTGATATACTTGATAGATGGAAAGAAATAAATTATTATGTTATGTCAATCCACTTATTAATCCACATATAAAGAGACCATGGGTTAGTGTTTCTATGTTTTTTTCACCTGATGAGGTTGATTTTGTTATATAATATGTTCTATAAGGAGTGTGTTAACCCTTTTAGAGAAAATTAATCCTCTCTATCTTAGAATTGAGCATTATGAGAGTGTAAATCAACACACTCCAAACGCAAATGAGTTGGAACTTCCTACAAATCTGGAGAATCAGATGGATGATCAGCTCAATGATAACTTCCTAAGGTTCATGTGATCCCTATAAAGGGAGATTGTTTACATCATACCATTGATGTATGAGTTAAATAGATAGTTCCAATTACATCATCTTCCTATATTCACTAGGGAGGGAGGCCTCGAGGTAGCTGAGTTCCGGATTGAGTTAATACATATGATCTTTAAGTACCTTGAAACACCCATGGATAGGATGGTGAATATTGCTGCTTATATTATTCAAGGATAATCCAAGAATTTTTGGGACATTTTTAATCAATTTAGATAGAAATAGGAGTTATCCTGGAAGGACTTTGAGGTGAAGTTCTTGAGATACTTCTATCTAGAGACATTGAGGGATAGCAGGGCTCATGATTTCATACACTTAACATGTGAGGGAATTTTAGTGATGGACTATGCTTGATGGTTCACTGAATTATAGTTTTTTGCATTGTTTTTTATACCTGATGAGATTATTAGGGTAAGAAATTTCCAATATGGGATTCACTACGAGATACGATCACAGGTGAACATCTTTCACCTGAGTAGCTTTGTAGATGTGATTAATCATGATCTCATCAAAGAAGGGAATCCAAGAGAGTCCTTGAGTGTTGGACAGATAGTTTTAGCATGTCAATCTGGTAACTCTTTTTCTGGCATTAGGAAACACCATTATGACATTTACCGCTAGGGTAGTAGCGGGCTAAGAAGCCAAGGGAGTGGACATCCGTCTCAGAATCATGGTCTGATAGAGTGATTTTAGTGTGTAAAGGGTGGAAAAATGATAATAGTGTCCTTAACCCACTATAGAGTGACATATTTGTGAAAATATGAGTCATCTTTAGAGGTTTTATAGGACTCCACAATAGTAGGATAGTGGGAGGGGATTAGGATAGGCATCGGAGTCTAGGAATGAATCAACTAGCCTTTAGTATATTGGTAGCTGGAGTTCCACTAGATGTTTAGGCCAAGGTAGGAGATTTGGTACCCCAACACAAGATAGGCAGTACCATCTAGAGGGAGCAACATGGGGGAGCTAGAGTAGATCTCAGTGAAGAGGGGAAAGTTATCTACATGATATATAGTCTATGATGAGTAGCTTGGATACAAAACCCTCTACCATCAGAGGTATGATTTATTATATCATCTACCCTTTCTTGAATTTTGTTTGATACAAGAACATCACATTCCTTTATATCCAATTAATTTGAAAATGGTTTGGGTTTGGTTATGGAGTTCTTGGATGGAATTATAACCACCAACACGTTATTGGGAGTGTGTTCAGAGGATATCAAATGTCTCAAGGTGTTTTCTCTAAAAATTGGTGGATACCATTTTCTTTGGGATATTTTTATGCTAGAAATGATGGGATTTTATTTTATTCTATGCATGAAATGGAAAGTTCTATACTGGGATCATATTGATTATTATCATAGGAGAGTTGATTCCTATATTTAGAAGGTAGAGCTATAATCACCAAGTTGAGTGGGATCTTCAGGCTGGTCGTGCAGGACTAATTTAGTTTATATTGGATTTTATCAAGGCCTACATAGTAGTTATTTCTATAAATGATGGTGGAATAAAATAGGATACTTTCCCTCCAGTAGGGAACCATTTTCAATATATCTTTCTTGAAGAGTTCTCTAGCTTTCCACCTGAGCGGAAGATTGAGTTCACGATCAAGATGGTGTCAGGATCAGAGATAGTTTCTAATATTATTTACAGGATAACACCAATAGTGATTCATGAGTTTAAAGTTCAATTGGAATATCTATAAGAAAAGGTATTCATATGACCAAGTACTTCTCCATGGGATTATCCAGTGCTTTTTTACAAAAAGGCTAATGGGACTTCATGCTTGTGTGTGGAATATCTGAAAATAAGCTAGATGATGGGAAAGAACCAATATCTTCTTACATGCATAGATGAAATATTAGATAAATTGAGAGGATATAGGATCTTCTACAAGATTAATTTGAGGTTAAGAAACCATCAGTTGAGAGAGAGACCATCATAAATACCCCAGATAGCTTTTGGAAGTATATATGGTTTGTATGAGTTCTTGGTGATGTCATTCAGTATAAAAATTCACCAATAACACATAAACAACATAAAAATTTGTATTGAATCTAGCATACGAAATGTTAATATTTTCCCCAATCAAGCAACATAATCATAAACCATCCATAGTAATATGGTGAATGATATCAAAATAGAACATCCCCAGTCAAACTGATCATAAACCATTCAATAAAATATAGTAAATGGTATCATCATATATCAACCTCAATGAATCATAGGATTAAAAAAGTATCTTTACATAGTTACTTTAATAAGATCACTGAAAAATTCTTGAGGAAACTATCCTTTTTATATTTGAAATCAATTAGTATTAAAAAAATTGTGCAATTATAAAAGAAAACATTTTCTTTGAAAAGGACACTATAATATTATAAAGAAAGATTCAAAAAATTAAGGTGCCATGAAGATAGGAAAAACTTCTCATGGAATATAAGTTAAAAAACATTCATTTTGTATTTTTTTTAATAGAATACCCCAAAAGCACCTTATTTGGAGAAATAGAGGAATATTCCTTTTAAAACATTTTGTAAAATTTAAAACATGCTTAAAAATGAATTTAAAAAAATATTTGAGAATAGTAATGAAATTTTTTAAAACGTTTTTTAGAAAAAATGTTCATGGAAAAGAAATATTCCCCAATGAAGACTTAAATATAAATAATCTTGAATAATGATGAGATTGTGAAATAAATCATTACCACTTAGGTATCATTTGAATCATAAGCCTCATAAATGAAATAACTAAATATGGATATGTATATCATAATAACATTCATAATATGTATCATAAAAGTCATTCATGGACATAACAATCACTACACAAAAGAGACAAGTGGTGAATAAGACATATGTCCCATAGAAAGAAAAGTGAGATGAGAAACCCTTACCTCAGGTTCAAATTCCATAAAACATGTTCAAATATAGTATATAATGGTTTCAAATATGTTATTAATTTATAAAATAATTTTATTAATATTTATAATGTCTTATATGATTCTTTTATAACATCTTTCCACCCGTTCAATAATAATATTTCATTATTTTCCTTGTTTTGGGTGTTAGTTGTCTCATTTTCTCCGATATGTTTTGTCAAGAATTTACCAATTATTTTGTATAGGATATAGGTACATAATATCCAAAATTATATTAATGTTATAAATATAATATTTAATCATTAAATATATTCTTAAAACCATTATTTAATTTTTGAACATAGAAAATGAATCGTATCGCTTCGTGGAGACGGTAATTTGTATGTACGCACGAGCGATGATATCATTTATAAATGGTTTAAAGGGTACAAAAGTGGATGTTATATTAATTTTAAATAATAAATATCATTAAATAATTATCATATATATCCATTATGTCCATCATTATAACTATCCAAGTAAATTAGTGATGAAAAAGTAATCACACTGCTACGTGGAGACAGTAACTCATACGTACGCACGTGCGGTGATTTCATTATTCATAGGATGGATAAAAGGTATAATATGATTATTTCATAATCATAATAATATATCAATATATAGATGATACTATATTTAAAATTTCAGGATGGAAACAACACATAAATAGGAAGTAAAAGAAGAATTGATTTTGAATGAGTTGGTAAAAATGGTTACCACATTTTTGGTAGACTTACTTTAGATCTATTCCTAATGGATATAAGGTTGATATTGTTTGGGTGTAATTTTAAACTTTATCATTTGGATTAACCCTTGGATATTTATTTTTGACCTTAACCGTGGTTACCATTATTTTATTCACAATGGGTTAATGATGTTACTATAAATGAAAAAATGACTCATAAATGGAAAATTTATGATGTGTTCAACTGTATTCCATTAACATGTATGAAGATAATATATTTATGAATTTTAAATAATTTAATAAATTATTATTTTGATAAATTATCATTAATGTCAATTTTAAAACTATTCATTTACTTTGACTTCAAATACATCAAGAAAAAGGATTATTTGAATCTAATACTTTAAAGTGTCTCTTATATATCATATAGATCTAGAAAATTCATTAGGAACATTAACTCATCAAAATTATATAAAAAATAATATTTTTAAAATCAATTATTTTTTTCTGTTAATTAAATAAATATCGTATTAACATTTCACAAGCATTTAAGGTAATTATATAATTTATAAAGATAAAAAATAAATTTATAAAATGAAACTAATTTCATTAAGATAAAAAATAAAATTACGTTAATTCATATCTTTATTTTTTCATATGTGGACCCATAAATGATATTTAATACTAAAAAAGTGATATATTGTTATTATCTTTGATTTAAATAATATATAAGTTATTTTTATGGAAAAGTGTCCATTAAACAACTCAAATTCAATATTAATGTGATAAGGTTTGAATTATATTAATTAAATAATTTTTTGACAAGTTTATATTATGATTATTCCCTTATCTTTTTGTTTTAACCACCTATTAACTCTTTTAACAATTACCATATTATTAAAATTGTCTACTATATAAGGGTCAATAAGGTTACTATAAAATTCCAAAAGACCCATAAATGGACTATGATGAATTTAATTAATCATATCCCATTAATTTGGCCTAATTTATTTTTTTATTATTTTTTAATCATTTAATAAAATATTATTTACTATAAAATATATATAATGTCAATTTTTAGAACTATTCATTACATTGACTTCAACAATATCAAGATAAAATTTATAATAAAAAAATAATTTATTAAATCAAAAATATCTTATATTAATTTAGAATTTTTTTATCACCGTAATTATCTCAAATTATATTTATTTTAATATTTTTCATATCATTTATTTGATTTTTCCATTAACTAAATATTTACTGCATCATTGTTATTTAAGCATTTAAGGTGATTATTTATTCCCTAAAAAATAAAAATAAATTAACATGATAAATATAAATATTTTTTATTTAAAAATACTATTTATTTCCAAACATATCTTCTAGATGACCACATATTAAAAATGTTATACTTATTAAAAACAATAGTATGACATGTTTGACTTTTCATTAACTAAAATACAATAAGGGAATTAATGTCAACCAAGTGGCTCAAATAGGTCATAAATTCAACCCATGTATGATTTTAGTCGAAAATTAATCATCCAATATAATTGGTCTAAGTTTTAGGTTTATTTTATATTCCTTGTCATATTAATTTTACCTTTAATTGCATGATTTACCCTTTACCATGATAACAAAAAATACCAAGGTTACTATTCATATGGGATAAAAATAAAAGGGACCTACTTACTAAATTTATAACTTATGAATCAAAATATTGAATCCATTTTTTAAAATTCAAAATACAAAAATTGCATAATTTAATTTAAAATTAATCTCGCAAAAATCAATTAAAAAAATCTTGAAAAATGCTTTTCTAAGTTCAAAAATGTACTTATACCAAAATAAGGTATATAGATGATTTAAAATTTAAATAATTAGATTATAAATAACTATATATTAAATAAGTTACATTTATATGAAATTAAAATTATAATGTGTCTTTTAATATAAAGAAATTGATAGTTTTATAAAGATCGATATTTTTCACTATTCACTAGAAAATCAATCTTCTCATAAAATTACCAAAATTTAATAATAAGATAATTTTAATATTCTTACTTAAAAAATTATATTATTTTTATAAAAAAAATTATAAAAAATCTATAAATTTATTATAATATTTACTCATAAAAAGCAAGAAACCCATTTTTGAAGAAAATAAAATTTTTGAAGATAAAATTGACTTTACTAAAAAAGTGATTATTCACAATACATTTATTAATATATTAAAAATGAATTGGTTAATTATATATTTCATAATTTGTTTAATACTATTCGTTCCCACCAATTTAATGGTAATTTTATAAGGATAACATAATAATATTTCATTATTCGTTTAAGATGGGTGTTGCACGCAATGTAAGATATCAAAGAGGTTAATTTTAAAAAGAGACATATAATAAAATCTTGGGATGTTACAATGAACTTAAGAAATCATAAGATATCAAAACTCTCATTTTCCAAAAGAAATCATTTCATAATAATCAAAACATCACTTCATGAAAGATAAACTTTAGAGGGTAAATATAAGTGAAAATATAAAAGTTTTCACAAAATCTTTTAAAACATTGAAGTAAAAATTAATTTCATAAAAAATTGAAGGGAAATAGATGAATTTATAAAACCATTTTATAAATAGTTTCAAATAAAATATACTTAAAAATACATAAAGGTTACCAAAACAGATGTGGATTGGAAGATAAAAAAATTAATTTTGAAAGGATGGAAACCCTTTTGAATATTTTGAAATGCCTTTTCTAAAACCCAAATCATAAAAGAGGTAGTAAAAAATATATTTTAAAATATGAAAAGGTAAATATAGAGGTCAAATGAGAAAACTCATATTTGGGTTTCAAAACCTTAAAGGAAAAACATTTTTGTGAATAATGAACATGGAAATAGAGGAAAAAACATCTTTAAAGGATATGATATTTTTTCTTAAGAATGTTGTACTTTTATGAGAAAGAAATCCATCAATAAATCATATCTGAGTTAAAAACATAATTTTTCCCAAATATAAAAGAGTTAATATCTCATTAAATAGTAAATAAAATAATTTATCAATCATAGAAGAATGATGCTCAAGGAATAATATTTTAACTCGAAGAGAATAAATTTGAGTTAACCAAATCCCTTAAGGACATTATAATTCATAAATCATGGGACATTAAAAAAGGGGTTATGTGGTAGAAATATAAATACCCAAAAAAATTAACGCATAATAAAATAAATGGGAAGAATATACCCCACTTATATGAAATAAATTCAAGTACAATCATAACTCAATGATGAGAATTGTGTTTTGAAAAAAACTTATGGTAATGGAAATGTAACAATAAGAGGGTTACCATAAAATTTAAATTAAAGTATCATCAAATAAGATATTTTCATTATACTTAAAATCAATAGGTAATTTAATACACCAAATAAAATAAATTATGGTTCACAATATCAAACATGTCTCATGAATTTGAAAATGAGACAAAGAAACCCCTACAATTTCGGGAGTATTTAACTCAAAACCTCTTGAAAGAGGTAGATATTTAAATTGAAGTTAAATTAACAAGAATAAATGGTATTTAATGATTTAAAATCTTTATTAGTTAGTATATACACCACTTAAAATAAATTAGGTTCATAATACAAAACATGTCTCAAAGAGAGGAATTTGAGACAAAAAACCCTTACCTTGAGTTTCCGCTAACTCGACCTTGATCTAACCTCCTTTATAATGAATATAACTAACTTAACTACTTAATTAATAAAATTATTCAAAATTATTACCCTTTATATAAAAATTATTTATAATCCTTCATTATAAATATATTACTTAATTATAGTTATTTTCACTAATATAGGTTAGAACATATATTCGTTTGTCGTGTTCAAATGTCATCATAACAGAGTCAGTTATTAATAAGTGGTTTCATGTTAATCATTAAATGATTTTTAAATATATAATAATAATTTTTTTTCAATTATTACTTAATTATTATTTTCATTAAGTGAAATAAATGAATGTGATTTGTAAAAATGCAAAATGTGATAAACTAGTTTCAGCATGTTTAACAATCGAATGGTGATATATTAATAAATATTAAAAATATTAAAAAAAATATATAATCATTAATAAATATTAAATTAATTATTATTACATGATATTATCATTATATAACAATCCTTAATCATTTATGATATAATATTATAACATCATTCATGTAACTGGTAAAACCAACAAAAACGGTAACATTTTGTAATATTTTCATGGGTAAAGGAATGCTTTTAGATAATGATAGTATGAAATAATAAGAATAATAAAAATGAAATAATTATCATATATCCTCATTAAATCCATTTTTTGAACCATCCAGATGGTTGGTGATGGAAAATAAAATTCATTGTTCATGGAGGTGGTAGTTCGTTGTACGCATGATTAACAATCTCATTTCTTAATGAATGGAAGGAATTATGGTGTATGAAAATTTATCATTTAAAAATTTTATTTATGAAATAGTAATCATATTTATTCATTAAATCTAAATTTCATATCATCCTTGAGAGGTGGTGATAAAAAACAAACATGGCTTCGCGGAGGCGATAATCCACACGTACGCATGATCAATATTATATTGTCTTCTTAATGGATAGAAATGATTTAATATTTATTGTACAATTAATATAATGAAATTTTATTATACTAATTATATGGATTTAATTATATTAATAAGTTTATATAAGGTTAGGATAGTAAAAATTAATAAGTAAAAACTAAGAAGAAGTGGATGCTCCCATCGAAGACATGAATTTTCACTAATAATTCTCCTTTAAAATGAAGGTTGTATGATTAATAATGGTGACCATAGGATTTTTTACATGGGAGGGGGTTATAGAAGAAGATATTTTTCATATTTTAAAGGATAAATTTTAAGTTATGGTTATTATTTAATTAGTGGAAGTGTTTGCTTTTTATAAGTAAACAAAAGGGTAGTTTTAGAACCAACCCTTACATTTTCAATAATATAAAGTTACTATTCAAGGGTAAATGGCAACAAAAAGGAAAAAAGTAGATATTAAAGTGGATTTAGTTCAAAAATAACCTCAAACAATCATTTTAAAATATTTTTTAATCATTTTTTGTCCTTTTCCCCCGAGTAAAAAACTTTTTACCATTTTCACTTTTTATCGGGGTGACTATTTTTTAACCTTAGTAATTAATTATAATGAAAAAATTAAAATTGACCATATTACCTAATTTTAATCTTATAATTTTAAATTTTATAATAATTTTATCATAAAAAATTATAAATGTGTAAAAATTTAATTTTAAAATAAATGTGTGTAATCGCGTAAAAATAGTTTTTAGACAAAATGTGTTTTTAAGATTAAAAATTATGTATAAGGTAAATTTATAATGGTTATTTATTTACATGAAATAAATTGATTCATCAGGAAATAATAAAATTTATGAGTCTTTCATGTAAAACTAAAACTGAATATCACCTTTAAAATACTTTATTTAAAAAAAATAGTTGAATACAGTTTTTATTAAACTAACATTTTAATTTAGTTCTATAAAATGTTGGATGTATGATTTATATGCTCAAAGAAAATTTAAAAATTAATAATTTCATTACTTGAATAAATATTTTATTACTTAAAATATTTTTTTAATCTTCTAGGATACTCTTACATAATTATAAAATCATATAAAATATATTTTTTGCAAAAAACATATTTTTCGACTAAAAAATAACCTTTTCAAAAAAACTAAAAAATTAATACTAAGTATATTTTGATGTGAGTAATTAAAAAATGAATTTTATTATATCAAATTTAAATTCTAGAATTTTTAAATTTGGTTTTTAAAAGAAAATACATAATATAAAGAAAACAAATTTTATTGAAAATAACATTTTCAATATTAACTCATATTAATTATTTATCATCTGAATATGATAAATTTTAATGGTTTACCATATTGGTGTTTATTATAACTTTATTAATATTTTTATTCAAATATGTTTTGGTTTTTTAAATTTGGTATAGTGTGTAATGAAAGTTTTCAAACATAACATTGGTTTTACAAGGCCTATAATTTTATTTCGTTACACTTTTATCATAAAATGTGATCAAGCCTATTAATCAGTACACCAAGGTAATGAAAATATTTCTAAAATCATTCCTTATATAGTAATGATTCCTCATTGTCATCAATCAAAACTCACATAATATATTTCCCTTGAGAGGGTAATCGTTTATGAAGTATCTTAGGTAGCACCAATAGTCACACTTACATCACATCTTCTCTTCTACTCCACCTTCACATAAATCACCTTTTTTAATTGATGTATCATGATAAAGATTTCTTACCAAATCTCCCAGTAGACAAGTATCCTATAGGGTCAATGTCACGAACCATATATGGTCATCATCCAAACCGACGCCCGACCCAGTTCGTGGAATAACCAGAAGGGCGTTCCCTATCCCCATGAGCTAGAACAAGTGCCCAAGTATCATAAATAATGGTTTGGAAATGATTTTCCTGAGTTTAGAAACATTAAACAACCAAAAATAATAAATAAACTGAATCTGAAAATTCAATCCAAACACACTTTAAATAATATTTAAAATTTAATTACATAATTTTAAACAACACCCAATAGGTCTAAAACTCAAAAGGAGTAGAAAGTACAACTCTAAAACTACCACACAATAAGGGGAATCTCCCTAAATCCATCTACACGACATCACACCAAGGAAGGAGGCTAACAACCCAAACCACCATCTCCAAAGACCTTTCCCTTACCTATTTCAAACATTACCAAATCTACTTACACCCAAAGGTGTAAGTAGGCTCTGAGCCTAATCCCAATAGGATTCCACCCAAAAAATTCCATGTGATAAATATTTTAAGACAAAAAGCTTATAAGTTTTCATAAATAAGAAATGATAACTATAATTTTTGAAAGGATGCAACTTTAAATTAAAATAATTTCTAAGAGGGAATCTTTAAAGGATATACACTTATAATGAAAACACACATGCTACTAAATTTACCAACCAAATACACCATATGTCTACATTAAGTACAATATAGCCAATGAGCACTAGCCACGGGAAAACCCCATAGGCACTAGCTAGTTGTGGGGCCCTAGGTATATTGTATGTTGGTGTAAAAGTAACCATAACCAATAACCTTCTCATGCATGAGACACTAGGAGTGGAAACAACAATGTCCTAGTGGCCCCCAAACATCATCAAAGTTTAGTTAGTGTTGTCAACATCAATCAGTAAAATTGGGATGATGCCACTCCTAGATCACTAGCATGCTTGTCCTAGTCTGCCCACCTAGATACTCAAGTTTTCCTCTTTGTGATCAAACAAGTTCCACATGTTATAAAATACCATTTTCACATAAAAATACCATTTCTAAATTATAAACACACTAAAAAAATACCCAACATGTCTTTTCACCTTTTTTGTAACTCAATAAACCATTTAAAATTTTTATAAAAAAATTTCAAGAAGTAAAAAAAAAACTTGCACATAAAATCCATTAAAAATCCCAATTTCAAGGAAAAATGAACCCCAATGCCATACAAAAACAGAATTTTCATCCCTATAAACATTTAATAAACCACTTTCATATATTATAAAATTCCCTCAAATGACACCACATGAGTTACACATGAAAAACACACAATTTCAAGAAAAAATGCAACTTTAGAATCAAACGCTTAACTAATTCTATAAAAAATGATTTTTGAACCACACATAATAGGTAAGAAACGTTATGGGAAGGTTAATAAATAAAATATAACTCATAAAATAATTATTACACATGGAACCACCTACATTAAATGTCAAAACCCCCAAATATTTGTGCAAAACTTCAACCGCACCAAAACTGTGCCACAAGTGAGTTAAAGTAAACCCTAATTCACAAGATTGAACTAAGAAACTCAGTATTAAACCATTGGGAAGAAAACCTAGCTACTATAAATTTAGAACCTCAAGAAGGAGGTAAGAAACCCTAAAGAAAAGGAAGGAAAACAAAGAAGGAATCACTTGCTTAAAGAATCTTGAAGTTTCCCCACCAAAAATCCCTCCAAAAATGGATTCCAATGGAGTTTGATGTATCTTGGGAGCCTTCTATGGATTCTAGGGTATAAGTTTAGAATAAAGGGGCAGATTAGGTTTAATTCTGGAAGGGAAAATGGTCAAAATTATTTTTATAACACCTGGACATTGTGCACGGTTTTTCCGCACAGTTTAGTAAACTGTGTGTCCTCTTATATCTACCAAAACTTGTCCATTTTCTTAAAAATTAAAGGGGAACCTAGGGGGGACTAGGGGAAAATATAGTCCAAGAATATAAGAGAAAAATACCTAAAAATAATGACATGGATGTGATAATTCTCCCCATGATGAAAAACTTTTTACCCCAAAAAGTCAACCTGAAGCTTGATCAAAAAATAAGAATTGGTACTATTGATAAACCCATGATTTCTAATCACAAGTATCATTCACATCATTCACATTCTTCCAAAGTACCCAGAATGGTGGAATAGACTTTCCCCAAAGCACCTTCTCTTGGGAATCCACTATTCACACCGGCCGCTCAAACACTGATAAATTGGGTTCTATCTCCAACTCTTACCAATTAAACACATGAGACAGATCCAGATTGTACTTACTCAATTGGGATACAAGGAATACATTGTTAATATATGTCAATTAATAAGGAAATTTTAACCTATATTACACCTTTAAAATCCGCTTGAGGATCTCAAAAGGGTTGATATACCTTGGTGTTAGATTTCCCTACTTTCCCAATCGACAATGACCCAAATGAGGGGCCACCTTCAAGAATACTCGATCACCCATAGAGAACTCAATATCTAGACACCTATGACCATCATAATATTTTTGGAGACTTTGAACTATCAATAAACACTGCTTGATCAACTTGACCTTCTCATATGTCTCTTACACAAGGCTAGGCCCCAACAGTGAGGTCTCACCTACCTCATCCCAACATAGAGGGAACCGATAAGGCCGACCATAGAGAACCTAAAAAGAATACATTATAATAGAGGATTGATAATTTTTATTATAATAAAACTTGACCAATCCCAAATGGTTATCCAAAGATCCTCCAAAATCCAAAACACATGCACAAAGCATGTCCTCCAAAATCTGATTTTCCCACTCTGTCTGACCATCCGTTTGAGGATGGTATGTCATGCTCATCTTAATCTATGACCCCAAAGAAATCTGAAAGACTTCCAAAAAACTGAGAGGTAAAACTAGGGTCTCTATCTGAGACAACTACTAACTGAACACCATGAAGCCTTAATAACTCCTGAATATAAAATCGGCCCAACTCATCCACTTTGGTTGTATCTCTAATTGGAAAAAAGTGGGATGATTTGGTCGGATGATCAATCACTACCCAAATAGAATTATTACCCGAGGTGTATGAGGAAATCCAATAATTAAATCTACGGTAACCTCATCCCACTTCCAAGTACGAATGGGTAATTTCTGAAGCAAACCAGAGGTCCTTTGATGCTCAGATTTTTACTATTGATAAGTGTAGCATCTCGACACGAAGTCAGTTATGTCATGTCTCATACCTGGTCACCAAAACTATTTAAGGACATCATAATACATTTTGGTAGCTCCAAGAGGAATGGACCACTGAGATTGGTGGGTATCCTAAACCACCACTATCCTCAGAGACAACGGTACCACTGAACGGCCCTTGAAGCACAATATTCCCTTAGCAGACGAAGAAAAATCAGAAAAAATCTCCCCACCATGAAGACACTACATAGACTACTGACATAGCTCATCAATAGGTTGTTCCTACTGAATAGGCTCTAAAAGAGAAGGATTCAACTGCACACTTTCTAGAAAATTACCTCCACTATTCTACTTGGTCTCTACATGTGAAGAGCACTGTCTTGGGTTCCCTTAAATGATTAATGGTTTTGGGGGTACTTAGGTGCAGCAGAGTGGCTGACCAAGGTTGTCTCTCAAAGAGGCAGTAATTGAAACAACTTATTAATGGTATTATGAAAATAACATAAAATAGAAGAAAACACACTATATAAAAAGGATGGGATATTTTTAAAAAATTATAAACCTTTATGAAGTTTTCTGGAAGAATATTGTTTTTTTAAATGAAGTTTGACTAATAAGACACAACGCAAAGATACTTTTCATAGAAAATATTTTTAAAATACATAATAGATATAACTCTACCTATTCATTTACTTATTAATCATTATAATTTAATTTAATACCCACTTAATTATGATCCTCTAATTTGTTAACCCTCAAACCCTACGAGAGTTAACTTAACCACAAAGATGAAATTACTTAAACCCTAGGTTGGCTTCGGAACACACAATCACAGCACCCTTCTTTGATTTATGTTCTAAGGTTATCTAATGGTCAGTGGTTAATTAGATCACATATCCATTCTAGAGATGAGGATTAATTTAGTTTATGTATTATATTTTAACTCTACAAACTTATCATGTGTGGTCTTGTATTACCGATTATGATCGCGCTCTCACAATTCACACAATACTCGACCTCGCGTGTTTTTTTGTTAATTGTTCAATTGCTTGCTTAGTTACTTATAATTTAAAAAATCAATTCATGTATCATATTAAGTGAATTACATTATCTCAATGATTCAAAATAATTAAATTAATAGGGTATAATATAGATCGATCACTAAGAAAACTACTCTTCTATGGGTGGTGTGGTCATCATGGAGAAGTTTTGTATGAGAAAATGATTGAAAGGGTAGAACTCAATATAATCTACAATCTTGAATTCCAAACCAAAGAGGAATATAATAATATGAAAATTTAAAAACACAGAAGATTAATTGAATAAAAATTCAAGATACAAGCATGAAAGTAAAGAAATATAAAGAGGAGGTGGGAGAGGAGATCCTTTTTGGAAGAGATGTTTGCACAAGGCCTTACTTCTTCAAAGAGTTGTGAGGGGCTCCCAAGAGACACAATTTCTCCCAAAACTTCCCAATTCCACGACCAACCATTCCAAAGAGTGAAAAACCCAATTTATATAATAGTGGGGAGGCTAGGTTCAAAGTGGTTTCAAGTGTGAATAGGGAATCTCGCCCAAATATTTTAAGCCAAATTTCACCACCCATTTGATATCCAAAAAGCATAAAACATCTGTTCTTCCATAATAATGATTTGTGAAGAATTGGGTTGGAGAAATCCTCTCAAAATTTGGGCTCAATCCATGCACGGATGTAGAAGTTATGTCCCAAATACAGAACTCATGTCCAATCTGGCCAGTCCATCCCAACTTTGACTTCATGGCCCATTTTCACCAAAAAAATGCATGATTTAACTCCAATGTCCTAAATTAAAGTTGTAGAAAATTAAGTTAGGAAAAAATTTAAAAAATATTAAGTTCAAATAATTCAAATAAAATGATTTATGTTCGAAATACTGCAATGAATTTTTAAAGGGTAAAACTGAAATTTTCATCAAATTTTCAAATGAATGATCTAATCCCAAATATTCCATAAATGAACATAGTTACCAAAATGTGAGGAAATTATATCATTTATTATCAATAAAATATTCAATAAAAAAATTTATCAACTCCCCTACACTTACCCTTTTCCACTCCCGGGAAAAACCTCATATCATGTATTCCGAAAAATTGTGACAAGTAAACATCAATATCAAATCAAAACAAATTTTAAAACACATATCCTTGAGATCCAAAAATTCCACACCAAGAAACAAACGATACCATGACTCATAAAAAATAACTATTTCAAGTTCTCTATTTATATCATTCAATATATTTCCACTTCATTTATCCTCCCATACACACAAAACACTTACCTCGCTCGAATTTTCTCTTATCACGCAAATGTCAATTTTTCAGCAATGTCTTTCTCATAAAAACTCATGAAAGGGTCACCATAGGCTTGATAAATTTATAAATCACCACCTGATGTGATTCAATGACATTTTTTTATCATGATTAATTTCCAGGGTTGTTCTCTGGCTTTTGGTTGGTAGGATTTAGATGTGAAAAATAATGAGGCTGAATGAGGTGGATTGACTCTTTTTGAACCAAAAATTCCATTAATATAATTTTCACTTAAATATGGAATCCTCCTTAATCCCCATGGCATAGATTCATGTTCATCATCATGAAAAATAAATTAATGTTCACACTATTCAACATTTCAGCAGTAAAAATGTCAATCTTTACAAACATGATTTTCTTGAAAGCTTCAGATAGGCACAACTTTCTCCTCTATTAGAAGCTTTAGAAAGGCACAGCTTCAATTATCATGAAAGCTCCAGAAAATGAACAAATTTCAATATAATTATTTTCTTCAACAGAAAATACATCTCTTCAAAATTTAATTTTCAATCCAAAGTATCACAGAATATGGTAGCACAACACAAGATAGTTTCCCCCACACTTAAGTTCAACTAGATTATGAAATTTCACTTCAAGAGTTGGTTAGATAGGGATAATTGGCTTGTAATGTGGAAAACCTAACATGATTTTCATGGATTCTAAGGGATACAAAGATTAAATTTTCAAGGTAGGAAATTATAAAAAATAATAATTCTTTGAAATAGGGACTTTAATACCAAACAAATGCCTCAATCATTTAAACATAAGTACCACAAACCCTCAAGTTTTGACAGGAATAAATCAAATTCTGGTTAAATCAAGCATGGTTTGGTTCTCTCAAGAAATGAGTTAAATGTAAAGAATATGAAAATAATGTTTCATAATCCTTATAGGAAATTGATTTCAAATATAAAGATAGTGATATGTGGCATGGGATTCAAAATTCAGAGTACTTTTCATGAAATTACTAAATATTTGAACTTGAAACAAAGTTATTTTCATCATTCATTTAAGCTTGGTTTCATGGGATAAATTGTTTCACTTATTGATATGAATTTTAAAATGGTGATGAGAATCATTTCATCTCAAAAGTTTCAAAAACACACAAAAATTTGAAAAATAAACACACAAAATTTGTAAAACATGCAATTTTTTTAAATCATTGAAAAATAGGAAAATAATTGAAATTACTAAACTAGAAGGTTCCATCCCCCACACTTAAAATATTTCATCGTCCTCAATGTGAACCCATGAGAAGATATATGAACATGAAATGTATAATTTTAAATAGGACAAATAATAAATAAGTGAAAGGTTTAGGAATAGCCTAATATTCTTAAGTGATGATGGGGTTATTCAGTATGATGAAATCTACTACATCAGTAAGAATTCCCTCAATGTATTTCTTCAAATGTTTCCCATTGACTATAAATCTCCTTCCTATGTCCTATTTTGTGATATTCACTTCACCATAAGGAAAACATTAGTCACAACATAAGGACCTAACCATTTTGAATGCAACTTACCAGGCATTAGCTTCAATCGTGAACTGTAGAGAAGGACTTTCTCTCCAACATGAAACACCCTTTGTTGGATCATTATATCATGAGATGCTTCAATCTTTCCTTGTAAAGCCTTGAGTTCTCATATGAAGACAATCAAATCTCTTCAAGCTATTGAATTTTCAATTCCTTTATATTCCAGCTTGTTCCAAATCCATGTTTCATTTCTTTATAGCCCAATAATCCTGATGCTCAACTTCCATGTGGAGATGGCACGCTTTCCCAAAAATAATCTAAAATGGGGACATACTGATGGTAGTTTTGTATGTTGTCCTATATACCCATAGCTCATCATCAAAGTGTTTTCTCCAATCCTTCATATTCGACTGCACGGTTTTCTCCAAAATTTGTTTCAACTCATGATTTGAAACCTCAACCTGGCCATTTGTTTGGGGGTGGTATGGTGTTGATGTTTTGTGTGTCACCCCATACTTATGAAGGAGGGAAGACAAATTCTGATTGCAAAAGTGTTTCCCTTGGTCACTGATGATGGCCTTTGGTACTCCAAACCTACAAAAAAATCTGTGTCTTGAAAAATTCCACTACAACATGAAAATCATCAGTCCTGGTGGCCTTAGCCTCCACCCATTTACTCACATAATCAATAGCAACAAAAATATACATAAACCCAAATAAAATAGGAAAATAATCCATAAAATTGATTCCCCATACATCAAAAATCTCACAGTATAGTATGGGTTGTTGGGGCATCTCATATCTCCTAGAAATTTTCCCAATGTATTGGCAACGAGAAAATGACTTATAAAACACATGGGCATCATGGAATATGATAGGCCAATATAATCCAGAGTCCAAAACTTTCCTAGTTGTCCCTTGGGGTCCAAAGTTCCCACCACAAGTAAGTGTATGACAAAATTGAAGAACAGACTCAAACTCATGATTAAGAACACACCTCCTAATAACTTGGTCACTACACATGTTCCATAAGTAGAGATCATCCCACACATAAAATATAGACTCACTCTTTAATTTTTGGACTTTATGTTTCTTTAAATTTGTAGGGATTTCAAAGGCAACAAGGTAGTTAATTAAATCATCATATCAAGGATACGTACCTGAGATGGAATAAAGATGCTCATCAGGGAAAGTGTCTTGAAGTGGTAATTGGTTCAAGGTGTCATCCTCTAGTATGTGAGTAAGCCTACTCATGTGGTCTGTCACCAAGTTTTCTGAACCCTTATTTTCCTTTATCTCAATATCAAATTTCTGAAGAAGGAGCATCCATTGGATAAGTCTGGGATTTGCATTTGGCTTCTTCAAGAGGTACCTCAGATCTACATGGTCAGAAAAAACAACTACTTTAGATCCCAATAAATATGAATGGAATTTATCTAAATCGAATATGATAGAAAGAAAATCCTTTTTTGTGGTTGGGTAGTTTGATTGGGATGAATCTAGTGTTCTCGATACTTAGGCAATCACATGTGAACGTCCCTCTACCCACTGAGATAAGATAGCTCCAACCGCAATATCGGAGGCGTCACACATAAGCTCAAAAGGAATGTTCCATTGTGGGGGATATATGATAGGTGGAGTGGTCAGACACTTCTTCAGCTCATCAAATTCTACCCTGCATGAATCATCAAACACAAAATCAGAATCCTTTTTAAGTAATCATGATAAAGGAAGAGCAATATTACTAAAATCTTTGATAAAGCACTGATAAAATCATTCATGCCCTATGAAAGATCTAATATAACGCACACATCAAGGATATTGTAAGGATGAAAAAATGTATATCTTATATCTATCATCCTTTATCCCATGTTTTGACACTACATGACCTAAGAAAATGCCATGTTCTACCATAAAATGACACTTTTCAAAGTTCAAAACTATATTCATCTCAATACAACAATTCAACGACTTTCCCAAAATACTTAGACATTCATTAAATGAGAATCCATACACTGTAAAATCATCCATAAATACATCCATGCAGGTCTCAATAAAATAAAATAAAATACTCACCATGCATCTCTGGAAGGTACCTGGGGCATTGAAAAGTTCAAATGGCATCCTCTGGTAGGAAAATGTACCGAATGGACAAGTTAATGTTGTCCTCTCCTAATCCTACAGATTAATAGGAACCTGAAAGTATCTAGAAAATCCATCCAAGAAACAGTAGTGTGTTTTCCCAGCTATTCTCTCAAGAATTTGATCAATAAATGGGAGGGGAAAATGGTCCTTTTGAGTAGACTGATTTAGTTTCCTATAATCAATACACACACACCAACTATTTTGAACCCTCATCAGAACTAACTCATATTTCTCATTTTTAACAACTGTAACAGCACTTTTCTTAGGCACAAACTGAATAGGACTTACCCACTGAGAATCTCAATTGGGAAAGATTATACTTGCCATGAGCAATTTCTCAACTTCTTTTTTTACGACTTCCATAAGATTTGGATCCAGTCTTCTTTGTGGATACCTAATCGGTTTATCCCCATCCTCCAAAATAATCATATGCATGAAAATGGAGGGGATAATACCTAATATGTCAGCCAAGGTCCACCCAATTTCCCAAATTTTCTCCCTCAAAATATTCAAAATCTTTTCTTCATGTTCAAAAGGAAGATTATTAGAAATTATAACAGGTAATCTCTTTCCACTTAACAAGTATGACTATTTTAGATTTGGTGGTAATGGATTGAGTTCCAATGTAGGTGGTGATGTATGGATGGATAAATTGAAGGAAATGGAATATGTGCACAATGAACATTAGTATTAGAATATAAATCATCAAAATCAGAGAATAAAACATCAAATCCCTAAGCATACTCCATAGCCATGTCATAATAATATTGAACATGATCAAAATAAAAATATGAATCCATTTAAAAATCAAATCTAAGAGAGTTTTGTGCATTATAAACAGGTGTGGAAGTACTCTTAGACATCAAACTAGAACCAATTATCATAATCTCCCTAATCATGGTATAATCAAAATCCATGGGGTTTTTACTTGGTGGTTCAAAATGGGAGATAACAAAAGAAGAATGGTCCTATGAGGGGTACTTTATGGATTCCATGACATTAAATATCACAAATTCATCTCCAAATTCCATGGAAATTGTACCCTCATTGACATTTATGATAGTTTTTATAGTTTTGAGGAAGGATCTACCTAAGATAATGGGAGCATGAGAACTTACCTGATCATCCTCCATTTTAAGAACGTAGAAATCTGCTGGAAAGATCATATCTCTTACCCAGACAAGTACATAATCAAGGACTCCCACTGGATATGCTATAGCTCTATTCACCAACTTCACCACTACTCTCATCGACTTAAAATCATCAACCTGTAAACAAGATAATACAGAGTGAGGCATCACATTTATGGAAGCTCCCAAATCACAAAGAGCATCAAAAAAATTCAACTCCCCTATGGTTCATGGGATAGTGAATCTCTCAAGATCCTTGCACTTTGTTGGCATTGCTTGAGTTGGTGTAATGAATTCTAAAACATTCCCTCCAAGATTGATCCTCTCATTTCCCTTTAGCCCTCTTCGATTGGTACAAAGTTCTTTTAAAAATTTAGCATACCTTGGGATTTTCTTAATGGATCCAAGTAAAGGGATTCTGATCTCCACACGCTAGAATGTGTCCAAAACCACCTTTTGCATCACCTCCTCATCCATGTTCTTGGTTTGAACAACTCTGTTTATAAATAAAAGGATTTTAGGAGGAACATCATCAATATTTTTTTTAACCTTTATCTTTCTCCTTTGGTTTCTCTTCAGCTGGTCTTGAATGGAGCTTCTCTAGAGTTGAGGTGAATCTCGGTGGAATAGTGGGTGCAGAAGTATCATTCATTTGATTCCCACTTATCAATGTGATGGAACTTACATTTCCCTTTGGATTTAGAATAGGTTGGGAAGGTAAATTTCCAGAATTCTTAATTACAAGTTCATGGAGGGAAATGGCAATCTCTCTCATTTGAGTCTTCAACTCCCTCAGCTCTGAACCTTGACTCTTAAACTTATTCTATTGATTAAGAACAATTTGTTTCAAAAGATCATCAGTATTAGAGTCTAACTTTGATTGAAAAACCCCTGGTTGTTTTCTTGATGATGCTTGAGCTTCAAATATCCTTTGGGGTTGTTGGAAACCCTATTGGTAAGGTGGAGGCTGCTAGAAGTTTTGTTGAAAAGGGGAACTTTGTTGTTTTCCATAGCTATACCTCATGTCTGATTGATCCTTCCACCCTTGGTTGTATACTGGTAAAAAGGAATCAAACTTCTTTTGTGGATGTGGCTGTTGTTGTTGCTGATATGGTCTCCCAGGAAACACTGCTGCAAAATCTTATGTTTCTTGTAGTTGGGGGAAACAGTTAGTTGGAAGGCTTGTCTCAGTGAAAATGCCACAAGGCCTTCAAGGAGGGTGTTGGGATGTATTTTCTTCCAAATCAATTTTCCTCGCCATAGTGGTCAATTCTTCCAACCTAGTATCAATCAAATGATTTTCAAGAGAGGAAGGACTTACCTGATGTACTCCCTGGACATGTGGTGTACCTTGATCCCCAAATTGTTTGGAATTTTGGTCCATCTTCTAAATCAACGCACATGTAGATACTGGTGTTTTTTCCACTAATTTTCCTCTAGACACGGCATCCACCATGCTCCTCTCCATAGGTGTGAGTCCTTAATAGAAGTATTGGGTGAGGATTTTCTCACTGATTTAGTGATGTGGGCAGCTTGTGCACAACTTCTTGAATTTCTCCTAGTACTCATACATTGACTCCCCTTGTGCTTTCTTAATCCCTGATATCAATTTACGAATGGAAGTGTTTTTGATGATGGAAAAAATATTTTCAAGAAAATACATTTCAAATCGTTCCAACAAGTTACATCTTCATGTTGTAAATAATACAACCAATCCTTTACAGCTCTATCAAATGAGAATGGGAATGCTCTTAGTTTTATTTGATATCCAGAAACATTTTTTGGTTTTAAGGTGGATCAAACCACATTAAATTATTTCAAATTTTAATTTGGATCCTCACCAGATAATCTGTGAAATTTTGGAAGAAGGTGAATTAATCCAGATTTCAATTCAAAGTTTGATTTGAGATTTGGGTATGCAATACAATTTGGTTGATAATTAATATCAGGTGAATCCAATTCACAAATGGTTCTATTAAGTTCATTTCCATTATTTTTAGTCATTGGTTATTTTTTTAAGTTGTACATATAAGTTTTTCCAATTTCAATGTTCTTAGAGTGGAGGAATTCTCTAACTAGTTGAATGTTGAAACTTCCCATAGACTGAGAATTTCTGATTCGAGCCCGAAGGCTACGTTCAATCTCATGGTCAAGATATAATAGATCTTAGAGATTAGTTTGTGTCATAAATCAATGAAAGATAAAAAAGAAATGAATAAAAGTGTACTATAATAAAAATAAATGAAGTTTGAGTTAGTCTGATAAAAATAAAAGAAGAGAGTAAGAGAAGAGAAAAAAAACTTGAGAAAGGGGAAAGAAGAAAGAAAGAGAAGAAGAAAAAGAATTAAATGGAAAATAAAATAAATAACTCTAATTGGTTGAATAAATTACTTGCCTCCCCGGTAATAGTTCCAATTTTAAGAGCATTGTTGTGGGTTCCCTGAAATGATTAATGGTTTTTGGGGTACTTAGGTGTAGCAGAGTGGCTGACCAAGGTCGTCTCTGAAAGAGGTAGTAATTGAAACAACTTATTAATGGTATTATGAAAATAACATAAAATATAATAAAACAAACTACATAAAAAGGATGGGGGGATTTTACCAATTATAAACCTTGATTAATTTTGCTGGAAGAAGATTGTATTTTTTTATTTTTGAAATGAAGTTTGACTAATTAGACACAACGAGAAGATACTTTTCTTAGAAAGTATTTTTAAAAGACATAATCAATCTAAATATACCTATTAATTTACTTATTAATCATTATAATTTAATTTAATACCCACTTAATTATGATCCCCTAATTTTTTAACCCTCAAAACCTACGAGAGTAAACTTAACCACAAAGATGAAATTACTTAAACCCTAGACTAGCTACGGAACACACAATCGAAGCACCCAGATTTGATAGATGTTCTAAGGTTAGATTATGGTTAGTGGTTAATTAGATCACATATCCATTCTGTAGATGAGGATTAATTGAGTTTAGGTATTATATTTGAACTCTACAAACCTATCTCACGTGGTCTTGTATTACCGATTAAGAGCGCGCTCTCACAATTCACACAATACTCAGCCTCGCATGTTTTTGAATTAATTTTTGAATTATGTGATTAGTTTCTTATAATTTAAAAACTCAATTCATGTATAATATTAAGTGAATTAAAGTATCTCAATGATTCAAAATAATTAAATGAAGAGGGTAGAAGATAGATCGATCACTAAGAAAACTACTCATCCATGGGCGGTGTGGTCATCATGGAGACGTTTTTCATGAGCAAAGGATTGAAAGGGTAAAACTCAATATAATCTCCACTCTTGAATTCCAGACCAAAGAGGAATATAAGAATATGAAAAGAGAAAAACACAAAATATTAATTGAATAAAAATTCAAGATACAAGCATGAAAGCAAAGAAATACAAAGAGGAGGTGGGAGAGGAGAGCCTTTTTGGAAGAGATGTTTGCACAAGGACTTACTTATTCCAATAGTTATGAGGGGCTCCCAATAGACTCCCTTTCGGCCAAACATTTCCAATTCCACGATCAACCATTCCAAAAAGTGAAAACACCAATTTACAGAGTAGTGGGGAGGCTAGGTTCAAATTGGTTTCAAATGTGAATGGGGAATCTCGGCCAAATATTTGAAGCCAAATTTCACCACCTATTTGTTATACAAAAAGTGTGAACCATCTGTTCTTACTTAAAAATGATTTGTGAAGAGTTGGGTTTCCGAGATTCTCTCAAAATTTGGGCTCAATCCATGAGCGTATGTAAAAGTTATGTTCCAAATACAGAACCAATGTCCAATCTTGCGAGTCATGCCCAACTTTGATTTCATGGCCCATTTTCACCAACCAAATGCATGATTTAACTCCAATGTCATAAATTAAAGTTATATAAAATTAAGTCAGGAACACATTTAAAAAATATTAAGTTCAAATAATTCAAATAAAATTATTTATGTATGAAATACTACAGTGAATATTTAAAGGGTAAAACTGAAATTTTCATCAAATTTTCAAATGAATGATCCAATCCCAAATATTCCATAAACAAACATAGTTACCACAATGTGAGGAAATTATATCATTCTTTATCAATAAAATATTCAATAAAATTTTGTTTTATCAAATCCCCCACACTTACCTTTTTTCACTCTTGGGAAAAACCTCATATCATGTATTCTGAAAAATTGTGACAAGTAAACATCAATATCAAATCAAAACAAATTTTAAAACACATATCCTTGAGATCCAACAATTCCACACCAAGAAACAAAATATATCATGCCTTATAAAAAACCATTATTTCATGTTCTCTATTTATATCATTCAATATATTTCCACTTCATTTATCCTATCATGCACACAAAACACTTACCTCACTCGAATTTTCTCTTATCACACAAATGTCAATTTTTCAGCAATGTCTTTCTCATACAAACTCATACAAGGGTCTCCATAGGCTTGATTAATTTCTACATCACCACCCATTGTGATTCAAGAATAGGTGCTTATCATTAGTAATTTCCAGGGTTGTTCTGTGGCTTTCGGTTGGTAGGATTTAGATGTGAAAAAATCTGAGGCTGAATGAGGGGGCTTGACTCTTTTTGAAGCAAAATTGCATTAATATAATTTTCACTTAAATATGGTATCCTCCTTAATCCCCATAGCATAGATTCATGTTCATCATCATGAAAAATAAAGTAATGCTCACACCATTCAATATTTCAGTAGTAAAAAATTCAATCTTCTCAAACATGATTTTCTTGAAAGCTCTAGATAGGCACAACTTTGTCCCTCTATTAGAAGCTCCAGAAAGGCACAACTTAACTTATCATTAAAGCTCCAGAAAAGGAACACATTTTAATATAATGATTTTCTTCAGTAGAAAAAACATCTCTTAAGAATTTAATTTTCACCCCAAAGTATCACATAATGTGGTAGCACAACATAAGACAGTTTCCCCCACACTTAAGTTAAACTAGATTATGAAATTTCACTTCAAGAGTTGGTTTGATATGGATAATTGGCTTGTAATGTGGCAAACCTAACAGTATTTTCATGGCTTATAAGGGATAAAAAGATTAAATGTTCAAGGTAGGAAATTATAAAAAAATGATTCTTTGAAATTGGGTCTTTAATACCAAAAAAATGCCTCAATCATTTAAACATAAGTACCTCAAACCCTCAAGTTTTGACATGAATAAATCAAATTCTGGTTAAATCAAGCATGGTTTGGTTCTCTCAAGAAATGAGGTAAATGTGAAGAATATGAAAATAATGGTTTATAATCCTTACATGAAAGTGATTTCAAATATAAAGACAGTGATATGTGGCATGGGATTCAAAATTCAGAGTACTTTTCATGAAATTACTAAATATTTGAACTTGAAACAAAGTTATTTTTAGCATTCATTTAAGCTCGTTTTCATGGGATAAATTTTTTCTCTTATTGATATGAATTTCAAGATGGTGATGAGAATAATTTCATCTCAAAAGTTTCAAAACACACAAAAACATTAGTCACAACATAAGGACCTAACCATCTAGAATGCAACTTACCATAAATTAGCTTCAGCCGTGAACTGTAGAGAAGGACTTTCTCTCCAACATGAAACTCCCTTTGTTGGATCATTATATCATGAGATGATTTTGATATTTCCTTGTAGATACTTGAGATCTCATATGAAGACAATTGAATCTCCTCAAGCACTTAAATTTGCAACTTCCTTTGGATTCCATCTTGTGCCAAATCCATGTTGCATTTCTTTATAGCCCAATAATCCTGATGCTCAACTTCCATGGGAAGATGGAATGATTTCCCAAAAACAATCTGAAATGGGGAAATACTGATGGGAGTTTTGTATGTTGTCCTATATGACCATATCGCATCATCTAAGTGCTTGATCCAATCCTTCCTATTCGGCTGAACGGTTTTCTGCAAAAAAAATTCAACTCACAATTTAAAATCTCAGCCTGGCCATTTGTTTGGGGGTGGTATAGTGTTGATGTTTTGTATGTAACCCCATAATTCTGAAGGAGGGAAGCCAAATTCCAATTGTAGAAGTATGTCCCTTGGTCACTGATGATGTCATCTGGTACTCCAAACCTACAAAAAATATGTGTCTTGACAAATTCCACTACAACATGATAATCATCAGTCCTGATGGCCTTAGCCTCCACCCATTTACTCACATAATCAATAGAAACCAAAATATACAATAACCCAAATGAACTAGGAAAATGACCCATAAAATTGATGCCCCATACATCAAAAATATCACAATATAGTATGGGTTGTTGGGGCATCTCATATTTTCTATAAATGTTCCCAATGTGTTGGCAACGAGAGCATGGCTTGCAAAACACATGGGCATCATGGAATAAGCTAGGCCAATATAATCCACAGTCCAAAACTTTCCTAGCTATCTGTTGGGGTCCAAAGTTCCCACCACAAGAAAGTGTATGACAAAATTGCATAACAGACTCAAACTCATGATTAGGAACACACCTCCTAATAACTTGGTCACAACACATGCTCCATAAGTAGGGATCATCCCACACATAAAATCTAGACTCACTCTTTAATTTTTGGACTTGATGTTTCTTTAAATCTGCAGGGATTTCAGAGGCAACAAGATAGTTAACTAAATCATCATACCAAGGATGCGTACTTGAGATGGAATAAAGATGTTCATCAGGGAAAGTGTCTCAAAGTGGTACTTGGTCCAAGATGTCATCCTCTAGTGTGTGAGTAAGCATACTCATGTGTTCTATCACCAAGTTTTATGAACCCTTCTTGTCCTTTATCTCAATACCAAATTTATGAAGAAGGAGCATCCATCAGATAAGTCTGGGATTTGCGTATGGATTCTTCAAGAAGTAACTCAGAGTTGCATGGTCATAAAAAACAACTAATTTATATCCCAATAAATATGAATGGAATTTATCTAAAGTGAATATGATAGAAAGAAAATCCTTTTATGTGGTTTTTTAGTTTGATTAGGATGAATCTAGTATCCTCGATGCATAGGAAATCACATGTGAACATCCCTCCACCCAATGAGATAAGACAACTCCAACCGCAAAGTTGGAGGCATCACACATAAGCTCAAAAGGAATGTCCCAATGTGGGGGTTGTACGATCGGTGGAGTCGTAAGACACTTCTTCAGCTCATCAAATGATACCCTGCATGAATCATCAAACACAAAATCAGAATCCTTTTGAAGTAATCATGATAAAGAAAGAGAAATATTACTATAATCTTTGATGAAGCGCCAATAAAATCCTGAATTCCCTAGTAAAGATCTAATATCATGCACACATGAAGGATAGGGTAGGGATGAAATAATTTCTATCTTAGATCTATAAACCTTTATCCCATGTTTTGACACTACATGCCCTAAGACAATGCCATGATCTTCCATGAAATGACACTTTTGAAAGTTCAAGACTAAATTATTCTCAATACAATGATTCAACACCTTTCCCAAACTACTTAGACATTCATCAAATGAGTATCCATACACTATAAAATCATCCATAAATACCTTCATATAGGTCTCAATAAAATCAAAAAAAAATACTCACCATGCATCTCTGGAAGGTACCTGAGGCGTTGCAAAGTCCCAATGGCATCCTCTGGTAGGAAAATGTACCGAATGGAAAAGTGAATGTTATCTTATCCTGGTCCTCTAGAGCAATAGTAACCTAAATGTATCAAGAAAATCCATCCAAGAAACAATAGTGTGTTTTCCCAGCTAGTCTCTCAAGAATTTGATCAATAAATGTGAGGGGGAAATAGTCCTTGCGAGTAGACTAATTTAGTTTCCTATAATCAATACACACACGCCAACTATTTTGAACCCTCATAATAACTAACTCATCTTTCTCATTTTTAACAATTATAACACAACTTTTCTTAGGTACAACCTGAATAGGTTTTACCCACTAAGAATCTGAAATGGAAAAGATTATACCTGCCTCGATCGGTTTCTCAACTTCTTTTTTTACGACTTCCAGAAGATATGGATTTAGTATTATTTGTGGATGCCTAATAGTTTTATCCACATCCTCCAAAATAATTCTATACATGAAAATGGAGGGGATAATACCTGATATGTCATTCAAGTTCCACCCAATTTCCCTGATGTTCTCCCTAAAAAGATTCCAAATCTTTTCTTCATGGTCAAAAGAAATATTATTAGCAATTATAATAGTTAATCTCTCTCCACTTAAATAGTATGATTACTTTAGATTTGGTGGTAATGTATTGAGTTCCAATGTAGGGGGTAATGTATGGATTGAGAATTTCATGGAATTGAAATATGTACACAATGAACATCAGTATCAGAATATACATAATCAAAATCAAAGAATAAAGTACCAAATCCATCAGCATACTCCACATCCATGTCATAATTAGATTGAACATAATCAAAATAAAAATATGAATCCATTTCAAAATCAAATCTAAGAGAGTTTTGTGCAATATAAACAGGTGTGGAAGAATTATTAGACATCAAAATAGAACCAATGCTCATAATCTCCCTAAGCATAGGACAATCAAAATCCAAAATGGGAGATTGAAAAAAGAATAATGGTCCTATGGGGGTACTTTATGGATTCCATGACATTAAATATCACAACTTCATCTCCAAATTCCATGGAAAGTGTACCCTCATTGACATTTATGATAGTTTTTGTAGTGTTGAGGAAGGTCCTACCTATGATAATGGGTGCATGAGAACTTACCTGATAATCCTTCATTTTAAGAATGTAGAAATATGCTGGAAAGATCATGTCTCTTACCTGGATAAGTACATCCTCAAGGAATCCCACTGGATATGTTATAGATCTATTCTCCAATTACACCACTACTCTCGTCGGCTTCAACTCACCAAACTGTAAAGAAGAGAATACATAGTGAGGAATCACATTTATGGAAGCTCCCAAATCACAAAGAGCATTAGAAAAGTGAAAATCCCCTATGGTTCATGGGATAGTGAATATCTCAGCATCCTTGAACTTAGTTGGAATTTCTTGAGTTGGTGTAATGAGTGTTGACACATTCCTTCCAAGATTGATCCTCTCATTTACATTGATCCCACTTCGATTGGTATAAAGTTATTTTAAAATTTTGGCATACCTTGGTATTTGCTTAATGGATTCCAGTAAAGGGGTGTTGATCTCCACATGCTTGAATGTGTCCAAAACCTCCTTTTTCATCGCCTCCTCAGCCATATTCTTGGTTTGACCAACCCTTTTTATAAAGGGAATGGGTTTAAGAGGAACATCATCAATATTTTTCTTACCTTTATCTTTATCCTTTGGTTTCTATTCAGCTGGTCTTGAATGGAGCTTCTCTGTAGTTGAGGTGAATCCCGGTGGAATGGTGGGTACAGAAGTATCATTCATTTGATTCCCACTTCTCAATGTGATGGCACTGACATTTCCATTTGGATTTGGAGTAGGTTGGGAAGGTAGATTTCTGGAATTCTTAATTACAAGTTCATGGAGGTCAGTGGCAATCTCGCTCATTTGAGTCTTCAACTCCATCAACTCTGAACCTTGACTCTTCAACTCATTCTGTTGATTAAGAACAATTTGTTTCAAAAGATCATCAGTAATAGAATTTACCTTTGATTGAGAAACCCCTTGTTGTTGTCTTGATGATTCTTGAGCTTCAAATTGCCTTTGGGATTGTTGGAAACCCTGTTGGTAAGGTGGAGGCTGCTGGAAGTTTTATCGAAAAGGGGGTCTTTGTTGTCATCCAGAGTCATACCTCATGTCCAATTGATCCTTCCACCCATGGTTGTATGCTGGTGAAAAGGAATCAAACTTCTTTTGGGGATGTGGTTGTTTTTTTTTCTAATATGGTCTCCCAGGAAACACTTCTACACAATCTTCTATTTCTTGTAGTTGGGGAAAACAGTCAGTTGGATGGATTGTTTCAGTGAAAATGCCACAAGGCCTTGAAGGAGGGTTTGGGATGTATTTTGTTCCAAATCAATCTACCTCATCATAGTGTTCAATTCTTCCAACTTAGTATCAATCAAAATATTTTCAAGAGAGGAAGGACTTACGTGATTTATTCTCCTGACATGGGGTGTACCTCGATCGCCAAATTGTTGCGAGTTTTGGTCCATCTTGTAAATAAACACACGTGCAGCTACTGGTGTTTTTTCCACTAATGATCCTCTAGCCGTAACATCCAACATGCTCCTCTCCATAGGTGTGAGTCCTTTATAGAAGTATTTGATGAGGATTTTCTCATTGATTTGGTGATGTGGGCAGCTTGTGCACAACTTCTTGAATTGCTCCCAGTACTCATACATTGACTCCCCTTGTGCTTGCTTGATCCTGGATATCTCTTTACGAATGGAAGTGGTATTTGATGCTGGAAAAAATATTTGAAAGAAAAGACGTTTCAAATCGTTCTAACAAGTTACATCTTTAAGTTATAAATAATACATCCAATCCTTTGCAGCTCCATCAAGTGAGAATGGAAATTCTCTTAGTTTGATTTGATCTTCAGAAATATTTATTGATTTTAAGGTTGATCAAACCACATTAAATTCTTTAAAAATTTTATTTTTATCCTCACCGGATAATCCATGAAATTTTGGAAGAAGGTGAATTAATACAGATTTTAGTTCAAAGTCCAATTCGAGATTTGGGTATTCAATGCAATTTGGTTGATAATTAATATCAGGTGTAGCCAATTATCAAATGGTTCTATTAAGTTCATTTACCTTATTTTCAGCCATTGGTTCTTGTTTTAAGTTGGACTTAGATGTTTTTTCAATTTCAATGTTCTTGGAGTAGAGGAATTCTCTTACTGGTTGATTGATGAAACTTCCTGTAGACTGAGAATGTCTGATTCGAGCCCGAAGGATACGTTCAATCTCAGGGTCAAGATCTAAGAGATCTTCGGGATTATTTCGTGTCATAAATCAATAAAAGATAAAAAAAAGTAGACTATAATAAAAATAAATGAAGTTTGAGTTGGTCTGATAAAAATAAAAGAAGAGAGTAAGAGAAGAGAAAAAAAACTTGAGAAAGGGAAAAGAAGAAAGAAAGAGGAGAAGAAAAATAATTAAATGAAAAATAAAATAAATATCTCTAATTGGTTGAATAAATTACTTGAATCCCTAGAAATGGTTCCAATTTTAAGAGCTCTGTCATGAGCACCCTCAAATGATTAATGGTTTTTGGGGTACTTAGGTGTAGCAGAGTGGCTGACCAAGGTCGTCTCTCAAAGAGGCAGTAATTGAAACAACTTATTAATGGTATTATGAAAATAACATAAAATAGAAGAAAACACACTACATAAAAAGGATGGGGTATTTTTTTACCAATTATAAACCTTGATGAATTTTTCTGGAAGAATATTTTTTTAATGAATTTTGACTAATAAGACACAACGAGAAGATACTTTTCTTAGAAAATATTTTTAGAAGACATAATAGATCTAAATATACCTATTAATTTATTTATTAATAATTATAATTTAATTTAATACACACTTAATTATTATCCTATAAATTTTTAACCCTCTAACCCTATGATAGTTAACTTAACCACAAAGATGAAATTACTTAAACCCTAGGCAAGATTTGGAACACACAATCGTAGCACCCTACTTTGATTGATGTTCTAAGGTTAACTTATGGTTAGTGGTTAATTAGAGCACATATCCATTTTTTAGATAAGGATTAATTGAGTTTAGGGATTATATTTGAACTCTACATACTTATCATGTGTGGTCTTGTATTACCGATTAAGATCGTGCTCTCACAATTCACACAATACTTGACCTCGCGTGTTTTTGTGTTAGTTTTTCAATTGCTTGCTTAGTTTATTCTAATTTAAAAACTCAATTCATGGATAATATTAAGTGAATTAAATTATCTCAATGATTCAGAATAATTAAATGAAGAGGTTAGAAGATAGATCGATTGCTAATAAAACTACTCTTCCATGGGCGGTGTGGTCATCGTGGAGATGTTTTGCATGAACAAAGGATTGAAAGGGTAGAACCCAATCTTGTCTCCACTCTTGAATTCCAGCTCAAATAGGAAGATAAGAAGATGAAAAGGTAAAAACACAGAAGATTAATTGAAGAAAAATTCAAGATACAAGCATGAAAGCAAAGAAATACAAAGAGGAGGTGGGAGAGGAGAGCCTTTTTGGAAGATATGTTTGCACAAGGCCTTACTTCTTACAAGAGTTGTGAGGGGATCCCAAGAGACACCCTTTCATAAAAACCTTACCAGTTCCCCGACCAACCATTCCATAGAGTGAAAACACCAATTTATAGAGTAGTGGGGAGGCTAGGTTCAAAATGGTTTCAAGTGTGAATGGGGAATTTTGGCCAAATATTTTAAGTCAAATTTCACCACCCATTTTACCTCAAAAACGCATGACCCAAATGTTATTACAGAATAATTATTTGTGCATAATTGGGTTTTCGAGCTCCTCTCAAAATTTGGGCTCAATCCATGTGTGTATGTAGACATTATGGCCCAAATATAGAACCCATGTCCAATCTGGTGAGTCCAGCCCAACTTTGACTTCATGACCCATTTGTACCAATCTAATGCATGATTTAACTCCAATGTCCTAAATTAAAGTTGTATAAAATTAATTCAGGAACATATTTACAAAATATTAAGTTCAAATAATTAAAATAAAATTATTTATGTTCGAAATACTATAGTAAATTTTTAAAGGGTAAAACTGGAATTTTCATCAAATTTTCAAATGAATGATATAATCCCAAATATTCCATAAATGAATATAGTTACTATAATTTGAGGAAATTATATCTTTTATTTTCAATAAAATATTCAATAAAATTGTGTTTTATCAACATGCATCTGGGAAAAAATCCCCATCAGAGTCCACTCATCATTGGACTTCCTCAAAGCCTATACTGGTACTTTTCTGATCAAGGCATAAGCCACCACATTACCCTTGCCCAAGGTATAGACAATATCAAAGTTAAACCCTTATAAATACTTGATCCGATGACACTACCTTAGATTAAGATACTTTTGTGAGAAGATGGAGGCTAAACTCTTATGGTCAGAGTAGACCACAAACTTCTCCCTAAAGAGGTAGTGACGCCAAGTATTCAAAGCATACATAACCACTGCCAATTCCAAGTCATGGGTCGGGTAATTATTTTCATGTGGTCATAGTAGGCGGGATCCATATTCCACCACATGATCACCCTACATAAGCACACACCCAAGACCCATACTGTAACGACCCAAAGTTTTATTAATGGAATTACCGTCTTATAATTATGCCTTATAGTATAATCCCATTAGGAATCACAATGAAATATTATGTTACTAAATACTATGTGATCATTAAACATAATTTTGCAACTTCTTTGTTTTGAATTTCAAAAATTTGACATACACGGTTGTGATCAATAAGATTTTTGGAGTCCGATAGGAGAAAATTAATTTTTGGTAAATAGTAACCTACCTTTATGAATAGTAATATGACCCTTATGAATAGTAAATCATCCAAAATAATATTAACCTTACCCATGAATAATTAAATAAAATTTAGGCATCTTATAAAGTGGAAATTCGACCATAGTAAAAGTATTGGTATTTTTATAAGTCATAAATAATTAATTATAACTAATTAATTAATTTAAAATAAAATTTATTTTCTTAAAATGTGTTTATAAATTAAAAATTCTATGTCTCCTAGTTTTAAGATAATTTTAGAAGACCTTACAAAATTTTTGAAATCATTATAAAATCAGTTTTAATTTTAAAAACTGTATTTTTCAAGTAAATTATGATTTTAATTAAAAAATAAATTAATCATATTTAGAAAATTATTTTTGAAAAATGGAATTAATTTTTTGATTCTACACATCAAAAAATGGTTGGGGTTAATTTTTGGGATTTTTATAAAATACTTGATTTTTTTATGAATAATGAAATATCATAATTTACAAAAAAGCTAATTATAGAGTCATGCATGATGTTCTGATGATGTAAGGACAATTGTTTCGGATTCACATGATAAAATTATTATTATTGGTCATGGAAGACTCTCTATTCCTTTTATTGTGGAGAAATAATAAATTAATGAATATTATATTGAGAAAACCCCTCTCCCCTCCACTATAAATACCACCCTTCACACCCTCATTTCCTCACAACTCTCAAGCTTTAAACCATGTCTAAACTTTGCCCAAGAATCTTCCCTAGCCCCTCCCCCACGTCCAATAGCTTCTGGTCTCATCAAAAGACCGATCCTAGGTCTCTTAAGGAGGATCTCAAGAAAAGGATTCAAGAGGTAATTTCTCTCTCTCTTTTCCTTTAATTTCCTTTCAATTTCAGGTTCTTTTCTTATTCTCTACCAAAATATATTCATCCATGTGGTATGGTAACTTCAGTATCATAAATATACTATAATTTTATGATACTAATTGGATATTATACCATCCAACACCCTTCTACTCTTCCTTTTATTTTATAAAAGAAAACGTTGTCTGTGAGGTGTTAATCTATCACCTTCAAGAACGACATGTTTTCTTTTTCAATTTCAACATTCAGATCTGGTCATGAAACCATTTTTATAGTTGAACCAGAATATTTTATATTTATTATGCCTTACTTAAAGTTTTGTAACTAACTTATGTACATATTACTAAATTATTAAACAAAACAAGTTCGTTGTGGTCAAAAAACCGCCCAAATTAACCCAAACAATCATCATTTAATTCTTATCTAATGATTCATCCACATGGTATATAATATAATTCATTATAAGATAATTTTAACTTATTTAATATCATTAATAACATGAAATATCAGTTTTTTATGTTTATCCATGTTCTACACGAACTTTCATTTATGAATACAAGTGAACCACGCAAGAAACCCATAAATATGAACATTCCCAAACAATGTTTTTTAAACTATATAACACATCCAAAGGAATATAAAATAACTTAATGATACCATAATGAACCATATTCATGTACATAAGGTTATTTAATTGTTAATTAATGAATATAATGCAGTTATACAGGACATTAAAGTGAAGAAAGCGTTCGGATACAAGGTAAGGGGAAAATCTTGAACCCAACTTTCTTTCATTGGGTTCTCCATCTTTCACTAAATTTTTTGTATGGTCACTACTTAAAAAGAATTTTTTAATAATTATATTACCTTCTATGGGATATAAATTTTTTCTACTGAAGTTTATGTCAAACAAATATTTTCCTAAAGAACTGTTCTTTCAAAAACACACCTTTTACTTCTCACTCAAGGTTTATGGTTATCGTATCAAGTGTGTTATTCCCACTTAATTTTGGGAACCCAATGTCTATGAATGTGTTCTTATGAGATGAAACCCATTCCTTTACATGGGTTAATTATGTTAATTTTTTATATATGTTCATTGTGGCATACATGATAAATGATAATGTTATGATGTGACGGGTGCACCCAGAATTATACAATGCTCCAGTGCATTGGGTAAAGTGATTAATCTCATGAGTTTAAGTGAAATGATGTGTGAACAAGATTATAGATTTTTTCACAAGTATGTGTGATATTTAACCACTAAGACATGATGTTTCATTTTTTATGAATTTCCACATTTCAAGTCTTTTATTAATGATTCCTCTCATGTTCATGATATTGTGCCTATGTTATGATTATGCTCACCCCATGCTATATTATTCTTATCTATCCTCTTACTGGGATTTTAGATAACCCCTTTTGATGTATATCCTCAGGTGACTACATGTACTAAGGAGAGGTAAAGTGCCAATAATAAGTTGGAGAAGAAGGAATTAAATAAATTTTTATTCTTGATATTGTAATTGTTATGTATGGTCCTAGTTTTCCCAAGACACTAAAGATTTGGATCCTCTATGTGTAATATTATTATGTTTTTTATATTTAAAATGATGTAATAGTAATGAAATAAAATGTTGGGTCACTATATTTGGTATCAAAGGTAAGGTTTAGTTAATTTGGGAATTAGGATTAGTTAACTCTAGAGAAAACCTTTAGCATGAGACTAAGTACAAATATGCACACAAGAATATTTATATATGGATCCCATAAGTCTTGATTTTAGTGTAATATTTAAAAATTAATAAGTTATTTATTCATGACTTTTTGACTTATGTTTTTTTCTAACCTTTTCTATTTTAGAAAATGGTGGGAACTAGGAGAAACCAGTCCAAAAACTCATGCGAGGGCCAATGCAACGATTGCCCAAATGACATCCCCAATGATTTGGGTGGTGGAGTTCAAAACTTCATAATGATTCTTACCCAACTATCTTAGGTTATGAATAATAATCATAATAATGGAGAATGTCCTCCTTCACCAAAGAGGGAGCAGTTGTCTGTCGAATGTTTTATGCGGCAACGACCACCGGCGTTTAGTGGATCTTATGATCCACTAGTTATGGAACAGTGGGTCAAATCCATGGAGAAGATCTTTTCTCTTCTTCACTATTCTGATATGTAAAAGGTGACACTAGCCGTTTATCATCTAGATGGAGAGGCTGATCAATGGTGGGCTTTGATTAAGAACACCAAGCCAATGGAGGAAATTAAAGAGATGGAATGGAATACTTTAAGATCATGTTTCTTAATAAGTATTTCCCATTAACTCTTTGTATAAATATGGAGAGAGAATTCATAGATCTCAAGAAAAAAGGAGGATAATCCATCACAACCTATGAATTAAATTTCAAAAGGCTTTCAAGGTACACTTCAGGTTTTTTTATCAACGATGATAGAAAAATTGATAGATTCTTTAGTGGATTAAAACCACACTTCAAAAGGCTCTTGAAATTCAAGACTTTGGGAGTTATGAAGAAGTTGTTCGATGTGCTCTCAAAGTGGATATGGAGTTTGGAAAATGGTCCCATAGCTATGGTGATAAGAAACAAAAGATGCAGTTTCAATCCGGTGGATCTAATGAAAAAGGTGGGAAGAAAAATCAACAACCCACATGCCAAAAATATGGGAAGTTTCACCATGGTAACTGCCTCAAAGGGATAGGGAAGTGATTCAAGTGTGGTAAAGAAGTACACCATTCTCAAGAGTGTCGAAAATACATGAAAAGGAAAGATAATGTGGTGAAATAAAGGAGAGAACCACCCATGGTTCAATTATACAGCTATAGGGAGCAAGGGAACTATGCAAGCCAGTGCACTAAACCTTGAGTTCTTAGGGTAATCGCCATCATCAGCCACCAAAGCTAAAAGAGTAAGGGAAGTCTTATGCCATCACTACTGTGGAAGTGGATAAAGATAATTAAATCATAAAAGGTGCACTTCTAATTCACTGAAGAATAGAAAAATTATTATTTGATTCTGGTTCTACGCATTCCTTTATATCTTGCAAGTTTTCTAGAACTGTAGAATTGAATCCCTAAAACCTTGAAGTAGAGAAATCTGTAAAAACACAAAGTGGTGAAATCATTGCAACCCAAGTGTTTGACTCTTCTTCTATTGGCGTATGTGGGAAGATTCTTCCAACGAACCTCATAATACTTCCCTTGGTGGAATTTGATGCTATAATGGGAATTGATTGTCTCTCATTATATAGAGAACATATCAATTTTCAGGAAAATGAAATATCTTTTTATAATCCGAACCATCCCATAATCCTATAAAAATGAAAGGAAGATCATGAATCTCCTTTGAAAAATCCTTCAACGGTGTGGGTGTTGATTCCCTATGAAGAAGCATACCTCTCCTAAATGGTTGAGTCAAAGGAAAGTGCCAACCTTGAGGAAATTCACATCATGAGGGAATACAGTGATGTATTTTCTGAAGAGTTACCTGGAATTCCCTTAGATCGTGAGGTAGAGTTCTCAATAGAACTCATACTTGGAGATACTCCTATATCAAAGTGTCCCTATAAGATGGATCCTATAGAACTGGAGGAGTTAAAGAATCAGCTACAAGAGCATTTGGAAAAAGGATTCATAATCCCTAGTGCATCACCTTGGGTTGCACCAGTGCTCTTTGTGAAGAAGAATGGTGGAATAATGCGCTTGTGTATCTATTATCGGGAACTCAATAAGATCACCATAAAGAACAAGTATCATCTTCTAAGGATTGATGAATTGTTCGATCAGTTAAGAGGAACTCAATACTTCTCAAAGGTGGATCTTTGTTCTAGATATCATTAGCTAAAGCTGACGAAGGAAGATATTCAAAATACTGCCTTCCGTACAAGGTATGGGCACTATGAGTTTCTTGTGATGCCCTTCGGACTTACTAATTCCCCTTAAATATTCATGGATTTGATGAATAGATTATTTAGACATTACCTCGACAAATTTTTGGTAGTTTTTATTGATGATATTCTTATCTACTCCAAGATCAAGGAGGAACATGAAGAACATCTAAGACTTGTGTTGGCAACATTGAGAAAGGAGAAGTTGTACACCAAGTTCAGCAAGTGTAACTTTTGGATGAAGCAAGTCACGTTCTTGGGAAATATGATCACAAGTGAGGTAATTTCTGTGGACCCTTCAAAAACAAATGTGGTTGAGGAATAGTCCAGGCCCTCAAGTGTCACAGAAATCTGTAGTTTTCTTGGATTAGCTGGGTACTACCACTGTTTTGTGAGAACTTTCTCATGATTTTCAATCCCACTAACTAAGTTAACAAGGAAATGGGTAAAGTATGTATGGATGAAAGAATTTTAGGGAAGATTCAAAGATCTAAAGAGAAGTTTGATCACTGCACATGTACTCACATTACTGAAAAGTGGTGAAATTTTTGTGATATATAGTGATTCTTAAAAGAAAGTCTTGGGTTTCGTACTCATGAAAAATGATAATGTGACATACTGCACCTCACAAAAGTTGAATATCCATGATAAGAACTACCTAATGCATGATCTAGAGCTAGAATCCGTGATTTTTTCCTTAAAAATCTGGAGGCACTACCTTTATGGTGAGAAGTGTGACATATACACCGACCACAAGATCCTAAAGTATATATTCACATAAAAGGATCTCAACATGCGTCAAATGAGATGGTTAGATCTAATCAAGGATTATGATTTCTCTATTCACTATCATCCTGGAAAGCCGAACAAGGTAGCTGATGCTCAAAGAAGAAAAGAACCTGCTACTCTATCCATGTTGTAGATTGAGAAAGACCCTATTTTCTTGGATATGCAAAGGATGGATTTGGAAATCATAAGGGAAAGGGATACATCCAACCTTGCCCAAATTATTTCACAACCATCAATCAAAGAGATGATTAAGGGGGCACAAAGGGATGATGTGGAGTTACAAAATAGGGTGAATGTAGTAAAGGAAGGGAAGCTGCATGAGTTCCATATCGACGATGAAGTTTTGATTTGGTTTGTAACGTAGCTTTGTGTGCCTTCATCACCTAGGATAAAGAATGACTTATTGGACAATGAACATAGCTCAACTTTCTCTATCCATCCTAGTGGCACCAAGATTTATTGTGATCTCTGAGAACACTTCTGGTGGGATAACATGAAAAAGGAGATCACAGAATATATCTCATGGTGCTTGGTATGTCAGCAAGTTAAAGCAAGGAAAAAAGTCCAAAGGGTTGATGCATCCATTGCCTATACCCATGTGGAAATGGGATAATGTTACTATGGACTTTGTCACGAGTCTCCTGAAGACGTCAAAGAGAAATAATGTGATATAGGTTGTGGTTAACCGACTCACCAAGATTTCCCATTTTATCTCTATTCAGGAATACCTCTCGCTTGAACAACTTGCAAAGATATATGTGAAGTAAGTGGTGAGACTGCATAGAATTCCACTCTCGATTGTCTTTGACCATGATCCAAGGTTCACATATAAATTCTAGATGAGGCTTTAATATGCTTTGAGTACTGAATTAAATTTCACCACAGCCTATCACCCCCAAACTAATGGCCAATCTGAAAGGACTATTCAGATACTTGAAGATATGCTAAGAGACTACTCTCTAGAATTCAAAGGTGGATGGGATCAGCATCTCCCATTAGTTAAGTTCTCATACAACAATAGTTTCCACTCGAGTATTCAGATGGCTCTATATGAAGCTCTGTATGGAAAACGATGTAGAACTCCAACTTGTTAGGATGAAGTTGGTGAAAGAAAGCTAATTGGACCCGATCTAGTGCAAGAGATAACAGAGAAGGTTCAAGTCATCCAGAAACACATAAAAGCTACTTAGAGTCGGAAAAGGAGTTATGTCAACAACCTTCGAAGGGACTTAGAGTTCGACGTTGGAGATAAAGTCTTCCTTCGAATATCACCATGGAAGAGAGTCATGCATTTTGGAAAGAAAGGGAAGATAAGCCCAAGGTATATTGGCCCCTTTAAGATCCTTGACCGTATAGGAGTCTTGGCCTATCGGCTTGAACTTCTACCAAATATGGCTCAAGTTCATGATTTGTTTCATGTATCAATCCTGAGTAAGTACATAACTAATCCCTCACATATACTGAACTCAAAGGTGGTGCAGCTGGAAGATGATCTCTCTTATAAAGAGCAGCTAGTAGAGATTCTGGACCGGAGATATAAGGTTCTACACAACAAGACAACCCACATTGTCAAAGTTTTGTGGAGGAACTATAAGTTTGAAGAAGCTGCTTGGGAACCAGAAGAGGTGATGAAGGAGAAGTACCTTCACCTGTTTATATAAAACAAAATTTCAAGGGTGAAATTTCATAAGGGGGGAAGAATGTAACGACCCAAAGTTTTATCAATGGAATTAACTTCTTATAATTGTGCCTTATAATATAATCCCATTAGTAAGAACAAAGAAATATTATGATACTAAATACTATGTGATCATTAAACATAATTTTTCAACTTATATGTTTTGAATTCTGAAAATCTGACATACACGGTTGTGATCAATAAGATTTTTGGAGTCTGATGGGAAAAACTTACTTTTTTGTGAATAGTAACCTACCCTTATGAATAGTAATATGACCCTTATGAATATTAAATTGTCCAAAATAATAGTAACCTTACCCATGAATAATTAAATAAAATTTAGGCATCTTAGAAAGTGGCAATTTGACCATAGTAAAAGTATTGGTATTTTTGTAAGTCATAAATAATTAATTATAATTATTTAATTAATTTAAAAGAAAATTAATTTTCTTAAAATTTGTTCATAAATTAATAATTCTATTTCTTCTAGTTTTAATATAATTTTTTAGGACCTTAAATAATTTTTTAAAGCATTATAAAATCAGTTTTAATTTTAAAAACTGTATTTTTCAAGTAAATTATGATTTTAATTAAAAATTAAATTAATCATATATAAAAAATTATTTTTGAAAAATGGAATTCATTTTTGGATTCTACACATTGAAAAATGGTTGGGGTGAATTTTTGGGATTTTTCTAAAATACTTGAATTTTTTATGAATAGTGAAATACCATAATTTAAAAAATAAGCTAAATAAGCTAATTATAGAGTCATGCATGATGTTATGATGATGTAATACCAATTGGTTCGGATTTACATGATAAAATTACTATTTTTTTCATGTAGGAATCACTATTCCTTGTCTTTTGGAGAAATAATAAACTAATGAATATTATATTGAGAAAACCCCTCTCCCCTCCAATATAAATACCACCCTTCACACCCTCATTTCCTCACACCTCTCAAGCTTCAATCCTTGTCTAAAATCTACCCAATAATCTTCCATATCCCCTCCCCCACTTCCAATAGCTTCTTGTCTCATCAAAAGACAAATCCTAGGTCCCTTAAGGAGGATCTCAAGAGGAGGATTCAAGAGGTAATTTATCTCCCTCTTTTCCATTAATTTCCTTTCAATTTCAAGTTCTTTTCTTATTATCTCCCCACCCATATTCATCCACATGGTATGGTAACTCCAGTATCATAAATATACTGTAATTTTATGATACTAATGGGATATTATATCATCCAACCCCTTCTCCTGTTCCTTTTATTTTATAAAAGAAAACGTTGTTCGTGAGGTGTTAATCTATCACCTTCAAGAACGATATATTTTCCTTTTCCATTTATAACTTCATATCTGGTCATGAAACCATTTTTATGGTTAAACCAGAATATTTTATATGTATTATTTCCTATTTAAATTTATGTAACTAACTTATGTACATATTAATAAATGATTAAACAAAACAAGTTCATTGTGGTAGAAAAACCGCCCAAATTAACCCAAACAATCATCATTTAATTATTATCTAAGGATTCATCCACATGTTATATAATATAATTCATTATAAGATCATTTTAACTTCTTTAATATCATTAATAACATGAAATATAAGTTCTGTATGTTTATCCATGTTCTACATGCACTTTCATTTATGAATACAAGTGAACCACTCAAGAAAACCATAAAAATGAACATTCCCAAACAATGTTTTTAAAATATATAACTCATCCAAAGGCCCATAAAATAACTTAATGAGACCATAATTAAGCATATTCATGTACAAAATGTTCTGTAATTGTTAATTAATGAATCTAATTTTTTTATACATGACATTAAAGTGAATAAAGAGTTTGGATACAAGGTAAGGGGAAAATCTCGAACCCAACTTTCTTTCTTTGGGTTCTCCCTCTTTCACTCCATTTTTGGTATGGTCACTCCTTAAAAATAATTTTTTCATAATTATATTACCTTTTCTGGGATATAAATGTTTTCTACTAAAGTTTATTTCAAACAAATGTTTTCCAAAAGAACTCTTCTTTCAAAAACACACCTTTTACTTCTCACTCAAAGTTGATGGTTATCATATCAAGTATGTTATTCCCACTTAATTTTAGGAACCCAATGTCTATTAATGTGTTCTTATGAGTTGAAACCCATTACTTTCAATGGGTTAGTTATGTTTATTTTTTATATATGTTCATTGTGGCATGCATGATAAATGATAATGTTATGATGTGATGGGTGCGCCTGGAATTATATAGTGCAATATGAATGTTTCAATGTGACGGGTACGCCTGAAATTATACAGTGCTCCAATGCATTGGGTAAAGTGATGAATATCACAATTTTAAGTGAAATGATGTGTGAACAATATGCTATATTTTTTCCCAATTATGTGTGGTAGTTAACCATTAAGACATGATGTTTTATTTTTTATGCATTGCCACATTTCAAGTCTTTTATTAATGATTCCTCTCATGTTCATGATCTTTTCCTATGTTATGATTATACTCACCTCGTGCAATATTGTTCTTATATATCATCTTACTAGGCTTTTAGATCACCCATTTTAGTGTATATCCTCAGGTGACTACATGTACTAAGGAGAGGTCAAGTGCCAATAAGAATCTAGAGAAGAAGGAATTAAATAAATGTTTTTTCTTGATGTTGTAATTGTTATGTTTGGTCCTAGTTTTCCCAAGACACTAATACTTTGGATACTTTATGTGTAATACTATTATGTTTTTTATCTTTAAAATGATTTAATAGTAATGTAAAAAAGGTTGGGTCACTATACATACTTGAAGTATCACAATACACCACATACCCCTTTCCATATTCTGGAAAGATCAACATGAGGGGTGGTAGTCAACTATTGCTTCAACTCCTCGAAGTATTCCAGACATTCTGGGGACCATTCAAAATTCACCCCTTTTTGAGTGATCGTGGTCATGGGCGAAGCAAGACGAGATAAATATCAAACAAAACGCCTATAGTAACGTACCAGACTGAGGAAACTCCTGATCTCGAACACATTCTTTGGCTACTCCCATGACATAATTACACCGATCTTCTCAAGGTCCACTAAAACCACCTGTTTTGATATGACATGACCCAAAAACTTCACCCCCCCTGATTTAGAAAGTGCACTTGGACAACTTTTCATATAGGCGATGATTCCACAGGGTGCCCAAAATGATCTGCAGGTGATGATCATGCTCCTCCTCAGACCCATAATAAAATATGATGTCATCCAAAAATACCACAATGAAAGCATCGAGATATTGGTGGAACACCCTATTCATGAGTTCCATAAAAACTATTGGAGAATTAGTCAACCCTGAAGGCATGACCAAATACTCAAAGTGGTCGTACCTACTTATGAAAGTTGTTTTCGAGATATTCGCCTCTCTTACCCTGACTTGGTGGTGACCTGAATGAAAAATCTATATTGGAAAACCACTTTTCCCCTTTCAAATGATCTAAAAATTCATCAATTCAGGGTAAAGGATACTTTTTCTTGATTTTTAACTTATTCAGTTTCTGATAATCAATACACAACCAAAGGGACCCATCAAACTTCTTCACAAAAAGAACATGAGAGGGCCAAGTAGAGATGCTTTGGATAATGAGTCCTTTGGACTCTAAATAATACAGCTATATCTTTAATTCCCTAAACTCGGTGGGGTCTATACGATATGAGTTAAGAGATATTGGTTGTGTTCCTGGTGCCAAATCAATTGATAACTCCACGTCGTGCTCCAGGGGAAATCCTGAAAAATCATCTAGAAAAACCTCCATGAACTCATCCACTACATGAGGTAATCCACCCTTAGGAGCATGACTGTTATCCTCTAAAATGAGTGATGATAACTGGAAGATAAGGTTTCATAATTCTTGTGACAATAGGGTCCCGGTGACAGCACAGACACCCCGCCTTAACAAGGTCGTCGGGTCCTGGCCTACCAGGTACCACCAGTTGCCTTGCAGACAGACACGTGGGGCCCACCCCAGGGTCCACTCATATGCCCGAATGGGTTATCTGACTAATGATAGTCCCCATAGGCCAACACATGTCTTTTCCAGTGTGTTTTTTCCTCACTCACACACGCCCTGAGAAACTTTCCAAGAGGTCACCCATCCTGATCACTACTTCAGGCCAAGCACGCTTAACTGTGGAGTTCTAATCAGGTAGGCTCCCGAAAAGGAAGGTGCACCTTGTTGACATGAGTCATATCATTTAGCCATTTGACCCTTTATCATTCAGGGGTGTTACAATCACCCCCCCCCCCCCCCAGGGCATAATGTCCTCATTGTGGGCCCTACATCTCAACCCAGGTAGTGCACCGCACTTAAGGCTGGGTACCACCTCTGATACCAAATGTGACAACTGAGTCCCGGTGACAGCACAGACACCCCGCCTTAACAAGGTCGTCGGGTCCTGGCCTACCAGGTACCACCAGTTGCCTTGCAGACACGTGGGGCCCACACCAGGGTCCACCCACATGCCCGAACGGGTTATCTGACTAATGACAGTCCCCACAGGACAACACATGTCCTTTCCAGTGTGTTTTTTCCTCACTCACACACACCCTGAGAAACTTCCCAGGAGGTCACCCATCCTGATCACTACTCCAGTCCAAACACGCTTAACTGTGGAGTTCTAATCAGGTAGGCTCCCGAAAAGGAAGGTGCACCTTGTTGACATGAGTCATATCATTTATTCATTTAACCCTTTATCATTTGGGGGTGTTACAATTCTGGGAGTGGAAATCCCACACGACCCGATCGAGGATCTCATTCCCCAAGAAAAACCTAAGGACTCCCCTCAGGTTCCATGAAACTCACCTACCACCTATAGAAATCGATATGTTCTTGGAAATACACCATCCAATCCATGCTGAGGATTAAATCAAAAAGATCCATATCCAAGACCAGGAGATCCCACTCCATCTCAACCCCTGACATGGAAATCACACACAATGGGCACCTGATACCTTGCTCCTTCTTCTTACCCAACAGCGTTACCAACTCCATCACAAAAGACAGCAACTCAATTGGAAAATTTAGTGTATTCACAAGACGGGCAGAGATAAAATAAATAAAAGCATCGTTATCAAAGAGAGCAACAGCTATATAAGATGCAATTAAAATGGTACCTCAAACTATCCAAGGTCCTACATCTGATCCTAATAGTTCTTGATCCATAGCATGAAGATGACTAGTCTTTACCTGAGAATGGACACTCACCTATGGATATGTCCTGAATTAGATCTGCCTAGAAGATGACTTATCCCTGCCTCCACAGCCACCAAACTGATATCCCACCATCCTAGATGGCTCTGACTAAACTGACACTCCCCTAGAATCCACAGATCCTGCCCCACTCTGAAGGGGATGTGTCACCTTGAAAAAGTGATGCAATTGACCCATAGCTCCACACTAATAACAAGTCCTTGGAGTAGATGTACATGCAGTTCAGGTGTGCCCTCGTGTCCCGCACTGGTGGCACACAAAGAACTTTGCATTAGAATCCACAGATGAAAATTGCCTTGGAGGATGGCCTGAATAGCCACCTCCCTTCTTCCCCTGCTCCTCTTGCTTCCTTTTCTTCTCAGATGAATTGACACTGCCCATCACTGATACTATCTCAGAGAAACCAGACCTCCCCTTTCAGTTAATCTCTACCATACAGGATCGATCAACCACCTTAGCAAAAGTCTTCAACTTAAATAGGAAGACCTAAGAATAGATCTCTGGCCGCAATCTATTTTCAAATCTCTAAGCCTTCATTTGTTCATTAGAGACAATCTCGGTGGAATATCAGACTATCTTGGTAAAGCGGTTGGCATACTCCATCACTGACTAGTCTCCCTAAATGAGATCCATATACTCTCAGGATCTGGCATAGTCCAAGACCTTAGGATAGTACTAGACATTGAATATATCCTTGAAGTCCTTCCATATCATCTACTCATGGTTTCCATCTTGAATAACTGATTCCCACCACCTATGAATGTGACCTTATAATAGAAGTGAGGCACATTCCACCCAGATCTCCTCAGGTGTGTTAAGGAACTCAAACATGTGTTTGATCTTCTCAATCCACTCCTCTGCTTTCTAAGGCTCCATTCTACCTCATAAAGTAGGAGGATTGTTCTTCAGAAACTCCTTGGCTTTTTCCTTCCTAGGACTAGGTTCAACTTCTCTAACTATAGCAGGAGCAGGACCCACTTCCTGACCCAGAGCCTAGACATCCTAAACCACAGCTTCTACCAACCTCTTATCAAATGGTGAGAGATAACTCTCTCTAACTTCCTCTCGTGGGTGCATGGGAGATTTTTGGGGAGGTATGTTGCTACAAAAATCAATAGTCACAAGAGAAATCATTAGTACAACAGTTCTGAAAATTTTCAACAACAACATCAAATATAATTAAATCAAACTCATCAGAACAATGAAATAAACAACTACTTCACCCCCAACCAATGTCCACGTATAGTCTACAGCCCGCACATCCCACCAAGAAGAGAATTCAAACAAGAATCACAACATCCCATGGTGACTTGAGGTCTATCATGAGAGGTATGGGATAGGTTCCCTACTCATATCCAGAACTCTGAGCCCCGAAATTCTTAGCTCATGTCTAACTAGGATCATCCCAAATAATGTGAGCCAAATATCTTAATCATCCTCTAATACCATTTTTTCATGAACCAAATCTGGTTTCCATCCAAACCGACACCCGACCCGGTCCGTGGCATAACCCGAAGGGAATTCCCTATCCCCACAGGCTGGCACAACTGCTTGGGTATCCTAAATAATGGTTTGGGAATGATTTACCTGAGTTTAGAAACATTAAACAACCAACAATAATTAATAAACTGAATCTTAAAATTCAATCCAAACACACTTTAAATAAAATTCAGAATTTAATTACATAGTTTTAAACAACACCCAAGATGGATAAAACTCAAAAGGAGTATCAAGTCTAACTCTAAAACCACTACATGGAAAGGTGTAATCTCCCTCAATCCATCTCCACAACACCGCACCAAGGAAGAAGGCTAACAACTTGAACCACCATCTCCAAAGACCTTTACATTACATGTTTTAAAAATTACCAAATATACTTACACCCAAATGTGTAAATAGGGTGTGATCCTAAGCCCAATAAGATACCACCCAAAAATATTCCATGTGATAAACATTTTAAAACAAAAATCTTATAAGTTTTCATAAACAAGAAATGTTAACTAAAATTTTTGAAAGGATGAAACTTTAAATGAAAATAATTTCTAAGTGGTAATATTTAAAGGATATACACTTTTAAATAAAACACACATGCTAATAAATTTACCAAACAAATACACCGTATATAGATGGTAAGTAAAATATAGCCAATTATCACTAGTCACGGGAACACCCCTAGGCACTAGCTAGTTGTGGGGCCCTATGCGCATCATATCTCAATGTAAAAGTAACTATAACAAATAACCTTATCATGCACGATACACTAGGATGGGAAACCCCAATGGCATAGTGGTCCCCAAACATCATCAAAGTTTAGTTAGTATTTTCAATGTCAATCTTTCTAAGTTAAGATGGGGTGAGGCCACTACCGAATCACTAGCATACTAGTCCTAGTATACCCACCTAGATACCCAGGTTTCCCTCTTTATGATCAAACTATTTCTATATGTTATAAAATACCATTTTCACAAAATAAATACCATTTATAAATCATACACACACCAAAAAGTACCCAACATGTCTTTTCACCTTTTTTGTAACTTAATAAACCCTTTAAAATTTTCATAAAACAATTTCAAGAAGCAAAACAAAACCTTTCCCACAAAATCCATTAAAACCCCTCTTTCAAGGACAAATTCACCCCAATACCATACCAAAATAGAATTGGCAGCCCTAAAAAATTTAATAAACCACTTTAATATATTATAAAATTCCCTCAAATCACACCACATGAGTTACACATGAAAAACACACAATTTCAAACAAAAAATGCAACTTTATAATCCAACACTTAACTAATTATATCAAAAATGATTTTTTTCACCACACAAAATAGGTAAGAAACATGCTAGTAAGGTCAAGAAAGAAAATATAACCCATAAAATAATGCTTACACATGTAACCACCTACCTTAGATTTCAAAAATCCTAAATCATTATGTGAAACTTCAATCGCACCACAACCGCACCACAAGTGAGTGAAAGTGAACAGTAATCCACAATATTAAACTAAGAAACTCAATATTAAACACTAGGGAAAAAACCCTAGCTGCTTTAAATTTATAACCACAAGAAGGAGGCAAGAAACCCTAAATACAAGGAAGAAAAACAAAGTATGAATCACTTTCTTTAAGAATCTTGAAGTTTCCCCACCAAAAACCCCTTCAAAATGGGTTCCAAGGGAGCTCAAGGGATATTGGGATCCTTCTATGGATGATATGGTTGAATGGGGGAAGAAAGGGGCAGATTATGTTCAATTTAGGAAGAGAAAAATGGTCAAAAAATATTTTTCTTAACATTTGGACATTGTGCACGGTTTGTCTACATGGTTTAGTAAACCGTGCGACCAAACCTTACAGCCTGTTTTTCCCACCCAAAACATGTCTGTTTTCATCAAAATTCAAGGTGAACCTAGGGGGGACATAGGGGAAATATAGGCCAAGAATAGAAGACAAAAATACCTAAAAATATGGACATGGATGTGGTAGTCAACCTCGCTATCATCATTTTTATTATTCAGGTTGAATATTTTGTAAGCTTTCATCAACTCATCATTTTCATCATTGATATAAATCATCCTAAATTCATAATACACATGGTATATTTCATCATTGAAATTTAACTTTTACTATATTCAACTCATTCAATATAATTAGAATTAGCATGACCTCTTTGATTTCATTAGATTCTTACTTAATTTGACATGTTTCAAGATTTTATCCAACTCCGCACTTTAATACAACTTCCAAGTCACATAAGATTTTAGTCATTATACTATATATAATTCATTGTTAGCAAAATACCTACAGAATAGTTTATATATAACACTTTACCCCTATTTCCTAATGAAATTTAATGACACCTCTCCTGAAATTTACATTTTAGCCAAACCATAGGAATTTACACTTTCTCACACCATTAAATATCATTTAAGTTTCAATTTAAAATTTTCACAATAATAAAATACTCCCATTATTAATTAAGGGTATAATTTAGGGTTTGAATTAGTGGTAAGCACCATGTAATTCTACATGAAACACTCAGTTTTAAATCTAGGTGGGGGAGGATTTGTGAGTTACTGAAGCAATTATTGTAGCAGTAATATAGCTGGTAATGTAGTGGTGACACTATTCACCCAAATTGAGCCTTTGAGCCATAGGGCCTCTAATATATACATGGACCTTCAGGACAAAATATTCAAGGCCTTTGGGCCATAGGTCCCCCAATCCATGAAACAAAATAGGTACAACTTATGGGAGCAACATCGGGCTAATAGATTAGAGTAGAAGCAGCCACCATACTAAGAAAATTAAACCCAATATTGGAGGGATATGGCATCAATTATTATCATGTTCATCCCTACATAAGGTCATTTTAAGATATTAGTAATGTCATTTGGTGATTTGATTCATAATTGAAGTGGTGTTGGGGAGGTGTTGTTCCAATGTAGTTAAGTTATAAAATGTAAAGGGATTTTTCCCTAGGGATTTTAGGCCATGTACTTCAAATTCTATGCCTTTGGGCCTCAAGTTCATGTAAGTGTTCTCTTACAATACAATTAAAAATAGGAATTATTGGATAATAAAAAATATATGGAATGAGAGCATCAAGGGTAAATTTAGCATACAACTCAAATAGAATATCCTAGTCATAAAACTTTATGTTTTAATACCCCCACCATTCATCGAAACTTATGATTACATACCTAAACTATATTATGAAATAAACATAGTTAAATTCTCACATTTTCATGATGTAACTCATTTATTTAACCCCCTCATACACTATCCTTTGGTGATAGAAACTTCTACCCCATAGACCCCACCCATCAGTCCATTTTATATGTTTATCCATATGACTTATAACATATGTCAAACTACCCACTTGACTTTTCCATGTGAATTAAATATCAAATCACTTACCTTTATATAATTTCATATCAATTTAGTTTATAAAATCACCATCAATTTAACAACATTCCCAAAATTTATGGAAAATAGTAAACCCAATTCCATTATATAAAATAACCACTTTTAACTTTCTTGCATCCTTATGTTATAAACCAATTTTTATCAATTTAAACTAAATACAGTCCATCAATTTTCATCCATAAGAACAACTCATGAAATAGTTATATAACCACATTTCATTTATTTTGTCATGTAATATATTCTCAAATCAACCCCTATGTACTAATCAAATAAATCATCATTAATTAGCCTTTAAATCTATTATTAAATGTTCATGGGGGTTTTTAATTGGATCAGAAGAAATATAAATTCGAAATTCACCCTGATCCCAGTCAATTAACTCACTAATAATTAAATATTTAGTTAAAAATTAAATATTAATTAGTGAATTTTGATTAATTTGATGCCATTCTTATTTTTTTATCAAAATATAAACATCACATCATCAAAAATATATCACTATAGCATGAATTTAAAACTTTAAAGTGGAAATTATTATTCATTCAATATTGAATTTTTATTGAAGGAAATTTAAAAAAACAAGTAAAATAATTTACGGGGGTGGTAAAAGTGAATACTTAAATAATCCACCCATACAAAAAATATACAACTAGTTAGGAGGGATATATGATCCATTTAAATATTGATTACAACAATTAAACATCCAAATCGGTCCAAGGCATCTGTTTCATGATTTCCTTCTCTTTAGGTCTACTAATAGGAGGTATCATGGGAGAAAAGGGATCACCATCTATACATGAGGTAGGTGATACACCAAGGTTTTGGGGAGGGGTTGGAGAGACCTCTAGCTATTATGTTTTTATCCTAAAAAAGGAAGATATGGCACTGCAATAAGGGGTGAATTTGTAGTGACTCCAACCCCAGAAGCCTGGAACCAGTGTCTTCTTTATTACATTGGCATAAAATATAAGGAATTTCATCCCAAAGGACTGAATATTTTAGTAATATTGGAAAACTAAATATATACTTGAATCAAATTTATATTTTAAAACATATAATACAACAAATTATTTTCTTAAGACCTCCATTATTCACCTTAGAATATCCCTAAATATCAATCATAAAATACTTCCTAGTATCCTAGGTAAAAAAAACATAATAAAGGGGTGAGCTTAGATGCTTGGTAAGGGTAAGTGTATAATGGAAGCTATAAATAAATATGATATAATAAATATGGAAAGGTAAATAACTAAAACACATTCAATTTAATCAATAACTTGAACATAATATGGAAGGAATAAATGATGATCAAATAATACCAAATAAAGAATCACATGAGCATGAAACTTAACCATGGATATTCTAACTAATCGAATAATCACATGGAATATCTATAACTGAATTCATAATGATGAAATACATAATTATAGACATCTAAAAAATACATTCGAGGCCTCCTTTCAAGACATATAATACCATCAAGGCTTTATATAAAAACATCTAATATCACAGAGTCTTTTTTCCAAGACATCTAATACTACCAAAACCTTGTGCCAATACATCTATATAAATGGGTAAGGCCTCAGCCAAAACCATATCTAGTTTGTATCATGGGACCTACTGATGCATCAGAAGGATATAGAAGGCCCCACCCCTCACTTATTAAGTCATTCATTCCTCATATTAATAAATAATAAAACTAAATCAACATGACTTAACATAAAATATCAGTATTGAGTAAAGGATATGGATTTTTCAATATTTCCCCATTCAATCAAATAACTTTCAAAGTAAAATATTGTATGTATAAATGAGATATAGTTTAATCAATAAGCATATCCATGATAAATAATATGGATATTTATGGGAAATTTTATGTCTAATGATCTTAGTAAAGTTAATATTTCAAGGGAAATTTAATGAATAAAAAATGAAACAATGAGGTGAATATCAACACTATCCTTGGTCAAAATAATCACAAACCATACAGAGGAATAATAAGCATGGTATCAATATATACACATTTGAGTAAGAATGAAGGTTTTTTATCATTTATAAATAGAAATAACATAAAAATATATTTAAAAATTCATGAAGAAAATGTCCTTTTCATTTAAAAAATTACTTTTTAAAACATACAACATTTTAAAAATCATTTTATTTGAAAATCACTTTTAAAACTAAGAATTTATAGATTATTAGTAAAGACATTTTATTTAAAAATAAACTTTTAAACTTCCAAAGGAATCTTTAAAGAAATGATGGTCATGATGGAGGGTAATTATTTACATGCTGTAAAATTTAAAAGAACATTCCTTTTACACTTTAAAAGGTTAGAAAAGTGCCTTGTTTGGAAAATAATAAGAAGATTCCTTTCACATTTTCAGTAAAATCCAAATGGGTATTGTTTTGAAAATGACATAAGATTCCTTTGAAAAAAAATAAAAAGTAAAAATGGTAAAATTCCTTTAATAAATCATTTTGAAAATATTAAAAATATTTTTAAAAACATTTTTAGAAAACATGGTTTTTTAAGAAAACAAATTTCTGATCGAAGAGAGAAATGAAGTTGGGTTTTCTTAAAAACATTTTCTCAATTAATTAAAGAACAAAAGAGTGGAAAAATGGTACTATTACTTGAAAATATCATGAATAAATAGAGAAAAATAAAATGAAATGGGTTTATTAGGAAATTGTCAAATAATTTACTTCAACTGAAATTCAAGAATAAAAAATCTTGATTAGAATGAGATTGTAAAATAAACTTTTACAATAATTATAATATTGAAGTGAAAATTGATCAATGGATTTATTGTGTGTTTAAAATGTAAATCCACATAAAATAAGTGTAAATACAATATAAGTTAATCAAAATTCATTATAAACATAATCTTATAATGACATAATCAATGAAGTAGAAGTTTAACCCAATGAAAGGAAATTAAGTTAATAAATCTCTTACCTCGTGCTTCCTTTTGGTTGAGAATGATTTAACCACCTTTATGATGGTTTTAATAATGTTATTAATTTATAACATAACCATATTCATACTTATAATATCATATATAATCCTTTTATTACATTTTACCACCCATTTGTTAATAATATTTCATTATTTTTGTTATTCTAGGTGTTAATTTCCTTGTTTTCTCATACATGTTTTGTCATGAAAGTTACGGTTCAATTGCATATAATATATATCCATAATATAAAAAATAATATTAATATTATAAATATCATATTTAATCATTATATAAATTATTATAACCATTTATGAAAGTTGAACATGGAAAATGAATCACATCGCTTCATGGATATGGTAGGTCGTACGTACTCACGAGCGATGATATCATTCACTTAATGGGTGAAAGGGTAAGGAAGTGGGTGACATATTGAATTTATAGAATCAATATCTTCTCATATATATCATATATATTCATTAACGTTATCCTTATTACATTCCATGTAAATCATAATTGAAAAACAAATCACATCGCTTCGCGAGGCGGTAGTTTGTCGCACACACGAGTGACGTTCTCGTATTTTAAATGACATAGAACATAAAAAGGTATATGTGATATTAAAATTATAGAATTATAATAATATCATAAATATCATATACATGTGGTAAATCCATCATTATATCCAATTTTGAGAGGTGATAATAGAAAAATTAATGACATCGGTTTGTGAGGTGGTAGTCTGTCGTACACCTAAATGGTGATTTCATAAATCATTTTATGGAAGTGGAGATGGATCATTATTATGACATAAATATAATAACATATCAGTATATGATAGAAACTAGTGTTATTATATTGTAATTGTTAATACATAATTTAATTTTGAAAAAGAACAAACAAAATGAAAGATCTTTTTTAAGATAATTACTCTCTAAGAGAAAACTCCTTCAGATCTCCTCTTAAGGACACTATAGATGGTCTTTTGGGAGGACCAGTAGCTCTATAATGTAAAAACGATTTTAGGGATATAATTGGGTAGTTTTTTGGTTGATCCAAATGTCTTGGGATTTTTGAATAAGTGTGGGGGAGGGAGTTCCCTTTTATAAGTGGGAAAAGGGAACCCTCTTGGAAATTACATGGAAATTTCCCAAAAGAATACAAAATGTAAAATCCATTCACATGAAAAATGATTTCAAATGGACATATATTTGAAATTGGGAATTATAATATGTAAATATATCAATAAAAAATATTTTGACATGTTGGTAGGTCATTTTAGACCTTATCCTTTTAGTTTAACCCCATGGTAAATCCATTTTTACCTTAACTGCGGTAGTTGATTTTTACTGTTTTCACTATTAATTTTGGTCAAAATTTAATTTGAACTCATTACACATTATAAATTAAGATAATTAAAAATATTTAATACATTTTTTCAAATTCAATTCATAAAAGTGTAAAATTTTAATTTAAAATTAATCATTTAGACGTGATGAGAATGTTGGTTTTTTAAAGAGAAAATGTTTGAAAGTTTACCAAGTTTTTATATCAAAATTAAATATAAAAATGATTCTAATGACCTATATTGAATTAATTAATATATAATTGAACTAATTATACTTTAAAATTAATTCAAAATATAATTTAATATAATAAATTATTTAAACAAAAAGGCAGTTTTCAATTAAAATTCAATTTTTTCACTATTCATTAAAAATGAAACTCTTCAAAAAAATCCAAAAAAATCACCCCAAGATAATTTTGATATTATGATTTAAAAAATTAAGTTCATTATATCAAATAAATCATCTAGTGTTAAAATTTAATTTTAAATTATGTTCCCAAAGCATGACTAAATCATCTTTTAGGAAAAATATAGTTTTTCAGAAAACATTTCTTTTTCTTCTAAATGATTATTATTTTATTTATAATTAATAGATAACCATAATTTTCATAATTTAATCATTACAATCATAACCTATTATTTAAATTCTAGGTGATAACTATTATATTAAATAATAATATTTTAATAATATTTCACATTTTGTTTAAACCCAGTGTTGCGTGTAACGCAAGATAAAGTCAGTGTTGTGTTTAAGACAATCTAAACTCAATGTTGTGTGTAATACAAGATAAAATCAGTGTTACATATAATGCAATCTAAACTTAGTGTTGTGTGTCAAGTACACTATAAAATACAGCATTCTTATTTGATAATTCTGGGGTGTTACATTCTCCCAAACTTAAATAAATTGAATCCTCATAATTTAAACTTGATCTCAGTAATTAAGGGTTTGATATTTGAAAATTATTTTATTCAAAATACACATTGTAAAAATATTTAATAATATATCCTCTTAATAAAATAGAAAGGTAATTATAAAGGTCATATGGGATAACACATACTAGGTTTGAAAGTAGGAGAATATAGGTGAGAAGTGAAAATATGGATATAGAAGAAAAAAATAACTCCCAGATACTAATGGAGAGTGATAAATAACATTGATCACAAGAAAGTGGGTGATCCATAGAAGGTTAACAACCACAAATCCATAAACCAAAGAGGCTTGAAAAAGGTCATTGATATCATAAAAAATGATGATAATAGGACAACATTTTTGTTTCAAGATCCTTTTCCTAGAGTTGAGGAATTATATGGGAATATACTTACTTGATATATTTTTATTTCATAGGAACAATTCCATCCATTGGTTGTGCTTCGATCAGTCTTCACTTCATCTCTTACTCCAAGAAATTAATATCAAAAAATGAATTTGTTTATGCTTGAAGCACTAAAATTCAATTTTAACAAATCTTAATATCCAAAATAGAATGATAATTCATTCCTTTGATCTCTAGTTATTATTTTAACAAAATAGTTAGTGCATAGATCTTCATATAGTGAAGTAATACATTAATCTCTAAAACCTCATCCAAAGTTCAACTTAAATCATTCATAAATGGATAATCTTATGGCCTTTCCAAAAGATTAATATCCATAACTATATAAAGGAGGTCCCTAAATTTTTAAAATGTAATTATCATTAATCTACCAAACAACATGAAGAATATATTAATCATCACATACCAAACATGTGAATAACTTCATCATGTATTTTCTTGAAACATGGTAATAACCTAAATTACTATAAAACCTTATTGAAAAAATGAATTCTTCCTTATTCCTTAAGTAAAACATAGATTATTGGATATAATCCTTAAATCCAAATATTTTTTAAACTCCGTCAATGATAGTATAAACCACTGTGTCAAAAAATCATTAACCAGTCTCAAGGTATTCAGTACTATCCAATTTAATTTATCCATATCAATCATCTCTTTATCACAAAATCATTATCTGAACATCAGGAATGTATTAAGGGTTATCTTTCCCTCAATCATGTGTTTTCCAATAAGTTAAACTTGCCACTGAATCATTTTTATTTGTCATCGGTGTCGTTCAACATACACTTTAAAATATATAATGAAAAAAAACTTCAGTACAATCCTTATACATTTCATAATTCTCATAACTAATATATCATTGATAAAATACTCAAATGACATAATTATTGAATCCAAATACAAGAACATTAATCATTTCACTTTTTATGTGGTAATAGCACAATATTGACCATGATACATTAGCTACTTTTGAATTATATTCTTTTGATGCTTAGGGTATTTTTTTGTGTAGTGCCCCATATCTTTACAGTTGAAGCATTGAACAGTTGAAACCTTTTCTTTCCCTTGAAAAAACAATCACAGTGTCCTTTTCCCCACACCTAAAGGAAACTCATTTTCCTTTTAAGCATGTACTAAGGTGTTTTATTCCACAATTTTCATATGTGGGAAAATTATTCTTTCCCTATTACCTTTATCCATATTTTTCTCTATCATCCTCTTCTTCTCTTTTTTCCCTTGGAAGCCATAATACTTAGATAATTCATTCTATGTCTTATTATCACATGATACTATGTCCTCATATAATGAGAATATTAATCAGACTAGTTCCCTTTGAAATATTGGCTTAATCCTATCTAATAAATGATCATTTTACTCTTAGGGTTATATGCATTGATGTGCTTCTCATTCCTTCTGTTAGGATCCATTTCTAAATGATTGCATACACTAGATTAGATTATATCATTATGAAACATAATGTATAGTCCCAAAAATTGTGAAATAATTAACATAAATTGAAAAAATATGTTTTTATAATCTCATAATCATAAATATGATTTCTGTGGGGGTATCTTTATTTTCAAATCCTTTATAATTGTTTGTAAAGAAAATGTGAATTATCTTAAGTATATACCCTAAAAGTATCAAACCAGGTGTGGAGTACGGATCATTTTCATCCACCAGGTGACAATCAGGTCCAACCAAATATGCTCATTTTATAGTTACTACCCTAAGGTACATCTATACTAGAACCACTTCCACTTATAGTATCCAAAAAAATATGTATTTCTTAGAAAAACCACATAATCTCTTTCTTACCAAAACATTTGGATGTTATTATATACTTATACTTAAAGTTTATAATAGGGTTATATACTCTAATCTATTTTTCTCTAAATCTAGTTCTCAATATTTCTATTAAACTTCCTTTGATACCATTTATAGCAACCCCAACCCCAGAATCCCTAAGTTGGTGTCTATTTTATTACATTGGTATAAGATAGAAGGAATCACATCCCGAATGACCAAATAGTTTAGTAGTATTGGTAAACTATATACATACTTGAATCACATTTAAATTTTAAAAAATAGAATACAACAAAGTATTTTCTTGAGAAATCCATTATCCTCATTATCATATCCCAACATATCAATCATAAAATACTTTTTGGTATCTTGGGGAAAATGAAACATAATAAATGGGTGAGCTCAGATGCTTAGTAAAGGTTAGCATTCATCAGAAACTATGAATAAATAATTCATAATCAATATAGAAAGGTAAATAACTCAAATAGATATAATTTAATCAATAACTTGAGAATGATATAGAAGGAATAAATAGTGATAAAATAATTCCAAATAAATAATCACATGATCATGAAACTTAACCATGGATATTCTAACTAATCGAATAATCACATGGAATATTAATAATTGAATTCATAATGATGGAATCCATAATGATGGACATCTAAAACATGTCATTGAGGCTGAATGCCAAGAAATCTAATACCTTTGATGCTTTATTCCAAAACATCTAATACAGTCAAGGCTTAATGCCAAGACATCAAATACTATCTAGGCCTCATGGAAATAAATTTATATAAATGGGTAATGTTTTGGCCAAAACCATATTTAGTTTGTCTCATGAGACCTACTGAAGCATCTAGGGGCTATAGAGGGTCTTTCACATCACTTAGTAAGTCTAATACATTCTTCATATGAATAAATAATACAACTTAATTAACATGACTTAACATAAAATATTCATATTGAGTAAAGGATAAAAATTTATCAATATTTCCCCAGTCAATCAAATAACTTTCAAAGTAAAACACCATTTGTAGAAATGAGATACGGTTTAAACAATAAGAATATCTATGATAAATAATATGGATATTTAGGGGAAATTTAATTTCTAATGATCTCAGTAAATCAAATATTTCAAGGGGAAGTTAATGACTACAAAATTAAATAATAAATTGAATTTTAATACTATCCTTGGTCAAAATAATCATAAACCACGTGGAGGAAGAATAAGGATGATATCAACATATAACTATTGGAGTAAGAGTAAAGTGTCATTGCCATTGATGAATATATATACCATAAAATGTTATTTAAAACATTCTTGAGGAAAATATCATTTTCATTTCAAAAATTACTTTTTAAAATATAAAACATTTTGAAAATTATTTTCTTTGAAAATCACTTTAAAAAACTAATGATTTCCATAATATTAAGAAATACATATTATTTAAAAATATCCTTGTAACTTTCAAAGGAAGATTCAAAGAAATTATGATCACGATGGAGGGTAATTCTATACATGATGTAAAAGTTAAAAGAACATTCCTTTTTCACTGTAAAAAGTTTAGGAAAGTGTCTTGTTTGAAAAATGACAAGAAGATTCCTTTCACATTTTCAGTAAAATCCAAACAAGCATTTTTTTGAAAATGACATAAGATTCCATTGAAAACATTCTGTAAAAAGTAAAAATTGGGTAAAATTCCTTTAATAAATCATTTTTAAAAGGTTAAAAAATTGAAAACATTTTTAAAAAACATATTTTTGGAAGAAAATAGATTTCTGACTGAAGAGAGAAATAAATTCGGATTTTATTAAAAAATCTCAGTTAATTAAAGTACTAAAGAGTGAAAAAAAATTGTATTATTACTTGAAAATATTATGAATAACTAGAGGAGAAGAAAATGGAATGGGTTTATTAAGAAATTTTTAAATAATTTCCTACAGTTGAAATTCAAGAATAAAAAATCTCAATTAGAATGAGATTATGAAATAAACTTTTATAATGATGATAACTTTGAAGTGATAATTAATCAATGAATTGATTATGTGTTTAAAATTTAAATCCACATAAAACAATTTTAAATAAAAAATATGTTAATAAAAATTCATTATACACATAATCTTAGAATGAAATAATCAATGAAGTATAAGTTTAACCCAATGAACGGAAATCGAGTTAAAAAATCCCTTACCTCATGCTTTATTTTGGTTAAATGTGATCCAACCTACTATATAATGGTTTTAAGTATGTTATTAAGTTATACCAGAACCATATACATATTTATAATATAATATATGACCCTTTTATTATATTTTACCACTCATTTGTAAATAATATTTCATTATTTTTATTATTTCAGGTGTTAATTGCCTTGTTTTCTCATGCACGTTTTGTCATGAAAGTTATGGTTCACTTGAATATAATATATATACATCATCTATATAATTATATGAATTTTATAATATCATATTTACTTAGCATATACATTATTATTACCATTTATGAAATTTGAACATGGAAAATGAATTGCATCGCTCCGTGGAGACGGTGGGTCGTACGTATGCACGAGCGACGATATCATTCCCTTAATGAGTAAAGGGAGGAAGTGAGTGACATATTAAATTTATAAAATAAATATAATCACATATATATCCTATATATTCATTAATTTTATCCTTATTACATTCCATGTAAATCATAATTGAAAAATGAATACATCGCTTCGCGAGATGGCAGTCTGTCGTACACACGAGTGACGTAATCATATTTTAAATAACATGGAATGTAAAAAGGTACATGTGATATTAAAATTCCATAAGTATACTAATATAATAAATATCATATACATTTGTTAAATCCATAATTATATCCAATTTTGAGAGGTGTTAATGTAAAAACGAATGACATTGGTTCACGAGACGGCAGTCTACCGTACACACGAACGATGATTTCATAACCCATTTGATGGAAGTGGATATGGGTAATTATTATTCCATAAATATAATAAAATCTTAGTATATGGGAGATACTGGTGTTATTATATTGGAATTTTTAATACATAATTGAATGTGTAAAAAGAAGAAAGAAAATGAAAGAGATTTGTTGAGATAATTATCTTCTCTAAGAGAAACCTCCTTTGGATCTCCTCTTAAGGACCCTATGAATGGTCTTTTGGGAGGACCATCAGCTTTATAATGTAACTAAGTATTTTGGGGAGATAATTGGGTAGTTTTTAGTCAATACAAAGGGTTTTTTCATGCCAAATGACTTGGAAGGTTTGAATAAGTGGTGGAAGGGAGTTCCCTTTTATAAGTGTGGAAAGGGAACTCTCTTGGAAATTATATGAAAATTTCCTAAAAGAATCCAAAATGTTAAATTCATTCACATGAAAAATGGTTTCATATTTCCATATATTTTAACTTTGGAAGGATAATATGAAAATATGGTCCTCCAATAAGATTTTGATAATTTTTTAGGTCATTTTAACCCTTATCCTTTTAGTTTAACCCCATGGTAAATTCATTTTTACCTTAATCACGGTAATTAATTTTTATTGTTTTTGCTATTCATTTTGGTCAAAAATTAAGTCATCCTTATTGGATATTATAAATTATGATGATTCAAAAAATTTAATATATTTTTTCAAATTCAATTCACATTAGTGGAAAAAAATAATTTAAAATTAAAATCATAGATATGATGAGAATGTGGGTTTTTTAAAGAGAAAATGTTCGAAAGATTACAGAGTTTTTATATAAAATTTTAATATTAAAATGATTCTAATTACCTAAATTAAATTAGTTTATAGATAATTTAACTAATTTTACTTTAAACCCAATTCAAAATATAATCTAATATTATAAATTAATTAAATGAAAATGTAGTTTTCTATTAAAATTCGGTGTTTTTCACTATTCATCAAAAAATAAACCTTTTCAGAAAAATACCAAAAATTCACTCCAATATAATTTTGATATTATGATTTAAAAAATGAAATTAATTTTATCAGATAAATTTTCTAAAAGTGTTAAAAATTAATTTTAAATTATGTACGCAAAGCGAAACTAAACAAACTTTTAAAAAAAATATTATTTTCCATAAAACATTTCTTTTTCTTCTAAATGATTCTTATTTTATTTCTAATTAATAGATAACCATAATTTTTATAATTTAGTAATTATTATTCATACCTACTAATTTAAAGTCTAGGTGGTGACTGTTATATTAAATAATAATATTTTAATAAAATTTCATATTTTGTTTAAACCTAGTGTGGTGTGTAACGCAATAAAAACTCAGTATTGCATGTAACGCAATCTAAACTCAGTGTTGTGTGAAATTCAACATAAAATAAGTTTTACGTGTAACTCAAGCTAAACTCAGGGTTGTGGGTCACATATTTTATTGAATACAATGTTCTTATTTTATAATTTTAGGGTGTTATAGAATTGTAGTCAAAAGATAGACTTTCAATTTTCCACCAACTCTACTTTTTAGTTGATTGGACAATACAAGTTATGATCAATTATCAGAGTATGAAATGTAAATGTGTACAACCATTACAAGCATGACGGAAATTAAATTATCAAAAATTAAACAATCTCTGATAAAAGTAATTTCATGGTAAAAATTAAAAGGGATAAAGAAAAGTGAGGAACAATTATTAGAGTTCTGGATAACAATCTAGAAACCTCTAAAGGATATTATATTACCAATTTGATTCCAATCAAATTAATCCTTCACTTTTATACAAAGCGACAAGAGGATTTATAGACATAATCCTACTTATCTCAGTTCCATAGATAGAACTTCCTCAACTGTAGACATGTTAGGAGGTATCAAGTTCCAAACCTGGAACTTATTTGATTGCAGCTCGTCGACAGCAACCGATTCCACATCAAGAATCTCTTCAACAAAAACGTCGGACACATGTCTCTCTATCCTTTAGAACATCCTCAATCTAATTATTAGCATAAAGTCCACACTAAGACTTTTTCAAATATGATGGTTTGAATGATACAACTTCTAAGCTCAGAATCTCATTGATCTTGAAGGATCGAAATCATCATTGGTTCAAAACCCAGAACCTCCTTGATCACACAGGATAAATCAATGAATAGTTATAGGTGAAAACTAAGAGATTTTAGAAGAAACCTCATAGATAGACTCTTGTAGAAAAAACACTCTGAAAACAAATATTGTAATCAGAAGTTCTCAAAGAATCTAGATTGTGCAAGCTTCAAAATGACTGCAAGAAAGATCAGTGTATCTCATAACTTTTTATCTTCAACTCCATGAAGCCCTTGGTCCAATTTATATCCTCCATTATAACAAACTCCAACGGTTAAATTCTAATATCTTCAGGTATGGTTGCAACTGCATCGGATGCAGCAGTCTATCTTTCGATGGATGTAGTATTTAACTCTAAAATATAATGAGAACACCATCACAACGCTTTACTATTTGATGAAACAAATCATTGTAGTTTCTCAATGCACCAGAACATAGGTGAAGTGAATAAGTTCACCAAACGTTAAAGTATCAAAAATTAAATCTGCACAATACAAAAACAACACAATATCATTCAAGTTAAATCAAAGACTAATATAAAGTGTATTGTGATTCATGAAAACACAGGATATGGAATAAGACGTTTAGATAATGTCTCAAAGGTCTCCCTCTTTTTGAAAATCATAAGATATGCAAGAAATGCATAAGAAAAATGATAAAAATAAGTAGATTATCCTCTCAGTCCTTGTAAGTTCTAATAAATTTTTCTTAATAACATAAAAATTCTCATTTTATTTGAGTTTTCTATCCTTATCCAAACAAAAATAAGTAAAAACCCATACAAAGATGTAAGAGTAAAAACTTGAAAACCAAAGAGTGTAATTTTTATACTTTAAAAACACAAAATAGAGAACTTTAAACTCAAAAATGAAATGTTACTGAGTACCAAAAATAATAATTATGTTATCGGTATACAAAAACTTTATCAATCAGATATTACCACACTGGAATCTAGACCTAATTTGATATCAAATGTTGTCCCAAAAAAGTAAAATATGTCACTACAAGAAGGGGTTGAATTATAGTCAAAAACTGACTTACAATTTTTCAGCCACTCTATTTTTCAATTGATTGAAAAATACAGGTTCTCACCAATTATCAAATTATGAAATGTAAATGTGTACTACTAGTAAAATAATAGTGGAAATTAAACTATTGAAAAGTAAACAATGTCTAATAAAAGTAATAGCACAGCGGAGATTAAAAAGAACAGAGAAAAGTGATAAAAATTTACCAGAGTTCCAGATAACAATCTGGAAACCCCTAAAGGATATTATATTACCAATTTTATTCTAAAAAATAAATCCTTTGCTTTTATCCAAAGTGATAATAGGATCTATGGACTTGACACTAGTGTAAAAAACGTTTAACGTATCGGCATTTTTCACGTCGGTTCTATATAACAGACGTGCAAAGCTTTAATGATCGATATATCACGTAGATTATTTTATAACTGACGTGATATATTGATTAGGATCCATATTTTACATCAGTAATAAAATAACCGACATAAAATATACGGAGATTATCTTTTTGAAATTGGTTATTGTATAACCGACGTGAAAATCGAATATGGCATGATTTATCACGTCAGTTATAAAATAATCAATGTGATAAAGGAAAACTCAGTACTTTATCACATTGGTTATTTTATAACCGAAATTATAAATGAAATCTCGGTGCTTTACCACGTCGGTTATAAAAAACCGATGTGATAAATCCAATCTCAGCAATTTATCATGTTGGTATAAAGAGACATATATCATGTCGTTTATAAAATAACCAACGTGATAAATTGTTTTCTATGTCGATTATTAAATAACCGACGTTATAAACATTAAAAAAAATATTTTACCACATCAGTTATTAAATAACCGATGTGATAAATCTTTTAAATGATTTATTTCACCTCTTATTCATTCATTTTGTTTTCTTTAATCGGGTGACCTGCGACTCGTCTCTCTCATGCAGAAAACCTAAAAATGATTCGTCAAAGTCATGCCCTCCAGCCTCGTTTTTCCAACATCATTCTTCATATTTATTATTATCAGATCTATCAGGTCAACTCACAATACTCAAGTAAGCCTCACATGACTCCTTTTCAGTTTTTATTTTCCGTGATGCCCTAAACTAATTTTTAAGATGTTATTTTTCTTTGTTCTTGATATCATGGTAAGTTTCATAGTGTTAATCTATACCATGCTAAATTATTTTCTGATAAAATAAACCTATGGAAGTGATATCATGAAAGTTTATGATTTTTGTGTGTTTTATCATGTGTGTGTGCACGTACAGGGGGTTTCCAAGGGGGTGGGGGGTTGTGCAAGTGGGTGGGGGTGTCCAGGGGGGTTGGGAGGGCTGTCTAGTGGGAGTGGGGGTGTCCAGGGGGTGTCAAAGGGGTGGGGGTGGTGTCCAGGGGGTGTGGGGGCTGTCCAAGGGGGTTGGGGTGTCCAAGTGGGTGTGGGGGATGTCAAAGGGGATGGGGTGGTGTCTAGGGGGTGTGGGGGCTGTCCAAGGGGGTTGGGGCTGTCCAGAGGGTTCGGGGGGGCTGTCCAGAGGGTTGGGGGTTGTCCAGGGTGTCCATGGAGGTGGGGGGCAGTCCAGGGGTGTGGGAGGGTCCTAGGGGGTGGGGTGTCCAAGGGGGTGGGGGTTGTCCAAGGGGTGGGTGGGTGGGGCTATCCAAGGGGGTGGGGGCCTGTCCAAAGGGTTTGGGGGTTGTCTGGGGGGGCTGTCCAGAGGGTTGGGGGTGTCCAGGGGGTGTTCAAGGGGTTAGGGTTGGGGGGTGTCCAAGAGGGATGGGGTGTCCAGGGGGCTGTCTAGAGGGTTGGGGGCTGTCTAGGGGGTGGGGGCTGTCCAAGGGGGTGGTGGTGTCCAGGGGGTGTCCAAGGGGGTGGGGGTGGTGTCCAGAGGGTTCGGGGGGCTGTCCGGGGGATTGGGGGGTGTCTAGGGTGTCCATGGAGGTGGGGGAAGTCTAGGGGTGTGGGGGGGTCCAAGGGGGTGGGGGTGTCGAAGGGGGTTGTCCAAGGGGGTGGGGGCCTGTCCAGAGGGTTTGGGGGGTTATCTGTGGGGGCTATCGAGAGGGTTGGGGGTGTCCAAGGGGTGTCCAAGGGGGTAGGAGGTGGGGGTGTTGTCTAGGAGGGGTGGGGTGTCCAAGGGGGTGGGGGCTATCTAGAGGTGTAGGGGGCTATCTAGGGGGTGGGGGCTGTCCAGAGGGGTGGGGGCTGTCCAAGGGGGTGGCGGTGTCCAGGGGGTGTCCAAGGGGGTGGGGGTGGTGTCCAGGGGGTGGGGTGGTGTCTGAGGGGGTGGGGGATAAGTGTCAGTTGGTATTGACTATTGCATCGTGGTTTGTGAGATTATGATATGATGATTGTATTGTTTCATGGATATTAGGCTATAATTTATTGGTGTTGTTTAAGGGGGTGGGGGTGGTGTCCAAGGGGGTCGGTACAACTATGATTTTTAGAGATTCAAGCATTATGAAAAGATGAGGGGTGTTGCAATATGATTCTATTTGGTTATATATATTTTTACCAGTCAATGACTATGAGAAAATTATGGGTTATGGGGGATACCATGTCATGGTTTTCAAAGATGCGCAGTTATCCTAACCCCATTGTGTCGTGATGATAGGCTTTACACTATGATTTTCTCCATCCGAGTTTTTATTTTAAATTTTATTTGATTCTCAGGTTTACTCCATTTTCTCTGATTTTCTATCAACCATTGGATGCCCTATAGTTTTCTTGGATTCCATATAATTTCCTTAAATAAGTTACTTATTCCATGTTCTTCTTTCTTTCTTCTTTGTTTCTTTTTTTCTTCTTCGTCCACTTCTTCTTCTCCTTCATTCCTTCTATTATTAAGGATGGTTGGTCATTTTTAAATTGGCGGTTTAATAGTAATCGATGTGTTCTAGGGTTATTAGGAGGGGTGGGGTGTCCAATGGGGTGGGGCTGTCTAGAGGGGTGGGGGATGTCCAGGGGGTGGGGGTTGTCCAGAGGGGTGGGGGGTTGTCCAAGGGGGTGGTGGTGTCCAGGGGGTTTTCAAGGGGCTGGGGGTGGTGTCCAATTGCACCAGGATGTATTATTTTTTAACCTTAAGAAGAAAGGATCCAAGATGAATTTAAAACTATTATATCTAACTATATTTTCTTTCTAAAATCATATTCAAGCATATTTTTTTAAATACGCAAAGATTTGTTTTATATTTCAAAATTATTTTACATTCAAATTATGATTTTTTCATATAAACATATATTTTACTTATATTAAAAAGATGTATAATTTTGATATTTCTTATAGGTAATAATGAGTCGAAGTTGGATTACGGCACATCGAATGAGCAATGAATATGAGGAAGGTGTTGGTGCCTTTTTGGAATTTTCTAAACGTAATGTTCCAAGTAGTGACATTGTTTTCTATCCATGCCTGAAATGTTTGAATATAAAGAAGTTGAAAAGTAGAGAGATAAAAGATCATCTGATTTGTCATGGTTTTAATCATATTTACAGCCCTTAGATTTGGCATGGTGAAACTGGATGGAATGTCACTGATGGTGATGATTTGCAAGATGGTAACTCTGAGGGAATTGGAGAAATAATTCGCGATATTGCAGCAAAACAAATTGAGATAGAACCGACAGTTTCGTGTCTATATGGTGATGATGAAAAACCATTGTATCCTGGTTGTATAGATTTTATGGTTTTTTCAGAAGTGTTAAGATTGATTAACCTAAAGTAGAAACATGGATGGAGTGACAGAAGTTTTACAGAGCTGCTACAATTGATGAAAGACATTATTCCAAAAGATAACGATCTTCCAGATTCATATTATAAGGCCAAGAAAATATTATGCCCGATGGGATTTGGATATAAGAAAATACATGCCTGTCTAAATGATTGTATGATATATAGGAAGGAATATGAATATTTGTTAGAGTGTCCTAAATGTGGGACATCACGGTATAAGGTGAAAGAAAAATCACAGGTTGATGTAGAGATTACAAAGATCCCTTCAAAGGTATTTTTCTATATTCCTATAATTAATCATTTCAAACGTTTATTTTCTAATTCACATGATGCAAAAAGGTTAATATGGCATGATGATGAGTGGTTATGTGATGGAAAAATATGTCATCCAGCTGATTTTCTACAATGGAAGAAAATTGATGAGTAGTATCCTACATTTGGAAATGAAATTAGAAATCTCATACTAGGGTTGTACATAGATGGAATGAATTCATACCAAACCCTCAGTAGCACACAAAGTTCATGGCCTGTTTTATTGGTAATTTACAACCTCTCTCCTAAAGTTTTTATGAAGCACAGATATGTCATGTTGAGTATAATGATCTCTGGTCCGAAGCAACCCAGCAATGATATTGATGTTTTCTTGTCACCATTGATTGATGATTTGAAACTTTTATGGGAGGATGGTATTAGGGTGTCTAATTCTTATAAAATAGAATATTTTCAACTACATTAAGTGTTTATGTTCACTATAAATGACTTCCCAGCATATGGAAATTTTTATGGATATAGTGTTCAAGGTCATAAAGCATGTCTAATTTTCAAACAACATACTTCATATTGTCAATTGCATCATGGGAGGAAAACAGTGTACATGGGTCATCGAAAGTTTTTGCCTATGGATCACTCTTATAGAAGACTAAAAAAGGCATTCAATTGCTCACAAGAATTTGATATTTCTCTAAAACCTTTATCCCCTGATCTGTATTTTGATAGGGTGGAAAACTTTGATGTGACATTAGGAAAGAAATAGAAATCTGGTAATGATAGACATATTTGGAAGAAAAGGTCGATATTTTTTGAGCTACCATATTGGAGATATCATGAAGTAAAATATAATATTGATGTTGTGAACGTGGAGAAGAATATCTATGATAATTTGATTGGAACATTGTTAGACATTAAGGGAAAGACAAAAGATGGGTTGAATGCAAGATTAGACTTACTATCAATGGGAATACATTTGGAGTAAGCTCCCGCTTCTAATGGAAGACAAACATTTCTTCCCCCAGCTTGTCATACATTATCCTAGAGGGAGAAAATTAGATTTTTTCAGTGTCTTCATGACATCAAAGTGCCTCAAGGTTATTCTTCAAATGTAAAAAAAAATTGTCTCATTGAAGGACTTGAAGTTGATAGGTATAAAATCTCATGATTGTCACATCATGATGCAACAACTTCTATTAGTTGCATTGCATGGAATATTGCCCATCCGTGTCAGAAAGACTATAATGAAGTTGTGTTATTTTTTCAATTCAATTTTTAATAAGGTGATTTATGTGAATGCTTTGAACATTTTGGAAAATTATGCAATTTGTATAATTTGTCAACTGGAAATGTATTTTCCTCCAACTTTTTTTGATATAATGGTGCACTTAATGATTCATATGGTTCGAGAAATAAATATTTGTGGACCTGTATATCTTTGTTGGATGTATCCTTTTGAAAGGTATATGAAAATATTGAAGGGGTTTTTTAAGAATCCATATTGACCTGAAGCCTCCATTATTGAAAAGTATATTTCTGAGGAGATTACAGAGTTTTGTACGAGCTACTTGGTTGCAGTACAGCACATAGGTTTGCCTTCATCTCACCATGAATGAGTTAATAATGAGGGAAAGGGGATTCATGGCTTGAAAGTCAAATCATTGTCAGCTGAACAGATGAAAATGTTAGAATCATACATCTTGAATAACATAGCTGAGGCTCAACCGTATATCACATTGCATATTAATGAGTTGAAACAATGTCAACCAAAGAAGAACGAAATGTGTATTTTGAATGAGCACAACAAAACATTTTTGTCATGGTTTAAAAAGACCTAGATTGGTAGATCAGATGTATCAGAGACATTAAAATGGGTAGTGGGTGGTCCATGTTTAAATGTGATAACATGGTCCGGTTATGACATTAATGGCTATGCATTTTATATTAAAGCTCAAGACAATAGAAGTGAAGTTCAGAATAGTGGTTTATTGGTGTTTGTATAAGCAATGAATTTTTCGAGTGCTAAATACAAAAACCCAATTTATGCATCAAGTTCATATTATGGAGTGATTGAAGACATATGGTAGGTTGATTACTTTAAAATTAAAGTTCATGTTTTTAACTGTAAATGGTTTATCGGTAAAAACAGTGTCAGACATGATGAATTTGGAATGACAGTTGTTAATATGAATATATTGGAAGACACGGCTGATTCTTTTATAATGGAAACACATGAAAAACAAATTTTCTATGTAGTAGATCAATCAGATATGCAGTGGGTTGTTGTTTTACAAGGGAAAAAACAATATGTTGGTGAGGATGAACTTGATGAATATGTTGATTTATGTGATATCCCTACTTCCATGGAAAGATTAACATAACATAATGATGATCATGTTGAAGACATGGTTTGTGCCATAAGGAATGATCATAACAAAGGAATTTGGGAAAACAATCCATTTGTACATTCCTAAAATTACAGGTAACATTTTTTTATTTCTTTTTTACATTTATTATTTTCATAAAATGTTAGATATTGTAAGTTTTTTCTTTATTAAAACATGTATTAAAACAAAATAAGTATAAGTTTTTGTTTGTTTTAATTTTATTTTTTTTATTTTATCATGTTTACCATTACATAAATTATATATCTATTATTTTGTTCAATGACAATTACTTTACCATGTTTACCATGTTTACCAGGTTTACCATGTTTACCATGTTTACCATGTTTACCATGTTTACCATCTTTACCATCTTTACCATATTTACCATTGTTTAACATGCTTATAATATTAACCATGTTTGCTATTACGTAACTTAGTACAATTTTCTATTTTCGGTTTACATTAGTATTGTAATATTTGAATTTGTATATTTTTGAACTAATGTTTTTTTTTTGATTTGAAGGATAATGAATGATCAACCAGTTGATCAACCACATGATTCTGGAGATGAGCATATTGGTCATACCTCTAGGGAGGAACATTCACATGCTCCTCTTGATGTTCCCCAATCTTCCTCATGTGCTCCCATTACGTCAAAGAGTTCAAGAGTTGGTAAACGTGGGTGCACACATTTACCAAAATTATCACTTTCCTGTACGTAGGATCAGAGGATACTCGTTGAGTTTAATGAGGATGATATTCCTAGAGGTCCAAATGCAAAATATTTTAAGAGTTTTATATCAACTCAGGGTAAGAGAAAAGTAAGTATTTTGTATGATGACTGGAGAAGTGTGGACAAAGCGATAATCTCTCAGTTGTGGGAGACGATTTTGTTAAGATATTTTTCTATTGTTTTCCTATACTTTAAATGTTTCTAGTATATATAATATGTTTAACCTCTTCTTTATCAGATGACATTTGATATTCCTAAAACTGGAGGAGGCAGGAAGAAATGCTTATCGATGGCTGCCAGGAGATGGAGGGATTTCAAATCAACCCTCTCATCTGATTTCATTTTTGGTCATAGGAGTCATAAAAATCCATGTCGTATATATCCTTTCATAGATGAAGACACATAGAGACAGTTTGTTGAAAGTAGAAGAAAAGATTCATTTTTGGTAAGGGCAATGTAAACTTTTATAAGATTTTTTATATAAATGATCTTATTAATGTTTTGTTAATTATTTCTTATTCTTAATTTAGATCAAACAAGGAAATCTCATCAGGAGATCCAATCTAAAAATGTATACCCTCATAGTTTATCTTGGGGAGGGTATAAATTATTGGAAGAACAAATAATGGTGGAAAAATTACAAAAACTAAGAGCTGGGTCTTCAAACTCTGGAGAGGTGGCCCCTCCATTCCCTCCATCTAGACATGAAAAATGGAAGAGAGCTTGGATGGGCAAAAAAGGGCAATATCTTTCGGAAGATTCGAGAATCGTAACTGAGAGGATTTTAAGATATCTATTTTATTTATTTAAGTTAACTATTTTCTTCATATAATTTCAATCATTATAGAAATATTCAATTAATTTATACAGGATTCTCTTAAGGAGTAGAACTCACAGGGGGTATTTATAGCTGCTGGGAGGCAAGATATTTTATCTGCAACATTGGGAAATCCTGAACATCCTGGTCGTGTACGAGGATATCTGGCAGGTGTATCGGTAAGAAAAGTGTTTCCACATTCTTCAACTTCTTATGTTGAGGGTGTTTATAAAAAAATAGAATCCTTGGAGGCTGAAGTTCATAATATTAATTCGACAATGGAGGAAACAATTAGAGCATCAGTACAGTCTATGTTTGCCGACATGCAAAGACAATTTCAGACTGCAGCTCCCACTCCTCCACCTCCCCCTGCAGACCCCATTATTTATCCTCCACCGCCGTCAGTAGCTCCCACTCCCCCACCTCATCTTGTGGATCCCATTTTTTATCCTACTCCTCCACCGCAGCTTCCTACTTATTGCGAGTTGTATGTTGATGATCCTCAACATCATATAGTTGCATATGGGTTGGTATATTGTATAGGAGATACGGTTCATCATCAAAAATTATATTTAGAGAATCATAGGGTCACTGTACAGGATATTATAGATATATCAGCTTGAGTACCATTACCTACAGATGAGGTGATGACAGTTGGTCATAGTATCGGCCATTTTTTAATTTGGCCATCCATACTTCTTTGACTCATTACCATAGAGGTATGTATGTTATATCTTCTATTTTATTTTTTTTATTAAAGTTGTTTTATCATTTGAAAACTAATATATTTTTCTATTTATTTTTACAGGAATACTTCAAAGGTAAAGAAATATTTTATAGAAAACAACAAAAAAAATGGCTATGACATCAGATATATATTCTATTAGTCTTGAAAAATTGTCAAGATATTCAAATTTGTTGGTGGATAATTATTAGTTTCCAATGGAATCTCATGTTTGTAGATGTGCAATAACTGTGGGGATTGTAAAAACTGATATCATGGAGCTTGTTACTGGAGATAAGTTGGGCATCAACGTGGTGAAATTTTTTTCCATTTAAGTCTTAACACCTTTTCCATGCATTATATTTATTAAAAATGTATACTTATGTCTATTTTTTATTAGTTATCTTTATAACATTTGTTAGAAGAATGAGTGGACAGATGTATATGGATTCATGGACCCGCATTTGATTTCCCCTAAAGCATGTGCATTGGATGAGGAACAAAGAATTCTTTATATTGATGAAAGACTTGAACAAAATATAGTCACACAATGTTGGATGATTCCTTTTTATGAGAGGTATGAAACACATCTCTCTCAAAGAGTTCATTATCTTTTAACATAAAAAATCACTAACCTTAGATTTTATTTTATCAGTGATTATTGGATGTTAGGAGTTTTTTTCTCAAGGGAGAAAACACTTTATTGGATATGCTCTGTCCATGGTGATGTGTGGGAAAGTTTTAAGAAAATGTTGGAAAAGTAAGTTTCAATTTCTCAATAGTTTTATATATTATAATGAATTTTAAATTTATCCCATTCGTATTATTTTCTAATAGGGGATGGGTCTACTTTTGAAAAAACATAAAGAAAAGGAGTGCAAAGATCAAATATGTAAATGTAAAGGTAAATATCCATTTATAATTTGTACTTTTTGATTTATTACATAAAAATAATATATTGAATTTACACTCATTCAAATATAATTGTCATTAACAACAAGGCGTAATCGAATGTGGATATTATATGTTAAGATTTATGTATGAAATAATAACAACTGGAATAGTTGTGAACTTTGACCTGGTAAGATTTTCTTTTAAACTTTTACATAATATTTCATTTGATTTATTCATTATACACGTTAACTACTATCCTTTTAATTTATATCTATTTGATGACCCTCAACCTTATAGTTCTCAATATGTCAAACACTTACAAGTGGAATAGTCAAATTATTTTATAGGTTTGATTGAATTTTAGTTGTTTGTAGTGTAAAATGTAATTTTGAATATTGTCATTGTAATTGTGTATTTGGTAGTCATTTCAGTTGGATTTAGTTTTTTTTTAAGTTGACATTGTATGTTTTTAATGTTATATATGTGAATGCTTAATTTTTCTCTACTTATTGTTTTGGTCTACTTATGATGGTTTTTCTGGTATGAATTCTGGTCTGGGGGGAGGGGTTCCAAGGGTGTGGGGGATGTCCATTGGGGTGGGGGTATCCAGGGGTGTGGGAGGGATGTCCAGTGGGGTGGGGGTGTCCTGGGTGTCCATGAGAGTGGGGGTCAGTCCAGGGGGGTGGGAGTGTTTCTAGGAGGGTGGGAGGGCTTTCTAGGGGAGTGGGGGGCTATCTAGGGGTGTCCAGCAGTGTGGGGTGTCCTGTGGGGTGAGGGGGGTTTCTAGGGGTGTGGGAGGGTTTTCCAGTGGGGTGGGGGTGTCTAGGGTGTCCATGGGGATGGAGGGGCAGTTCAGGGGGTGGGAGAGGAGGCACCGCAATCCCTCATGGGGCTGAATGCCATTGGAAGGTACTCATCACTCTCACATGCAAAGCTTGAGATCTCAAAATGTTTCACCAATGCCTTCTTCCCCTGTAAACATCATTGATTCTATCACTTTGATGCTAGTATAACCAGGGGGAAACACCGTCATGTTTGATGGTGTTTTCCCCCTTGTTATACTAGCATCAAAGTGATAGAATGAATGATGTTTAGAGGGGAAGAACGCATTGGTGAAACATTTTGATATCTCAAGATTCTCATGTGGGAGTGATGAGTACCTTCCAGCGGTGTTCAGCCCCCTGAGGGATGGCGGCGCTTCCTCTCCCAACACCAGCTGTCCAGGGGCTGTCCAGGGGGTGGGGGCAGTCCAGGGGTGTGGGGGTGTCCAGGGGTGTGGTGGGGGCTGTCCAGTGGGGTGGGGGGGTTTGGTCTAGTTTTGGTTGGGTTTTGGTCTATTTTTGGTCTGGGGGTGTCCAGTGAGGTGGGGGTGTCCAGGGGTGTGGTGGGGGTTGTCCAGTGGGGTAGGAGGGTGTCCAGGAGTGTGGGAGGGATGTCCAGGTGAGTGGGGGGATGTCTAGGGTGTGTCCAGGGGTGTGGGGGGCAGTCCAGTGGGGTGGGGGTTCTAGGGGTGTGGGAGGGCTGTCCAGGGGAGTGTTGTCCAGTGGGGTAGGGGGTGTCCAGGAGGGTGGGGTTGTCCAAGGGTGTGGGGGGATGTCCCGGGGGTGGGGACAGTCCAGGGGTGTGGGGGTGTTCAGGAGGGTGGGGGTTTTCTAGGGGTGTGTGGGGTTTTCCAAGGGGTGGGGGCAGTCCAGGGGTGTGGGGTGTCCAAGGGTGTGGTGGGGGTTGTCCAGTGGGGTGGGAGGGGGGTTCTGGTCTATTTTGGTCTATTTTTGGTAACTTTTTGGTCTGTTTTAGGGGTGTGAGAGGGTTGTCTAGGGTTGTGGGAGTGTTTTCCAGGGGTGGGGGTATACAGGAGGGTGGGGGTTGTCTAGGGGTGTGGGGGGCTGTCCAGGGGGTGGGGGCAGTCCAGGGGTGTGGGGGTGTCCAGGAGGGTGGGGGGTTTTCCAGGGGTGTGGGGGGTTGTCCAGGTGGTGGGGTCAGTCCAGGGGTGTGGGGGTGTCCAAGAGGGTGGGGGTTTGTCCAGGGGTGTGGGGGGCTATCCAGGGGGTGGGGGCAATCCAGGGGTGTGGGGGTGTCCAGGGGTGCGGTGGGGGCTGCCCAGTGGGGGGGGGTTATGGTCTGTTTTGGTCTATTTTTGGTAACTTTTTAGTCTGTTTTAGGGGTGTGGGAGGGCTGTCCAGGGGTGTGGGAGTGATTTCCAGGGTTTGGGGGGTATACAGGAGGGTGGGGGGGTTTCCAGGGGTGTGGGGCGGTAGTCCAGGGGGGTGGTGGGGCAGTCCAGGGGTGTGGGGGACTGTCCAGGGGTGTGGGGGGATCTCCAGGGGGTGGGGTGCAGTCCAGGGGTGTGGGGGTGTCCAGGGGTGTGGTGGGGGCTGTCTAGTGGGGTAAGAGGGGGGTTCTGGTCTATTTTGGTCTATTTTTGGTAACTTTTTGGTCTGTTTCTGGGGTATGGGAGAGCTTTTTAGGGGTGTGGAATGTTGTCCAGGGGGTGGGGGTATACAGGAGGGTGTGGGGTTGTCCAGGGGTGTGGGGCTGTCCAGGGGTGGGGAGAAGTCTAGGGGTGTGGGGGTGTCCAGGAGGGTGGGGGGTTGTTCAGGGGTGTGGGGGGGTGTCCAGGGGGTGGGGGCAGTCTAGGGGTGTGGGGGGTGTCCAGGAGGGTGGGGGTTGTCCAGGGTTGTGGGGTCTATTTAGGGGGTGGGGGCAGTCCAGGGGTGTGGGGGTGTCCAGGGGTGTGGTGGGGGCTCTCTAGTGGGTTGAGGGGTTTGGTCTGTTTTGGTCTATTTTTGGTAACTTTTTGGCTCGTTTCAGGGTTGTGGGAGGGATATCCAGGGTGTGAGAGTGTTTTCTAGGGGGTGGGGGGTATACAGGAGGGTGTGGGGTTTCCAGGGGTGTGGGGGGCTGTCCAGGGGGTGGTGGGGCTGTCCAGGGATGTGGGGATGTCCAGGAGGGTAGGGGTTGTCCAGGGGTGTGGGGGGTTGTCCAGGGGGTGGGGGCAGTCTAGGGGTGTGGGGGTGTCTAGGGGTGTGGTGGGGGATGTCCAATGGGGGGGGGGTTATAGTCTGTTTTGGTCTGTTTTTGGTAACATTTTAGTCTATTTTAGGTATTTTGGCTGGGCATAGAAGTGGTTTGGTTTTATTTAAAAAAAAAATTTATGTCGGTTATTTCATAACCAACGTAAAAAATGCATTGGGATTAGTTTTAACGTTAGTTATTTGGAAACCGACGTAATAAATTCATAGGAAATGGTTTTTACGTCAGTTATTTCATAACTAGCGTAATAAATCGAAATGGATTGTTTTTTACGTCAGTTATTTTATAACCGACATCATAGATATTTTTTCATGTCGGTTATTATATAAACGACATTGGAAACTGCTTGGCAGACAGGTTTATCACGTCGGTTATAAAAATAAACGACGTGATAAATTCTTTAGAGGAGTGATTTATGACGTCGGTTATTATATAACTGGCGTGAAAGGGTATATACCACATTGGTTATTAAATAACCGATGTAATAAACCACAACTTTGAAGCGTTTTCCACGTCGGGTTTTTATCAATCGATGTGAAAGACGCTTCGTATTTATGTTTTTTACGTCAGTTTTAAGATAACTGATGTAAAAACTATGTTTATAATGTCTCCTATAATAACGTCGGCCAAAATCCAATGTTAAAAATAAAAAATAACCTTTGTAAAAAAAATTATGCACTAGTGTGATCCCGAGTATCCCAGTTCCATGCACATAACTTCCTCGATTATAGACCCCTCGAAAGGTATCAAATTCCAAACTTTGAACTTTTTTTATTGTAGCTCATTGGAAGCAACATATTTCGCACCAAGAATCTCTTAAACAGAAACATCAAACATGAGTCACTCTAGCCTTGAACACATCCTTGATATAATGATCTAAATAAAGTCTACACCATGACTTCATTGAACAGGAGAGTTTAGAAAATACAACTTCCATCCCTGGAAGCTCACTAATCTCAAAGGACTAGAATCAGAATAAGTTCCAAGCCTGGAACTTTCTCAATCACACAGGATCAAAAAATGAAAAATTACAAGTGAAAACTAAAATACTTTATAATAAACCTCACTAATGGAAGATCTTAGTGAAAACACGCTAAAAATAAAGATTTCAATCAGAAGTGCTCAAATCCTCAAGATGATGAAAACTTCAAAATGACTGCAAGCAAGCTCAGTGTATCTCATAACTTGTTATATTTCTCTCTACAAATCCCTTGGTCTAATTAATAGCCTTCATTGTAACAAATTCTAACAGTTTAATTCTGATATCTTCGAGTATAGTTGCAACTACATCCGATGAAACACTCTATATTCTAATAAATATAGGCTTTAACTTTACTTTATAATGACCATACTATCAAAAAACTATAAGTTCATGGAACTTTAAATCATTTGACATTAAATCCGTGAGTTTTTTTTTAATACGTTTTCTAAAAGAAAAAAAATTAAAAACTGCATAGGTTAAAAATAATTTTAAAAATACACCTTAAAGGTGGCATCGGCGATGCCGTCTTCCATCCCATATGCCTCCTTTAGCCCAGATTGATGACATGGAAAAGGCGGTGGGGGGTTCCACCTTTTGTGTCTGGGTGAGACGAAAGGTGGCACTGCCAATGTTACCTTTGGCCTCATGCAAAGACGAAAGGCGGCATCAGTGATTCTGCCTTTACCTCAGCTCCCTATAAAAAAGCACCCCCCCCCATTCTCTTCACTTCATTTTTCCCTCATCTCTCCTAAATCCACTACTTCTCTCTCTAAAAAAAATTTTGTGCGGTGGAGTTGGTGGTCCAAAAGAAGGCAGTTTTTTGCAAAGCATCATTTAGAGGTATTTTTTATTTAATTTTATGTTTTTTATTTATTTAATTGAATTATTTTTAGTTCTAAATATTTTATTTTTTAAGTAGTTTAGTTATTTCTAAATATATTGTTTATTAGGTTGTTTAATTAGTTATATATAGTTTGGAATAATAATTTTTATTAGTAATGATTAAGTATAGATTAAGTATAGATTAAATATAGATTAACTTATGATTAAGTATTGTGAAATTTTGGTAGCATAAAGATTATGTGGTTATCTTAGTAGTAAAATCTCTATCTGGATACAAACAAGTAGATGTGGCTCTGGCACAGATGTACCTAGAGGTAAAACCAAAAAACACTGCTTTGAGCTAGACTCAAATGGGAACTTGTGTACGAAAATAGGCCTTGTTGCACTCCTAGTTTGACACTCCTGGGGGATATGCTTAAGGTGATTCATATTTTATTTATAAACTACTAAAATACCTAAGAAAATAAAAATCAAATGAGTATATTTATCAATGATAAAATTATAATTATGATGTTATAAAATGAAATGGACAAGGACAAAGGCATTAAATAATGAAAGTTATTATTAGTAATTGAATTCTTTTAAGTCGTTTTTAAAGATATTATTTATTAAGTAGTTTAATTAGTTATATATATTTTAGAAATAATAATTATTGTTAGTAAGGATTAATTATAGATTATTTAATGATAAAATAGGATTAAAAATGAATACATGTGATTATTTAATTATAATTAACTAATTAATATCATATGATTAATGATTAAAGAATAAATAACTAAAGAATAACTTAATAATGATTAACTAGTGATTAAAGAATGATTGATTAGTTAAAAATATACTAAGAAACATTAATATCATTGTTTCAGATATGAAAACATGTTCTAAAATTTTAGTATCATAAAGATTATATAGTATATAAATATTATTTTTTATTAGTAATGATTAATTATAGATTAATTACTGAATAACTTAGGATTAAAGGATGAATACATGTAATTATTAGCTAATAATACTTATCATTGATAAAATTAAAATTATGATTATATAAAATGAAATGGAGAAGAACAAACACATTAAATTACATGTGAATGTTATATAACATACAAGAAATACCTTGACATTTTTCAATTAAACATGGTTTGGATGAGATGAGCGTGACTTCGGAAGTGAGGTAAAATCTATTTTGTTTTTATTTGGTAGCTTAATAACATAATATAAAGATATGTACTTAATAATAAGTTAATTACATACTTATATAAGATGTTATCAAGATATCAAATAAAAATCAGTTGGGTTTTACCTCACTTCTGAAGTTAGGCTCATATCATCCAAACCATGTTTTGTTGAAAGATGTTGGTATTTCTTGTATGTTGTAAAATATTCGTGTGTTATTTTATATGTTTGTTCTTCTCTATTGTAGAGTGATTGAAGAATGATTAACTAATGATTAACTTAATAATGATGAATCAGTGATTAAATAATGATTAAATTAGTAAAAATTTTACTAAGAAACATTAGTATCATAGTTTAGGATATAATAAAATGTTTTTAAAATTTTAGTATCATAAAGATTATATAGTTTATAAATAATATTTATTAATAGAAATGATTAATTATATAATAATTAATAAATAATATAGGATTAAAAATGAATCCATATAATTATTAGATAACGATACTTATGATCATATAAAGTGAAATGAAGAAGAAAAAATGCATTAAATAACACATGAATTCTTTATGACATACAATAAATTTGTTGAAATTTTTCAATAGAATGTGGTTTGGATGATATGAGTCTCACTTCATACATGAGGTAAAATTAATCTTATTTTTAATTGGTAGCTTAATAACATATTTTAAGGATATGTACTTAACTTTTGAACTTTCAAAAGTTTTTGGCCTTCTAATGACATCTAAGATATTTCATTAGAAGGTCGAAAGATTTTGAAAGTTCAAAAGTGAAGTAAATATATTTAAAATATGTTATTAAGTTGTCACTAAAAAATAAGTTGGATTTTACCTCATCTGAAGTGAGACTCATCTCATCCAAACCACATTTTATTGAAAAATGTCAACGAATTTATTGTATATTATAAAGAATTCATGTGTTATTTAATGTGTTTGTTCTTATTCATTTCACTTTATATGATCAGAATTGTCATTTTGTCAATGATAAATAAACTAATTTGACGTTTCCTCTTCTTTTTTACCTCGATTTCCAAAACGTTCTATGACTTATATTCTTATAAACTTTTATATAATGAAACATTACTAGAATATTTTAGGGTATAAAAAGGCATCCTAAAATTACATTCCTAATAAATATTATATGGTCAACCATCATTTTTAATATTTGTTACACTATCATAATTTTGATGAAATAAACATTTTTGATGTAGAGAGTCATGTTTGCCTGTGTGTACTGTTATAGGGAGATTATTCAAACTGAGTAAGGAGCTTTTTACAGTACACAACCAATAACAGTGGTTAGTACAACTGATTGTGTAACCCTAAGTGACCTTCAAGAGATAATCTGTGGTTCCTTAAATTTGGGACCCGATCAAGAGACCAAGTCTATGATCTATAGACATTTTCAATTTTTGTAAACATTGTGGCATCTAGTTTTTCCATTGGTTGTTGATGCACAGTGGGTCCAAGCAATTAATTTATTTTCTCAATGGTCAGATGGTACCATTATGGAGTTATATGTTGATGTTTCTACTGTATAAAAACAACATCTAGTTGTATGAAGACATAGACTTAAAAGAGTGGTTAAAGATAGTCTGCCCCATGAAATTGATCCTATTCCAAATAATGTAAAAGAGGACAGCCTATATGATCTTTAGGATATACATGTCAATCCGACTTTCAATGAGGAATTCTGTAATGACGGAATAGATGGTGACAATAGTGCTGATGAGGAGGGACCAACGGAAGTTAGGGAGGAGGTTTTGAGAAATTCATTAGTTTTATAGTAGCCTCGACCTACAATAAATCATCCACCACTCTTTGAATCTTGGTGACACGTGTACATGAATTCGACAATAATGTTCTCACACAGGCAACTGAGTTCCCCGGAGTTTTACCAGATAGGTTTAGTGAGTTGGAAAAAACCTTATATGTTGGAAGGAATTTTCAAAGTAAATATGCATTAAAAATCATGCTAAAGATATTTCAAATTGAGAGGAATTGTAGCTATATAGTTCATGAATCATGTCATAGTAAATATGTCATATGGTGTTAGAAGTATGGGGATGATTGTAGATTTATCTTGAGGGTGATTTCGGACATTGCATTTGGAGTTTAGAGAATCTTGAGGATTGAGGTAGCTCATTCTTGTGTTCATCCAAGCCTGACATAAGATCATACCTCATTGGATTGTGTTATCCATTGTTTTTTAGATTATTAGTACATTCCAAGATGTTTCGATATCCCTTGTGCAAGAGAGGATACAACAGACATTTGGTTATAAGATTTCCTATAATAAGGCATGGATAGCAAAATAGAAGGAAATTGTGAAGGTATATGGTGATTAGGATGAATCATATCGAGTGTTTCCATAATTGATAGTTATACTGAGGAATCATAATCAAGTTTTCTTCAATATTGATACAAACTAACATGTGTCTCACGATAACCGACTTGATCCATATCATGTTCAATTTCATCGGTTGTTCTGGGCATTCCTCCCCTGTATCTCTGCATTTCATTTCAGCAAATAGTTCATTCAGATTGATGGAACATTTATATATGGAAAATACAATGGTTTATTGTTGATTGAGTCAACCCAATATGGAAACCGTTCACCTCTTCCTATTTCCTTTTCCATTGTAGATAAAGAAAACTATGAATCATGGAGATTGTTTTTTGCATGTATCAGCAACCATTTCACCAACATTCGGGGTGTTTGTTTGATATCTGATCACCATCAGGCAATTAATGAGGCAATAAATGCATATCCTAATACATGGATATACCCAAATTCACATCATCAGTTTTGTATTAGACACATTTCTAGCAACGTGCATAAAAAATTCCACAACAAACCAATGAATAAAGCAATCACGAGGCTTGGTACACATTGTATTTGTTATTTTTTACTATTTCAATGTAAAGATAAAATCAAATTATGTGAAATATCATCTATTATGTGTAGCATATGAGTTGGATCAATGGAAGTTTGAAGAACGTTTTGAACAAATCTTCTAGTCTAATCAAGAATTTTATGATTATATGATGCGGATTCCAAAAGAAAAATGGATATTGGCATATGACAGGGGGGAAGAGGTATGGACACATGACCAAAAACATTATAGAGTGCATCAATGGTGTCTTCAAAGGGTTTTACAAGCTACCTATAACTGCCCTAGTTCAAGAGACATTATATCGATGTGTTAAGTAATTTATTGATAGAAAAAAACTAGCATCAAATGAAATATAGCAGAAGCTAAGGTATGGAAGACACTTTCAATGAGAGATTGAAAAGAATGTTGAAGAATCTTCTGGTTATTATGTCTGTCTATTTTGACGAGAAGACTCTCTATTTCAAGTTCAAGAGAATTCAGACCCCATCACAAATCACATCGTTGAAAATGGTGGTATTACTAGAAATGATGTAATGTCAATGTGGAAACTTTCAGGCGTTACGGTTTCCATGCACACATTCCATCGCAGCATGTGCCTCTATGAACATATCATGGGAAGAATATGTTGATTCAGTGTACTGGATAGACACCATTTCTAACTATTATACTATGCCATGGATGCCTATTGGTGAGTTTCATTATTTCCCAATGCCCTAAGGCCAGTCCATAGTGATACCTGACATCAATCGGTTGTGTCCCCATGGGAGACCGAAGGCCAGCAAAATGTAGAATGAGATGGACTAGCCTCAAGAATAAGGGCAGAGTTTGAGATGCACTATATGTCATTAAGAAGGTCATAACCAGAAACTATGCCCTAACATTATTGGGTCTAGTTCACAGTCTCAGCCATAATGATGTATTGTATTCATTGTGAGATTCTCATATTGTAAATTATATGTTTTTATCTCTTCTTTTTTCCTCAGTTTTCTAAACCCCAAAACCAAAAAGTAGAAAAATAAACCCAAAAAAATATTTCCTATACTGTAATATCAAAATTCTAAACACTAAACCTTGAAACCTAAACCCTAAACCTAAATTCATAAACCTAAACCCTAAAACATTACAAAAAATCCAAAAAACTAGACCCAAAACTCAATATCTGAAACCCTGATCTCTAAATCCTAAAACCTAAAATATGAAACGTAAACCCAAAAACATATTCCCTTTACCACGGTTTTTTATAACATTATGTATCTTATATTTTAATAAACTTTTATATAATTAAATAATAGTATCATATATTACTGTAAAAGAAGATGTTATAAAATTTCAGTATAATAAAGATTATATGATCAACTATCTTTGTCAATATTAATTACATTATTAGAATCATGATCAGAAAATATTTTCGACATATAGAGTCAGGTTTTACCTGTGTGTAATACTATAGGTAGGTTATAAAAACTAATAAAGGTGCTTTTTATAATGCACAGCCAATAATAGAGGTTAGTACAGATGATTCTGTAACAATAACTGAACTTCAAGAAAGAATTTGTGGAAAATAAACCACAACATAGGAGGAATGGTGACAATGACAGTGGTGATGGAATGAGTTTACATCATCACCATCATCATTGTCACCGTTCCTCCTGCGTTGTGGTTCATTTCCCACAAATTCTTTCTTGAAGTTCAGTTACTGTTATAGAATAACCTTTACATCTAACAAAATAATCTTGAAACATACCATCATGTGGATAGTCATACATGAATTACAAAGCACACCATTTTCTAATAAAAATATATATAACAAAGAAAAATTGTTTATATATATAAATATATAAAACCATATCTTAGAAAATATCTTTTTTTGTGTAAAATCATATCTTAACAACACATTAGTAATATTATTTGAAAAACATGAATACATGCCCCTTTATTTAGGTAAAAATCACTTAATAAAACAATTTGAATAAACATGGAATGTCTTTCATTATACAAGTCATAGAATTCTACTGAACATAACGTTATATTTACATTTTATACTTACGAATCATTTCATTTGTTTATATGCATATGAATGATACCATACTACTCACTCAACAGCATACCCATATTTCCTAGTTCGTTCTAGAGGGTGGTGAAAACCGATCGATCAAGGTGCGTCGAGCGCACAATTTTCATAATAGCTAGGGATCCTCCACATGCCATTAGACCATACGTGAATTGTGATGGCTTCTATGGAATTATCGTATCAGATTTCACATTTATAGACCATCACCTACTTGCTTCCCTCATGGAGAGGTGGATACCAGAGACACACACATTCCATTTGCCTGAGGGAGAGATGACCATCACCCTCCAGGATGTGGCAGTGCTTCTCGGTCTTCTTATCTGGGGGGGGGGGGTCATTATTGGACCCACTTGTGCATCTTGTATAGACCTTTCTCAGTGTTTGTTAGTCATTGACATTTTTTCCGACCATAGGTATATAGATGGAATGTCGATATATATGCCTTGGTTGGAGGCACAAATTCCACATTTACCTGGTGATTCTAATGAGTAGACTGTCATGTGTTATGTATTTGCATATATATTACGGCTCATTGGAGGTACCAGTGTACTGATCGCTTAGGTATTCACGTGCACATGATGTATCTTCCCCTATTGGAGGACTTCACTAGTGAAAAAAACATTTAACATGGCGGCATTTTTCATGTCAGATATATATAACCGACGTGCAGTCGGTTATAAAATAATCAACGAGAATCGATTTTTTACATCGGTTATAAAATAACCGACGTAAAAAATAATGATATTAGATTTATCGTATCGGTTATTTTATAACTGATGTGATAGATCAAATTTGGGCGCTTTATCACATCAGTTATAAAATAACCGACGTGATAAATCAAATCTCAGTGATTTATCATGTCGGTTATAAAATAACCGATGTGATAAAACTCCATCTATAATGTCAGTTATAAAATAACCATTGTGATAAAGTATTTTATACATCGTTTATTAAATAAATGACGTTATAAAAATAAAAAAACTGTTTATTACATCAGTTATTTAATAACTGATGTGATAAATCTTTTAATGATTTATCGCGCCTCGTATTCTGTCATTCTGTTTTCTTCGATCAGGAGATCTGTGACTCATATCTCTCACATGGAAAACCTAGAAAGTATTATTTGAATTTATGCCCTCCAACCTTGTTTTTACAATATAATTCATCATCTTTATAATCACCAGATCTATCAGGTCAACTCACAAAACTCAAGTAAGCCTCAAACGCCTCAGTTTCATTTTTTTTATTTCTGTGATGCCCTAAACTTATGTTTTGAGATGTTATGTTTCTATCTTTGTTATTGGTATCATGGTAAGTTTTATAGTGTTCTTTTATACCATGCATAATTCTTTTCTGGTAAAATAAACCTTGGGAGTGATATCATGCAAGTTCTAATATTTTTGTTACTATCATGTGTGTTCTATCATGTGTGTGTGTGTACTTTCATGTGTGTGGGGGGTGGGGTGTCCAGGGGGTGGGGGTGTCTAGAGAGTGGGGGTTATCCAGGGGGTGGGGCTGTCCAAGGGGGTTGTGGTGTCCAGGGGTGAGGGGGTTTTCCAAGGGGGTGGGGTGTCTGGGGGGTGGGGGTGGTGTCCAAGGGGTGAGGGGGATTTCCAAGGGGGTAGGGGTGTCCAGGGGTGTCCAAGGGGGTGGGGGTGGTGTCCATGGGGTGAGGGGGTTGTCCAAGGGGGTAGGGGTGTTCAAGGGGGTGGGGGTGGTGTCCATGAAGGTGAGGGGGTTGTCCAAGGGGGTAGGGGTGTCCAGGGTTGTCCAAGGGGGTGGGGTGTCTAGGGGGTGAGGGGGTTGTCCAATGGGGTATGGGTGTCCAGGGGGTGGGGGTGGTGTCTAGAGAGTGAGGGGGATTTCTAAGGGGGTAGGGGTGTCCATGGGGTGGGGTGGTTTCCAGTGGTGAGGGGGTTGTCTAAGGGGGTAGGGGTGTCCAGAGGGTGGGGGTGGTGTCCAGGGGGTGAGGGGGTTGTCCAAGGGGGTAGGGGGTGTCCAGGGGGTGGGGGTTGTCCAGGGGGTGGGGGCTATCCAAGTAGGTGGTGGTGTCCATGGGGTGTCCAAGGGGGTGGGGGTTGTTTCTAAGTGGGTGAGGGGGCTTTCCAAGGGGGTAGGGGGTGTCCAGGGGGTGGGGGTGGTGTCCAGGGGTGAGGGGGTTGTCCAAGTGGGTAGGGGTGTCCAGGGGGTGGGGATGTTTGGGGGTGGGGGGCTATCTAAGGGGTTGGGGGGTTTGTCCATGGGGTTGGGGGTTTCCAGTGGGTGTCCAAGGTGGTGGGGGTGGTGTCCAGGGAGTGAGGGGGCTGTCCAAGGGGGTAGGGGTGTCCAAGGGGGTGGGGGTGGTGTCTAGGGGGTGGGGGGGTTGTGTAAGGGGGTGGGGGTTGTCCAAGGGGTGGTGGTTTCTAGGGGGTGTCCATGGGGTTGGGGTGGTGTCCAGGGGGTGAGGGGGATTTCCAAGGTGGTAGGGATGTCTAGGGGGTGTGGGTGGTGTCCAAGGGGTGAGGGGGATGTCCAAGGGGGTAGGGTGTGTCCAGGGGGTGGGGGCTGTATAGGGGGTGGGGGTGTCTAGGGGGTAGGGGTTGTCTAAGGGGGTGGGTGTGTCCTAGGGGGTGGGGTGGTGTCTAGGGGGTGAGGGGGCTATCTAAGGGGGTCGGGGTGTCTAGAGGGTGGGGGTGGTGTCCAGGGGGTGAGGGGTTGTCCAAGGGGGTAGGGGATGTCCAGGAGGGTGGGGGTGTCTAGGGGGGTGGGGGCTATCCAGGGGGTTGGGGGGATGTCCATGGGGATGGGGGTGTCCAGGGGTGGGGGTGTTCAGGGGGTGGGGGTTGTCCAGGGGGTTGGGGGTCATCATGCCAACGATGTGTGAAACCGTTGGAACGATGTGTGAAACCGTTAGGATATTCTATCCCAACGGTTTTAGGGGCTATCCCAATGGTTTCAAATCATTGGGATAGGTGTAATTTTCAGTAGTGAATGTATACATATTTTAATATTTATACTTCATATTTCTTGTTTGGGGAAGGGTGAATTTGGTATCTAGTTGCACTAGGATGTATTCTTTGTGTACCTTAAGAAAAAAGGATCCAAGATGAATTTATACTGTTATATCATGATCCATATGAGAGAGATGTAATCCTAAAATTATTTTTATATAAATATAAAACTATTATATCTAACTATATTTTATTTTTAAAATCATTTTCATGCATATCTTTTTCAAATACGCATATATTTGTTTTATATTTCAAAAAAAAAATTACATTGAAATTGTGATATTTTTCATATAAATATAAAATTGGATTATCTTAACAAGATGTATAATTTTGATATTTATTATAGGTAATAATGAGTCGAAGTTGGATTACGGAACATTGAATGAGTAATAAATATGAGGAAGGTGTTGATGTCTTTTGGGAATTTTCTAAAAAAATGTTCCAAGCAATGATATTTTTTTTTATCCATGCCTGAAATGTTTGAATATGAAGAATTTGAAAATTAGAGAGATCAAAGATCATCTGATTTTTCATGGTTTTAATCCGAGTTACAGCCCTTGGATTTGGCATGGTGAAACTAGATAGAATTTCAGATCTATTGATGATGATGATTTGTAAGATGGTAACTCCAATGTAATTGAAGAAATGATTCATGATATTGCAGAAAAACAAATTGAGATAGAACCGACAGTTGTGCGTCTATATGGTGATACTTAAAAACCAGTGTATCCTGGTTGTATGGATTTTATGGTTTTTTCTGCATTGTTAAGATTGATTAACCTGAAGGAAAAACATGGATGGAGTGACAGAAGTTTTACAGAGCTGTTACAATTGTTGAAAGACATTCTTTCAAAAGACAACGATCTTACATATTCACATTATAAGGACAAGAAAATATTATGCCCAATGTGATTGGGATACAAGAAAATGCATGCATGTTCGAATTATTTTACGATATATAGGAAGGAATATGAATTTCTGTCAGAGTGTCCTAAATGTGGGACATCACGGTATAAGTTGAAAGAAAAATCACAGACTAATGTAGAGATTACAGAGATCCCTACCAATATATTTTGGTATCTTCTTATAATTCATCGTTTGAAATGTTTATTTTCTAATTCACATGATGCAAAAAAGTTAATATGGCATGATGATGAGCGGATATGTGATGGAAAAATACACCATCCAACTAATTTTCCACAATATAATAAAATTGATGAGTAGTATCGTACATTTGGAAATGAAATTAGAAATCTCATACTTGGGTTGTGCACCGATGGAATGAATCCATACCAAACCCTCAGTAGCACACATAGTTCTTGGCCTGTTTTATTGGTAATTTACAACCTCTCTCTTGAAGTTTGTATGAAGCACAAATATGTCATGTTGAGTATAATGATCTCTGGTCCAAAGCAACCTGGAAATGATATTGACGTTTTCTTGTAACCATTGATTGATGATTTGAAACTTTTGTGGAAGAATGGTATTAGGGTGTATGATTCTTATAAAATGGAATATTTTCAACTGCATGCAGTGCTTATGTTCACTATAAATGACTTACCAACTTATGAAAATTTTTCTGGATAAAGTTTTAAGGTGAATAAAGCATGTCCAATTTTCAAACAACAGACTTCATATTGTCAATTGCATCATGGGAGGAAAATATAATACCTGGGTCATCTAAAGTTTTTGCCTAGGGATCACACTTATAAAATACTAAAAATGGAATTCAATGGCTCAAAAGAATTTGATATTACTCCAAAACCTTTATCCCATGATATTTATTTTGATAGGGTAAAAAACATTGATGTGACATTGGTAAAGACACTTAAATCTGGTAATGATAGACATATTTGTAAGAAAAGGTCAATATTTTTTGAGCTATCATATTGGAGATATCATGAAGTGAAACATAATATTGATTTCATACATGTGGAGAAGAATATCTATGACAGTTTTATTGAAACATTGTTAGATATTAAAGGAAAGACTAAAGCTGGGTTGAATGAAAGATTAGACTTACTATCAATTGGAATACGTTTGGAGTTATCTCCCACTCTTAATGAAAGATGAACATTTCTTCCCCCGTCTTGTCATACATTATCCAAGAGGGAGAAAATTAGCTTTTGTTAGTGTATTCATGATATCAAAATGCCTCAAGTTTATTCTTCAAATGTAAAAATTTTGTCTCTTTGAAGGATTTGAAGTTAATAGGTATGAAATATCATGATTGTCACGTCATGATGAAATAAATTCTACCAGTTGCATTGCATGGAATATTTTATATTAGTGTCAGAAAGACTATAATGAAGTTGTGTTATTTTTTCAATTAAATTTGTAATAAGGTTACTGATGTGAATGCTTTGAAAATTTTGTAAAAGGATGCAATTTCTATACTTTGTCAATTAGAAATGTATTTTCCTCCATATTTTTTTGATATAATGGTGCATTTAATGGTTCATATGGTTCGAGAAATAAATCTTTGTGGACCTGTATATCTTCATTGGATGTATCCTTTTGAAAGTTATATGAAAATATTGAAGGGGTATGTTAAGAATCCATATCGACCTAAAGCCTCCATTATTGAAAAATATATTTCTAAGGAGGTTGCAAAGTTTTGTACGAGCTACTTTTCTGCGGTGAAGCATATAGGTTTGCCTCTATCTCACAATGAATGAGTTAAAAATGAGGGAAAGGGGATTCGTGTCTTGAAATTCAAATCACAGTCATCTAAACAGATAAAGAAGGTAGAATTATACATCTTGAATAACATAGTTGATGCTCAACCCTATATCACATTGTATATTAATGAGTTGAAATAATGTCATCCAAAGAAGAAAGAAGTGTGGATTTTGAATGAGCACAACAAAACATTTTTTCCATGGTTTAAAAAGACATTTCTTGGTAGATTAGATATATCAGAGACATTAAGATGGTTAGTGGGTGGTCCAAGTTTAAATGTGATAATATGTTCTGGGTATGAAATTAATGGATATGCATTTCATACGAAAGCTCGGGACAACAGAAGTACAGTTCAAAATAGTGGTGTATTGGTGTTTATAGAATCAATGAATTTTTTGAGTTCTAAAGACAAAAACCCAATTTCTGCATCAAGTGCATATTATGGAGTCATTGAAGAAATATGGGAGGTTGATTACTTTAAAATTAAAGTTCCTGTTTTTAACTGAAAATGGTTTATTGGTAACAATAATGTTAGACAGGATGAATTTGGAATGACAGCTATTAATCTGAATAGATTGGAAGACACAGTAGATTCTTTTATAATGGAAACACATGAAAAACAGATTTTCTATGTAGTAGATCAATCAGATATGCAGTGGTCTATTGTTTTACAAGGGAAAAACAATATGTTGGTGAGGATAAACTTGATGAAGATTATGATTTATGTGAAATCCCTACTTCCATGGAAAGATTAGTAGAAAATAATGATAAGCATGTTGAAGACATGGTTTATGCCATAAGGACCGATCATGACGAAGGAATTTCATAAAACAATCCATTTTTATATTCCTAATATTACAGGTAACATGTGTTTATTTTTTGTTTACATTTATTATTTTCGTAAAATGTTAGATATTGTAATTTTTTTCTTTATTATAATGCATATTAAAACAAATAAGTATAAATTTTTGTTTATTTTAATTTTTTTTAGTTCAGTTTATCATGTTTACCATTATGTAACTTATATATCTATTGATTTTGTTGAATGAAAATTACTTTACCATGTTTACCATGTTTACCATAGTTTACCATAGTTTACCTTTACTTAAATTATATATTTATTGATTTTGTTGAATGAAAATTACACTACCTTGTTTACCATATTTACCATTGTTTAACATGCTTAACATATTTACCATGTTTACTATTATGTAACTTAGTTAAGTTTTCCAATAAAAATTACATTAGTATTGTAATATTTGAATTTGTATATTTCTGAACTAATGTTTTCTTTTTTTATTTGAAGGATAATGACAGATCAATCAGTTGATCAACCACATCATTCTGGAGATGAGCATCATGATCATACCTCTAGGGAGGAACATTCACATGCTCCTCTTGATGTTCCCCAATCTTCCTCATGCGATCCCATAACGACAAAGAAGAGTTCAAGAGTTGGTAAATGTGGTTTCACACGTTTACCAAAATTATCACTTGCCCATAGCCAGGACCAGAGGATACTCATTGAGTTTGATGAAAATGATATTCCTAGAGGTACAAATGCAAAATATTTTAAGAGTTTTGTATAAACTCAAGGTAAAAGAAAAGTAATAATTTTGTATGATGATTGGAGAAGTGTCGACAAAGCGATAATATCTTAGTTGTGAGAGAAGATTTTGGTAAGAAATTTTTCTATTGTTTGACTAATCTTTAAATTTTTCTAGTATAATATGTTTTACCTCATCTTTATTAGATGACATTTGATATTCTTGACACTGGAGGAGTTAGTAGGAAATGTTTATCGATGGATGTTAGGAGATGGAGGGATTTCAAATCAACTCTCACATCTGATTTCATTTTTGGTTATAGGAATCATGACAATCCATGGCTTATATATCCTTTCATAGATGAAGACACATGGAGACAATTTTCTGAAAGTAGAAGAAAAGATTATTTTTTGGTAAGGGAAATGTAAACTTTTATAATCTTTATTATATAAATGATCTTATTAATGTTTTGTTAATGATTTCTTATTATTAATTTATAGTAAACAAGGACATATCATCGGGTTATCTAATATAAAAATGTATACCCTCATAGTTTATCTCAGGGAGGGTATACATTATTGGAAGAACAAATGATGGTGGAAAAATTACAAAAACTGAGAGTTGAGTCTTCAAGATCTAGAGAGGTTTCCCCTCCATCCCCTCCATCTAGAAATGAAAAAATGGAAGAGATCTTAGATGGGTAAAAAGAGGAAATATCTTTCGAAAGAATAAAGAATCATAGTTGAGAGGATTGTAAGATATTTATTTTATTTATTTAAGTTAACTATATTCTTTATATAATTTTAATCATTAAAGAAATGTTCAATTAATTAATACAGGATTCTCTTGAGGAGTAAAGCTCACAGGGGGTATTTATAGCTACTGGGAGGCAAGATATTTTATCTGCAAAATTGGGAAAGCCCGAACACCTCAATCATGTATGAGGATATCTGACAGGTGTATTGGTAAGAAAAGTGTTTCCACGTTCTTAAACTTCTTCCATTGAGATTGTTTATCAAAAAAAATATAATACTTGGAGGATGAAGTTCATAATATTAATGTGATGATGGAGGAAAATATTAGAGCATCGGTATAGTCTATGTTTGCAAACATGCAAAGACAATTTCAGACTACATCTCCCACTCCTCCACCTCCTCCTGCAGACCCCATTATTTATCCTCCACCTCTGCCAGTAGCTCCCACTCCCCCACCTCAGCCTATGAACCCCATTTTTTATCCTACTCCTCTGCCATAGCTTCTTACTTATTGTGAGTTGTATGTTGATGATCCTCACCATCATATAGTTTCATATGGGCTGGTATATTTTATAGGAGATACAGTTCATCATCAACAGTTAGAGGTAGAGCATCATAGGGTCACTATACAGGATATTATAGATAGATCAGCTCGAGTACCATTACCTATAGATGAGGTGATGACAGTTGGACATAGTATCGACCACTTTTTAGTTTGGACATCCATACTTCTGCGACTCATTACCATAGAGGTATGTATGTTATATATTTTATTTTATCTTTTATTAAAGTTGTTTTAACATTTTAAAACTAATATATTTTCTATTTATTTTTATAGGAATACTTCAAAGGTAAAGAAATATTGTATAGACAACAACAAAGACAAATGGCTATGATATCAGATACAGATTCTATTAGTCTTGACAGATTGTAAAGATATTCAAATTTGTTGGAAGATCATTATGAGTTTCCAATGGAATATCATGTTTGTGGACGTTGAATAAATGTGGGGATTGTGAAAAATTATATCATGGAGCTTGTTATTGGAGATAAGTTGGGAATCAACGTGGTGCAGATTTTTTCCATGTAAGTCTTAACACCTTTCCCTGCGTTATATTTATTAAAAATGTATACTTGTGTTTGTTTTGTATTAGGTATCTTTATAACATGTGTGAGAAGAATGAGTGGAGAGATGTATATGGATTCATCGACCCACGTTTTATTTCCCCTAAAGCATATGCATTGGATGAGGAACAAAAAACACTTTATATTGCTGAAAGATTTGAACAAAATATAATCACGCAGTATTGGATGATGCCTTTTGTGAGAGGTATGAAACATATATCTAGAAAATTGTTCATTATATTTTAACATAAAAAACCACTAACCTTAAATTTTCTTTTATATCAATGATCATTGGATTTTAGGTGTTTTTTTCCAAGGGATAAAACACTTTATTGGATATACTTTGTCCAAGGCGATGTGTGGGGAAGTTTTAAGGATATGTTGGAAAAGTAAGTTTCAGTTTCTTAATATATTTTTATATTATAATTAATGTTAAATTTATCCCATACATATTATTTTCTAACAAGGGATGGGTCTACTTTCGAAAAAACACAGAGAAAAAGAGTGCCAAGATCAAATATGTAAACGTAAAGGTAAATATCCATTTATAATTTGTACTTTTTGATGTATTACATAAAAATGATATTTTTAATTGACACTCATTTAAATAGAATTTTCATGAATAACAAGGCATCATCGAATGCAGATATTATATGTTAAGATTTATGTATAAAATAATTACAACTGGAACACTTGTGAAGTTTGACCTGGTAATATTTCCTTATAAACTTTTCCATAATATTTTATTTGATTTATTCATTATACATGTTAACTAATATACATTTAATTTGTATCTATTTGATGACCCTAAACCTTATAGTTCTCAAGAGGTCAAACACTTACAAGCGGAATGGCCATATTATTTTATAGGTTTGATTGGATTTTAGTTTGTTTGTAGTTTAAAATGTAATTTTGAATATTGTAATTATAATTGTGTATTTGGTAGTTGTTTTTGTTGGATTTAGGTTTTTTTAGTTTATATTGTAAGTTTTTAATGTTATATATGTGAATGTTTAATTTTACTCTATTTCTTCTTGTTTTGGTCTAGTTCTAATGTTTTTATGGTATGGATTCTGGTCTGGTTTTGGTCTGATTTTGGTCTGGTTTCTGCTTGTTTCATACTTTTGGCATAGCATAGTAATGGTTTCATGGGGGGGATATCCAAGGGGTGGGGGATGTCCAAGATTTGGGGTGTCCAGGGGGTGTGGGCTATCCAGGCGGTAGGGGGTGTCCAGGTGGTGGAGGTGTCCAGGGGGTGGGAGGATGTCCATGGGGGTGGGGGTGTCTAGGGGGGTGGGTGGGTGTCCAGTGGGGTGGGGTGGTGTCCAGTGGGGTGGGGTGGTGTCCAGTGGGGTGGGAGGTTGTTCATAGGGGTGGGTGGGAGGGTGTCCAGTGGATGGGTGGTTGTCAAGGGGGTGGGAGGGTGTCCAGGGGGTAGGGTTTCCAGGGGTGGGAGGGTGTCTAGGGGTGGGAGGGTGTCTAGGGGGGTCGGGGTGTCTAGGGGGTGGGGGTTGTCCAAGGGGTGGGGGCTATCCAGGGGGTGGGAGGGAGTCCAGGGGGTCGAGGTGTCTAGGGGGTGGGGATTTCCAGGGGTGGGGGTGTCTAGGGGTGGGGGTGTCCAGGGGGATGAGGTGTCTAGAGGGTGGGGGATGTCTAGGGGGTGGGGGTGTCCAGGGGGTGGGAGGGTGTCTAGAGGGGTGGGGGTTGTCCAAGGGATGGGAGGGTGTCTAGGGGTGGGAGGGTGTTCAGGGGGTAGGGGCAGGGGGGCTGTCCATGGGGTGGGGGTTTCAAAGGGGTGGGGGTGTCCAAGGGGGTGGGGGGCTGTCCAGTGGGGTGGGGGTGTCCAAGGGGTGGGGTTTGTCCAAGGGGGAGGGTGTCCAGGGGGTGGGGGTGTCCAGGGGTGGGGGCTGTCCAAGGGGGTAGGGGTGTCCAAGGGGGTTGGGGCTATCCAGGGGGTGGGAGGATGTCTAGGGGGTGGGGTGTTCAAGGGGGTGGGGGTATATCCAGTGGGGTGGGGCTATCCAGGGGGGTTTCTATGGGTGGGGGGTTTCCAGGGGTGGGAGGGTGTCTGGGGAGTAGGGTTGTCGAGGGGGTGGGAGCTGTCCAGGGATGTGGGGGTGTCCAGGGGGTGGGGCGATGTCCACAGGGGTAGGGGGTGTCCAGGGGTGGGGGGATATCCATGGGTGGGAGGGTTTCTAGGGGTGGGGGTTTCTAGGGGTGGGAGGGTGTCCAGGGGGTGGGGGTTGTCCAGGGGGTGGGGGTTGTCCAGGGGGTAGGGGTGTCCAGGGGGTGGGGGATGTCTAGGGGGTGGGGTTTTCAGGGGGTGGGGGTTGTCCAGTGGGGTGGGGGCTGTCCAGGGGGTGGGGGTTTTCAGGGGGTGGGTGCATGTCTAGTGGGGTGGGGGGATGTCCATGGGGGTAGGGGTTGTCCATGGGGTTTTAGGTTTTTTTTGAAAATGTAAGTTTTGAATGTTATGTATGTGAATGTTTAATTTTTCTTTAGTTCATCTTGTTTTGGTCTAGTTCAGATGTTTTTCTGGTATGTACTCTGGTCTGGTTTTGGTCTAGTTTTGGTCGGTTTTCTGCTTGTTTCAGGTCTTCGTTGGCAGAGCATAGTAATGGTTGAACTGTTTTATTAAAAAAATGGTTTTTAAGTCGGTTATTTTATAAACGACATAATAAATTCATGGTAATGGTTTTTTACATTGATTATTTAATAACCGATGTAGTATATATGTTTTCACATCTGTTAGAAAATAACTGACGTGAAAAAGCACTTCACAGACTGGTTTATCATGTCGGTTATGAAAATAACTGACGTGATAAACTTGCTTTTCACATAGGTTTTTTAATAACCAATGTGAAAAATGATTCGGATGTCACGACCTGTCCCCCGGGGTCAGTGTTGTAACTACCCCAAGCCCGTCTTCCATAGGCCAGGGGCTGGCGACTAGCACCAAAGGCGTAAATCCCTATATTTAGGAAGGCATTGCCTTTATAAAATGTAAACTCACACAACTAGAGAACAAGCGGAAGAAAACACTAAGTAAAGCAGTATAACAAGTGTGCTGAAAGTACAAAGGGGCCGAAAATACAATCCCAACATAAAGGTACAGGTACAACTAAAAGAAAATTACAACTGAAAAGACAACAGCTGAATGGTGAAGCAGCTCCTGGATCGTCCTCTGGGTTCCTACCTAAAGGGTAGGTACAGATGTCCTCCTCATCACTCTACATCTATCGGTCCGCTCTGTGTGCCATCACACCTAGTTTCCACCTCCGGGTATCGTCCAGTCCTCATACACTCTACCTCGGTCGGCTTTGTCCATCGTCTTCATCCAACACAATGAGGTGCGGGCATAGCCCGTGTAGGGTGAGTATAACGATACTCAGTAGGGACCCTGAGACCCTCAAGGTCTCACAAAATCCAACAAGGATAAACCACAAAGAAATATCTCAATAGATAACCTTTACTTAGGTATATTCCCATAAATATACCTAAGTTATCAAGTAACCCATCTCAATAATGAGGAAAACACAAAGGTCATTGACCCAGCTCAAACCAGGATTTTCATTCACGATGTCGAAACCACGGCTACTGGAGAACTCCTCCTCTATCGAGCACAGTTGTCATGTTGCGACTCCGAGGTGCTACTCACTAACCTTAGACTTCTGAGGTACTCCTCCTATCGAGTATCACAGGTCTTTCGCCCCAACACAGTAGCGCTCTCCGCCATGGTTCTACCGCCCAAACACAGTAGTGCACCCCCTAATAGCCTATAGAGGTACTCCTCCTGTCGAGTACCATGGGTCTTCCGCCCCAACACAGTAGCGCTCCTTCGCCATGGTTCTGTTGCCCCAACACAGTAGCGCTCCCCACTGGGCTAGTCAAGTCACTCTGAATCGAATCGGACAAGCAGTCATCAGGTCTTAGCCAGCTACAAGGTCTCTGTACTCCGTACTCTCATCTTCGGGAGGATCTGCTCCATGAGATACTGGTCGATACTTACAAGTGTCATGTAATCTCTCTTGGAAGTATCTCATGGGACCGCCTCATCATAGGGGTCTCAACGCAACAGACGGTGCGTCAATCGGACGCCCGGTCTGTGAGTTATTAGCATTTCTGTTCTAGGGGCCCGGTTGGATTTTGGGTACAATCCAACCCGGCCATACTCCAACAGCGTCCAAACCTCAACTGGAGTATTCCAAAAGAACCGTCTCATCAAAAGAAATTCAACATAGTCAGTGGCACGTCAATCGGATGTCCGGTCCTTAAGTTATAAGTGTTTCCGCTCCGAGGGCCTGGTTGGTTTCGGGTTCGAACCAACCCAGCCATACCCAAACTTCACCAAAACCTTGAGTGTAATATACCAAAATGACCTTATCGATCCAAGGATTTCTACACAACTGATGGTGCGTTTATTGGAGGGTCATATCTCAATTTATGGGTGTTTGAACGAAAACGGTCCAAAAGGCGGGGTCTGGCCCCGGTCCAACCTGGCCCAACCCACCCTGGGTCGGCCTGGCACGCGGCTGGCGCGGCCCGGCCCGGCTGGGTGCGCCTCGGCCAGGCTGGCAGAGCAGGGGGGCACGGCCCCTCGGTTCACCGTAACGGCGGCGCACTGGCGCCGCCCTGATTTTTCAGATCCCGCGCGGCGGGGCATCCCTTCCTCCACCACCGGCACGGCCGGTGCCATGGTGGTCCTCCGCCGGCGACTCGCGCCGCTGCGGTTTTCTGCAGGCCACCGGAGTCATTCTAGTGGTCTGTTTTAGTTTCCGTCTGCGCCGATGGTCATCCCGGGACCTGAACTCCACTGTGAAAGCTCCAAATTGTCGTTGCGGTCCCGTTTCATCATCGCCAAACATTCCACGCATCAAGAACGATAAGGAGATGGGTTCGGACTTGTTCTTTAGTCCGTACCCACCGTTTTAGTGGTTCAAATAATCATCCAACCAATTAAACGCCCTTTCTTGAGGGTATAAATCACATATATAAAATTATACAAAAACAACCCCCTACCTTGATTATGACGTTGCACGTCATCGAGCCGCGGAAAGAGGAAAAGCGTCGCAGTATATCGGCATCGCGGGGAGACGGCGTCAACTCATTGACTTAGGCGACGCTTCTCGCGAGTGTTGTTTTCTCTCTCGACATGGAGGAAGAAGAAAATAGGAGAAGTCATTACACATCCTTCGAGTCGTGGAGCGTTCTTCACGTTCTTCTTCAGAGTTGTTTTTCTTCGAAAGAAGAACGGTGTATTTTCCCAAGCCTTTCCAAATAATATCCAAGCCTCACAAGAAACAATAGGATCTCTATAATTATATTGGTGCCATGAAATTCAAAATATTTCAAAAGGATTCATGACACCAAATATAATTATTTAATTGAGTAGCTCAACCCATTAATTAAAAGAGTTGGCATAGGTGGGAGGTGGAGAGACTCCACCATAATAAATGGGGAGTTGTCAAAATTAAAGAGAGAGAGAGAGGGAGAGGAACAGTTCTCATTCAGTAAGGGGGAGTTGATTGGGGGTTTAAGGGAGGTTATGGGAAGATGAAAGGTTGGGGATCCTGTGGGCCCCACCTATCAAATATCCACACTTGGGAAGTTATGTGGGTGTGGGCCCCACCAATAACTTCCCATGGGAAGAATTAACTTCCATAGATAAATAAAATTTGCTCCACAATTTTATTTAACTATTTCCAATTTTCCCAAAAACTAACTCTCAACCCGCATAAAACGCAACTATGGTAAAGGTACCCTTAAGCAATTATCGGCGCTGCGAGTTCATCGGTGTCCTCGGATTTCAATTCCAAGCACCGGTTCAAAAGATAGAAAAACCCACACGTACGTTTACTGAACGTAACTAAACAAAACTTCAGAAATTGATTCCGGGCACACCGGGCCTCAGAATCAAGTGTTGTCAGAAGCTACAGACTCGTAAAATTCCAAAAAATTAAGAAAAAAATTACTTGAAAATTTTGGGTCTTTACATTACTCCCACCTCAGGTCTTTACATCCCCATAAAGATACAACACACACTAGGGAAACAAAAGAGGGTACTGAGCACGTATCTGAGCCTCCCACTCCCATGTGCTCTACTGGAGAAACCTGTGTTGCCAGAGAACGCACGCCAGAGGAATAGACCATCCATAGAGGACCCGTTCCTGTCGATACTCAATCTCTACTGGAACCTCTATGAACGTCGCCCTGTCATCGATGTCCAGCTCCCCATGATTGATGATGTGGGTCGGGTCGTGCACGTATCTCCTCGATTGAGATACGTGGAAGACGCCATGCACCCGGTGCAACTAAGGTGGAAGGTCCAGGCAGTAAGCCACCTTGCCTACTCTGCTGAGAACCTGGAATGGTCTGATGAAACGTAGAGATAACCTGCTGCCCTAAATAAATCTCTACAGACCTCATCGAGGTGATACTCGTAGGAAGACGTGGTCGCCATCCTCGAACTCCAGTGGTCTCTGTCTCCTATCAGCATAGGAATTTTGTCTGCTCTGTGCAGTCTTCATCCACTCCTGGATGATCTGCACCTTCTCCATCATATCCCATACCATTTCTGGTCCTATAAGTGCTGACTCCCCTAGGTCAGTCTGTAGGACCCCGGGACACCCTGAGAGGGGAGGGGTGAATCAGGGTGTTAACTTTTTCTTCTTTTAGTTGTGGATCTTGTTCCCACATTGGTAGGAACTACTTAAACCTGTATGATGGATATAAAAAGCAATTAAACATTCACAAGATGAGAGATGACACAGCTATTTTTACTTGGTTCACCACTAAGGGCTACGTCCAAGGAGCATACGCCGACAGGTTGTCGGTCGTACCTAAATCCACTATGCTTCACTAGCTGCGGATTACAAATGTTCGGGTACAGACACTATGTCCCAGGCTCACTGCCTTTACAATTGTTCAGGGATAGCTCACTGCATCCCTTGGGTCACTCCCGTTGACTCCCCCTGGCTCACTGCCGTTGGTGAAGTCCCACTCAGTTTATAGATGTGAAGGTCTCTTCAATAGGTGTGCATTGAAGTTATTCGTCTCTTGTTCAGTATGAGACATTTCTTGCATCGGGGTTCAGATTTGATGCTCCTTTTAGTTCAATCCTTCTTCTTTAGTGCAATGACTGAATGCACTAGATCCCCTTGTCTTCGTTTGCCTGAATCACAATCACTGATGTGATTTCTTACTTAATGAAGCTCAGCTTACTCGGCGTTGTCAGAATCAGTTCTCCATGTATGCATGAGATCATGCATGTATCATTTAGATTTCTTCTTCAATCTCGCTTTGCACCAGAATTATCAGGCAATATTTCAGCTCTTGTGCAGCTCCAGAAAGGCGGGCGTGCTTCAACAATATTTGGCCCTCCTTTTCAAGCCCGGCGTGCAAGTCACCTTCTGGCGTGCAAGTCTTAGGCACGCAAGTATAATGTGGTGCGCAAGTGTCACCAAATCACCTACGCGACTCTGTCTTCTGGAACTTCAAACTTGCGCGACTCACTTCCTTCCTTGCCCAAATCACTTGGGGCGCTCAACCATCAGTTGGCGCACAACCTCTACTTGCGCGACCCAACTACCACTTGCGCGGCTCAACCACCTGCGCGACGAGAGCTCGAACAATCTCAAAGTCTTGAGCTCCGTGAGAAATGAGGAGGGGTGGTCCAGTATTTATAGGCAAACTGAACCCCCTGCGCGGCGGCGCGCAAGTCATCCATCGGCGTGCAAGTCTCGGCCCCTGCTAGGCACTTGCGCGATCAACATCCAAACTTGCGCGAACATCTTGCCTTTTCCAAATTTGGATCTTCTGATCTCGAAAAACCATAGGCGCGCAAGTTATAATGCATTCAAGGCGTCGGCGCGCAACTCTCTTCCCAGCACATAATTCACCTGCGCGACCTCACCAAAACTTGCGCGACCCTTATCCCTTTGTCATATTTTGATGCTCTGGTCATCAATAACATATGGTGCACAAGTTTCCTATCCTCCAAGAGTATGGTGCGCAAGTCCCTTTTCCAAAATCACTCTTCTTCATTTGTTGATTTTGAGGCCCTGAAATTTGGCAAACACTGGAAAACGGCACCACCTTGTATCTTCTCTTTTTGTACTGCCTCCAGATCATCCATTCCTCTGTCGAAGTTCTTGAATCAAACATAGATCGTTGACCACAACTCTTGAACTCGACATGTCACCATTGAATCTCCTTTGTCAACAAATTTGTATGTCGTTTGTTTGCTTTGTCGACAAGCACGATCACCTCAACAGCACTTCTTCTTGGTGATCTATATCCTTTAGCAACTCTTTTGCTTTTATCACAAACTCCACTATTGTGATATGTATTCTTTGAAGGAACAGCTTTAGTACCATCATCTTCTATAACAATGTGATGTGCATGACCATTTCATAAGTCAACTCATTGGCACATTTCCTCCTTCATCAACCATCATGATCAACTTCATGCAAACCATGTGATTCAATCCGTCAAGAAGTCTCTAGCATGGTTCTCACACAATCATGAGTAATTGCATGGTCTTCATCAAAACCCATTGTTCTCATGCAATAATGAGGAATTGCATGGTCTTCATCAAAGCCCATGGTTCTTATGCAATAAGGAGGAATTTCATGGTCTTCATCCAAAAAACACCATCCTGCTTTAACCATCCTTGGATGGATTACTCCTCACATTCTCCATTGTTGTAAACAATGTATCATCTTTGACACATGTTCTTTGAACTTACGATCAGCACAACAATCATCTGAATCACTACTCCTCTACTTCATCGGAGTACTTCATGACCTACTTCATTGTGAGCTTCCATTCCTCCATTTTATTGGAGTACTTCTTGATCTCTTTCATTTTGATATTCCATTGACAACTATTGACAACAAATACAAACCTATACACAAAGTGGTTCCAACACAGTCCAGCATAGAGGTGATCTGCAAGGTCGGCTGTAAAGTGCTTCGTAAGGTGCCATCCCGATCGGGGATGATCGTCGATGGAACACCATAAATCTGTACGTTCTCCTATACATAGAGGCATCCAAATATCTCTACTAAGCCCTGCTCCCTGATCAGCAGGAAGTGGGCCGACTTGGTGAGTCGTTCGACGATCACCTTTCTTCGCCTATGATCTGTAAGAGCTGCTAAGATTTCTCCTTTTCCGAAAATAGAAATCTGGTCTCATCCCCTGGATAAACCATTCCCATTGCCTAATACAGACCATCCTGACATGAATAGTACTAATTCATTCCATGGACGACGTTGTAAGGCCTCGACACTACTACCAAGAGATCGAACCGTTACTCTCACCTCTAAGGGTTGAGTCACACTGTCGGCAATAGTGTGTGATCACTGGGTCTTCTCCATTAGGAATCTTGAAAGTGAGGGTCAAGTAAACGGTTTTAACTGGAACCTCTTAGTATTAACTGCACAAAAAGAAGGAAAGAAAATTTCACAAGGACAAGTGTCTTTTATTACTGCAGCTCAAAGTACAAAGACACAAAGCAAACACAACAACAACAACATGGAAACTATAAGCACCAAGAACAAAGGCCTCTATTACTGGAACTAGTCCCGCTCCTGTCCACCTACTTCCGGAGCTCCATAGTCATATGCTTCAGCTACCTGAAGTTGTGCTCTCCCATATCCACTCGTTCCATGCGGTCGGGGTGGACCTCTTGGTGGTGGTGGTGGCAACACCTCGAAGCGTCGTACACCACCGGCTGTACGACCAGCTCCTCTGCCTTAGTATGGTAGGTTCCTTAACTGTCTGCTTCTCATCTGCTAGACAGGTCGGGCAGTCTCGAGCCAAGTGACTCTGCCTGCCGCATGCATAGAACTTCCTGCTCCTCGTATAGCTGGCTCTGTTTCGTGTGCCTCACAAAACCGAACCTGTATCCCGAGGTTGACCACCTGTTTTCCTAGTTTTCTTGGACTTCTGTGTCATATGTCTATTGCCGGCTGTAGAAGACTCCGCTACGGTCGGAAAGCCTTGCGGAGAGAGCATTATCTCCTCATCACGCAAAGAGTGTACAGTCGTTGGTATAAACTCCACCCTGAAAAAACCCTCGAAGTTTCCCCAGGTGAAATTTGTCTCGTCACAAAACTAGAGAATCTGGCTCCACCACCTCTCAGCTGCTCCCAAAAAGAGACTAACAGCTAGGTACACCATCAAGTCAGCAGGTGTCCCAGGTGTGTGTAAATCTCGTGCTAAAAACTCTAACCAGTACCCAGCCGTCTGAAAATCTGACTCGCCTCAAAACCTCAGAGGCCTTTATCACTCAAACTCGCGCAACACGCTCAAACAGCGTGCACTCTCTACTAGTGCCTCAACTGGAAGAGGGCCTTGTGTCGTGGCCTCGCTGCTCGGTGGGCTACCATCATGCTCTCTACTCGGAACCCGCACTGACTGACTGGGTGAAGACATCCTGAAAAGAAATAGATGTGACACGGTCAAAAGACTATACCTGGTGAGCTGACCTGGTTTTTGCTGACTTAAAGAAAACTTTTGAAAACAAAAACGCAATCAGTGTTTTCATGCACTGAGTCGGAAATCAGAATTCAGGGTCCTGGTGTATGGATACGTCGGTCGCCGCACCAACATTGGACTCCCTGAACTGAAAACCACATTCAGTACGCTTAACACTATTTCTTCACAGAAAAGAAAATATCAGAGTCCTAAGTTCTGTGGTAGAACTGACTCCTCTGATACCAATTTGTCACGACCCGTCTCCCGGGGCCCATGTCGTAACTACCCCAAGCCCGCCTTCCATAGGCCAGGGGCTGGCGACTAGCACCAAAGGCGTAAATCCCTATAACTGGGAAGGCATTGCCTTTATAAAACGTAAACTCACACAACCAGAGAACAAGAGGAAGCAAACACTAAGTAAAGCAGTATAAAAAGTGTGCTGAAAGTAAAAAGGGGTCGGAAATATAAGCCCAACAGAAAGGTACAGCTACAACTGAAATAAAAGTACAAATAAAAAGACAACAGCTGAATGGTGAAGTAGCTCTTGGATCGTCCTTTGGGTTCCTACTTGAAGGGTAGGTACATATGTCCTCCTCAGCACTATGCGTCTATCGGTCCGCTTCGTGTGTCATCACGCCGAGTTTCCACCTTCGGGTACCGTCTAGTCCTCGTACACTCTACCTCGGTCAGCGATGTCCGTCGTCTGCATCCAACACAACGAGGTGCGGGCATAGACCGTGCAGGGGTGAGTATAAGGATACTCAGTAGGGACCCCGAGACCCTCAAGGTCTCACAAAATCCAACAAGGATAAACCACAAATAAAGATCTCAATAGATAACCTTTACTTAGGTATATGCCCATATATATACCTATGTTATCATGTAACCCATCTCAATCATGAGGAAAACACAAAGGTCAATGACTCAGCTCAAACCAGGATTTTCATTCATGATGTCAAAACCACAACTGCTGGAAAACTCCTCCTCTGTCGAGCACAGTAGTCCTATCGTGACTCTGAGGTGCTACTCACTAACCTTAGACTGTTGAGGTACTCCTCCTATCGAGTATTGTGGGTCTGTCACCCCAACACAGTTGCACTCCCTGCCATGGGTCTACCGCCCTAACACAGTAGCGCACCCCCTAATAGCCTACAGAGGTACTCCTCCTGTTGAATACCGCGGGTCTGCCACCCCAACATAGTAGCGCTCTTCAACCATGGGTCTGTCACCCCAACACAGTAGCTCTCCCCACTGGGGTAGTCAAGTCACTCTGAATCGAATCGGATAACCAGTCATCAGGTCTCAGCCAGCTACAAGGTCTTCATACTCCGTATGCTCGTCTCCGGAAGGATCCGCTCCATGAGATACTGGTCGATACTTCCAAGTGTCACGTGATCTCTCGTGGAAGTATCTCATGGGACCGCCTCATCATAGGGGTCTCAACGCAACAGACAGCGCGTCAATCGGACGCTCGGTCTGTGAGTTATTAGCATTTCCGTTCCAGGGGCCCGGTTGGATTTTGGATACAGTCCAAACTGTCCATAATTCAACTACATCCAAACCTCAAGTGAAGTATTCCAAAAGAACCATCTCATCAAAATAAATTCAACATAGTCGACGGCACATCAATCGGACGTCTGGTCCTTAAGTTATAAGCATTTCCGCGATGAGGGCCCGGTTGGTTTTGGGTTTGAACCAACACGGACATACAAAAACATTGCAAAAACCATGAGTTTAATATACCTAAACGACTGTCTCGATCCAAGGATTCCTATGCAACTGACGGTGCGTCGATCAGAGGTCCGTAGCTCAAGTTATGGGTGTTTGAACAAAAACTGTCCAAAAATGGGGGGTCTGGGCCCGGTCCGACCCGGCCCAACCCACCCTAGTTCGGCCCGAACCGGGTCGACCCGACCCGGGTCCAGGTCCATCCCGGTAGGGCACGGCCTGGCCCGGCTGGGCGCGGCCCGGCCCGGCTGGCGCGGCCCGGCCAGGTTGGCCGAGCAGGGGGGGCGCGGCCCCCCAGTTCACCGTAACAGCAGCGCGCTGGCGCCGCCCTGATTTTTCGGATCCCGCGCGGCGCGGGATCCCTTCCTCCGCCACAGCCATGGCCGGTGCCACAGCGGTCCTCTGCCGGTGCCGCGGCGGTCCTCTACCGGCGCCGCCGCACCGGCGACCCGCATCGCCGCAGTTTTCCGCAGGCCACCGGAGTCATTCTGCTGGTCCGTTTTAGCTTCCATCTGTGTCAGCGGTCTTCTCAGGACCCAAACTCCACTACGAAAGCTTTAAATCTCTTTTGCGGTCCCGTTTCATCGTGACAAACATTCCGCGCATCAAGAACGATACGGCGATGGGTCCGGACTTGTTCTTTAGTCCATACCCACCACATTAGTGGTTCAAATAATCATCCAACCAATTAAATGCCCATGCTCGAGGGTATAAATCACATATATAAAATTATACAAAAACAACCCCCTACCTTGATTATGATGTTGCACATCATCAAGCTACGGAAAGAGGACAAGCGTCGCGGTAGATCGGCATCACGGGGAGACGGTGTCAACTTGTTGATGTAGGTGACGCTTCTCACGAGCAGAGTTTTCTATCTTGACACGGAGGAAGAAAATAGGAGAAGTCGCTTCACATACTTTAAGTCGTGGAGTGTTCTTCTCGTTCTTTGTCAGAGTTGTTTTTCGTCGAAAGAAGAATGGTGTATTCTCCCAAGCCTTTCCAAATAATAGCCAAGCCTCAAAAGAAACAATAGGCTCTCTATAATTATATTGGTGCCATACAATTCAAAATATTTCAAAAGGATTCACGACACCACACATAATTATTTAATTGAGTAGCTCAACCCATTAATTAGAAGAGTTGGCATAGGTGGGAGGTGGAGAGACTCCACCATAATAAATGAGGAGTTTTCAAAATTAAAGAGAGAGAGAGAGAGGGAGAGGAAGAGTTCTCATTCAATAAGGGAGAGTTGATTGGGGGTTTAAGGGAGGTTATGGGAAGATGAAAGGTTGGGGCTTATGTGGGCCCCACCTATCAAATATCCACACTTGGGAAGTTATGTGGGTGTGGTCCCCACCAATAACTTCCTATGGGAGGAATTAACTTCCATAGATAAATAAAATTTTCTCCACAGTTTTATTTAACTATTTCCAATTTTCCCAAAAATTAACTCTCAACTCGCATAAAACGCAACTGTGGTAAAGGTCCCCTTAAGCAATTATCGGTGTTGAGAGTTCATCGGTGTCCTTGGATTTCAATTCCGAGCACTAGTTCAAAAGATATAAAAACATGCACGTACGTTTACTGAACGTACCTGAAAAAAACTTCGAAAATTGATTTCGGGCACACCGGGCCTCAGAATCAAGTGTCGTCAGAATCTATAGACTCATAAAATTCCAAAGAATTAAGAAAAAAAATTCCATGAAAATTACAGGTCTTTACATTACTCCCACCTCAGGGATTTACGTCCCCGTAAAGCTACAACACGCACTAGGGAAACAAAATAGGGTACTGAGCACGTATCTAAGCCTCCTGATCCCATGTGCTCTACTGGAGATTCTCGTGTTGCCAGCGAACGCACACTCGAGGAATCGACCGTCCATGCAGGACCTGTTCCTGTCGATCCTCAATCTCTACTGGATCCTCCATTAACGTCGCCCCTTCATCGATGTCCAGCTCCCCGTGATCAATGATGTGGGTTGGGTCATGCACGTATCTCCTCAGTTGAGATACGTGGAAGACGTCATGCACCTGGTGCAACTGAGGTGGAAGGGCTAGGCGGTAAGCCACCTTACCTACTCTGTTGAGAACCTAGAATGGTCCGATGAAACACAGAGATAACTTTCCACCCTGGCCAAATCTCCACAGACCTCGTCGAGGTGAGACCCGTAGGAAGACGTGGTCGCCATCCTCGAACTCCACTAGTCTCTGTCTCCTATCAGCATAGAACTTTTGTCTACTCTGTATAGTTTTCATCTGCTTCTGGATGATCTGCACCTTGTCTGTCATATCCCGTACCATTTCTGGTCCTACAAGTGCTGACTCCCCTAAGTTATTTAAGCACAGAGGTGATCTGCAAGGTCGGCCGTAAAGTACTTCGTAAGGTTCCATCCCGATCGGGGATGATCGTCGATGGAACACCATGAAGCCGTACGTTCTTCTGTACGTAGAGGGGTCTAAATCTCTCTACTAAGACCTGCTCCCTGATCAGAAGGAAGTGGGCCGACTTGGTGAGTCGGCCAACGATCACCCTTCTTCGCCTACGATCTGTAAGAGCTGCTAAGATTTCTCCTTTGCCGAAAAGAGAAATCTGGTCTCATCCCCTAGATGAACCACGCCCATTGCCTAATACAGTCCATCCGGACATGAACAGTACTAATTCATGTCATGGACAACGTCGTAAGGCCTCGACGCTACTACCAAGAAATCTAACTGTTACTCTCACCTCCAAGGGTTGAGTCACACTGTCAGCAATAGTGTCTGATCACTAGGTATTCTCCATTAGGAATATCAAAAATGAGGGTCAAGTTAACGGTTTTAACTGGAACCTCTTAGTATTAACCACACAAAAAGAAGGAAAGAAAACGTCACAAGGACAAGTGTATTTTATTAATATAGCTCAAAGTACAGAGACACAAAGCAAACACAACAATGACAACATTGAAACTAGAAGCACCAAGAATAAAGGCCTATATTCCTAGAACTAGTCCCGCTCCTGTCCAACTGCTTCCGGAGCTCCATAGTCATATGCTTCAGCTGCCTGAAGTTTTGCTCTCCCATATCCACTCATTCCCTGCAGTCGGGGTGGACCTCCTGGTGGTGGTGGTGGAAACACCTCGAAGCGTCGTACATCACCGGCTGTACGGCCAGATCCTCTGCCTCGGTCTGGTAGGTTCCTCTACTGCTTGCTGCTCATCTGCTGGACAGGTCAGGCAGTCTCGAGCTAAGTGACCCTGCCTGCCGCATGCATAGCACTTCCTGCTCCTCGTATAGTTGGATATGTTTCGTGTGTCTCGCACAATCAAACCTATATCCCGAGTTCGCCCACCTGTTGGCATAGTCCGCTTGGACTTCTGTGTCATCTGTCTACTGCCGGCTGTAGAAGACTCCGCTACGGTCAGAAAGCCTTGCGGAGAGAGTAGTATCTCCTGAGCATGCAAAGAGTGTACAGTCACTGGTATAAACTCCACCCTGAAAAAACCCTTGAAGTTTCCCCAGGTGAAAGTTGTCTCATCGCAAAACTGGAGCATCTGGATCCACCAGCTCTCAGCTACTCCCTAAAAGAGACTAATAGCTAGGTACACCATCATGTCAGCGGGTGTCCCAACTGTGTGGAAAGATCGTGCTACAAACTCCAACCAGTACCTGGCCATCTGAAAATCTGACTTGCCTCAAAACTTCTGAGACCTCTGTCGCTGGAACTCATGCAACGTGCTCAAGCGGCGTGCACTCTCTGTTGGTGCCTCAATTGGAAGAGTGCACTGTACCGTGGCCTCGCTTCTCGGTGGGCTATCATCGTACTCTCTACTCGGAACCCGCGCTGACTAACTAGGTGAAGACATCCTGAAAAGAAACATATGTGACATAGTCAAAAGACTATACCTGGTGAGTTGACCTGGTTTGAGCTGACTTAAAGAAAACTTTTGAAAACACACACGCAATCAGTGTTTTCATGCACTGATTCGGAAATCAAAAGTCAGGGTCCTAGTGTATGGATACATCGGTCACCGCACCAACACTAGACTCCCTAAACTGAAAACCACACTCAGTACGCTTAACACTATTGCTTCATAGAAAATAAAATATCAGAGTCCTAAGTTATGCGGTAGAACCGACTCCTCTGATACCAATTTGTCACGACTTGTCCCCCGGGGCCCATGTCGTAACTACCCCATGCCCGCCTTCCATAGGACAGGGGATAGCGACTAGCACCAAAGGCGTAAATCCCTATAACTAGGAAGGAATTGCCTTTATAAAATGTAAAATCACACAACCATAGAACAAGAGGAAGAAAACACTAAGTAAAGTAGTATAACAAGTGTGCTAAAAGTACAAATGGGCCAGAAATACAAGCCCAACAGAAAGGTACAGCTACAACTGAAAGAAAAGTACAACTGAAAAGACAATAGCTGAATAGTGAAGCAGCTCTTGGATCGTCCTCCGGATTCCTACCTGAAGGGTAGGTACAGATGTCCTCCTCAATACTCTGCGTCTATCGGTCCGCTCCGTGTGCCGTCACACCGAGTGTCCACCTCCGGGTACCGTCCAGTCCTCATACACTCTACCTCGGTTAGAGTTGTTCTTCGTCTGCATCCAACACAACGAGGTGTGGGCATAGCCCGTGTAGGGGTGAGTATAACAATACTCAGTAGGGACCCCGAGACCCTCAAGGTCTCACAAAATCCAACAAGGATAAACCCCAAAGAAAGATCTCAATAGATAACCTTTACTTAGGTATATGCCCATACATATACCTAAGTTATCAAGTAACCCATCTCAATTATGAGGAAAACACAAAGGTCATTGACTCTGCTCAAACCAGGATTTTCATTCACAATGTCAAAACCACGGCTGCTGGAGAACTCCTCCTCTGTCGAGTATAGTAGTCATGTCGTGACTCTGAGGTGCTACTCACTAACCTTATACTGCTGAGGTACTCCTCCTGTCGAGTACCGCGGGTCTGTCGCCCCAACACAGTAGCGCTCCCCGCCGTGGGTCTGCCACCCCAACATAGTAGTGCACCCCCTAATATCCTATAGAGGTACTCCTCCTGTCGAGTACCACAGTTCTGCCACCCCAACACAGTTTCACTCCTCCACCATGGGTATGTCTCCCCAACATAGTAGCGCTCCCCACTGGGCTAGTCAAGTCACTCTGAATTGAATCGGACAAGCAGTCATTAGGTCTCAGCCAGCTATAAGGTCTTCGTACTCTGTACGCTCGTCCCTGGGAGGATCCACTCCATGAGCTATTGGTCGATACTTCCAAGTGTCACTTAATATCTCGTGGAAGTATCTCATGGGACCACCTCATCATAGGGGTCTCAACACAACAGACGGCGCGTCAATCGGACGCTCGTTCTATGAGTTATTAGCATTTCTGTTCCAGCGGCCCGGTTGGATTTTGGGTACAATCCAACCCGGCCATACTCCAACTGCGTCCAAACCTCAAGTGGAGTATTCCAAAAGAACCGTCTCGTCAAAATAAATTCAACATAGTCGATGGCACGTCAATTGGACGTCCGGCCTTTAAGTTATAAGTGTTTCCGCTCCGAGGGCCTGGTTGGTTTCGGGTTCAAACCAACCCGTCTATACCCAAAATTAACCAAAACCTTGAGTGTAATATACCAAAACTTCCTTCTCGATCCAAGGATTCCTACGCAACAGACAGTGCATCGATCAGAGGTCCGTAGCTCAAGTTATGGGTTTTTGAACGAAAACGGCCAAAAAGGGGGGTCTGGGCTTGGTCCGACCCGGCCCAACCCACCCTGGGTTGGCCCGAACCGGTTCGGCCCAACGACCCGGGTCTGGATCTGGCCCGATAAGGCACGGCTCGGCCCGTGGCCTGGCCCGGTCAGGCGCGCCTCGGCCAGGCTGGTCGAGCGGGGGGGGTGGGGGTGCGGCCCCCCGGTTCACTGTAACGGCGGCGCACTGGCGTCGCCCTGATTTTCCGGATCCCGTACGGCACTGGATCCCTTCCTCTACCACCGCCGCGGCCGGTGCCATGGTGGTCCTCCGCCGGCGGCGCGCCGGGGCGCCGCCGCGCCGGTGACCCGCGCCGCCATGGTTTTCCGCGAGCCACCGGAGTCATTCTGGTGGTCCGTTTTAGCTTCCGTCTGCGCCTGTGGTCATCCCAGGACCCAAACTCCACTGCGAAACCTCCAAATCGCTGTTGTTGTCCCATTTCGTCATCTCCAAACATTTTGCGCATCAAGTACGATACGGTTATGGGTCCGGACTTGTTCGTTAGTCGGTACCCACCGCGTTGGTGGTTCAAATAATCATCCTACCAATTAAACACCCATGTTTGAGGGTATAAATCACATATATAAAATTAAACAAAAACAACCCCATACCTTGATTATGACATTACACGTCGTCAAGCCACAGAAAGAGGACAAGCGTAGCAGTAGATTGGCGTCGTGGGGAGACGGTGTCAACTCGTTGACGTAGGTGACGCTTCTCGTGAGCGGTGTTTTCTCTCTTGACGCGGAGGAAGAAGAAAATAGGATAAGTCACTTCACATCCTTTGAGTCATGGATCATTCTCCACGTTCTTTGTCGGAGTTGTTTTTCATCGAAAGAAGAACAGTGTATTCTCCCAAGCCTTTCCAAATAATAGCCAAGCCTCAAAAGAAACAATAGGCTCTCTATAATTATATTAGTTCCATGCAATTCAAAATATTTCAAAAGAATTCTGGACACCACACATAATTATTTAATTGAGTAGCTCAACCCATTAATTAGAAGAGTTGGCATAGGTGGGAGGTGGAGAGACTCCACCATAATAAATGGGGAGTTGTCAAAATTAAAGAGAGAGATAGAGGGAGAGGAAGAGTTCTCATTCAATAAGGGGGATTTGATTGGGGGTTTAAGGGAGGTTATGGGAAGATAAATGGTTGGGGCTCATGTGGGACCCACCTCTCAAATATCCACACTTGGGAAGTTATGTGGGTGTGGGCCCCACCAATAACTTCCCATGGGAGGAATTAGCTTCCATAGATAAATAAAATTTACTCCACAGTTTTATTTAACTATTTCCAATTTTCCCAAAAATTAACTCTCAACACTCATAAAACGCAACTGTGGTAAAGGTCCCCTTAAGCAATTATCGGCGCTGAGAGTTAATCGGTGTCCTCGAATTTAAATTCCAAGCACCGATTCAAAATATGGAAAAACCCGCACGTACGTTTACTGAATTTACTCAAACAAAAATTCAGAAATTGATTTCGGGCACACCGGGCCTCAGAATCAAGTGTTGTCAGAAGCTACAGACTCGTAAAATTCCAAAGAATTAATAAAAAAAATTCCTTGAAAATTTCGGGTCTTTACATCGAAGGTGTATTTTATTACATCGGTTATTACATAACTGATGTAATAAATTATTTAACATGTCAGTTATTTAAAAACTGATGTAATAAATCAAGAATCTGAAGTGTTTTTCACGTCAGTTTTTGAGGAACCGATGTTAAAAACGCTTCAGATTTATGTTTTCCATGTTGATTTTAAAATAACTAACATAAAAAACAATATTTATAACATCTCCTGTAATAACATCATCCAAAAAACGTTGTAAAAAAGAAAAATAACCAACGTAAAAAATGTTTTTTGCACTAGTGCTTTGATCTGGCCAGGACGTACTGATGGGGATCAGCCTGCTTGGCATATACATACAGACCATTATGCAGGCTATCCCACAGATACTGCACAGGTCTCGGGGGATGTGTCATCCTTATTTAGATGTGGGAATGGGAGCGTATCCCCGCATTCTGCCCTAATCTTGCTGGTTCGTCGATCGAGATGGAGGTGTTGCATGATGCTCTGCATGGACGCTGGTATGATCACTCATTTCTGTTGGTTTTTGATGCTACTATGAGTTATTGACTTTAATTTCTCATTATTTGTTACTATCAATGTTTTATTTTACAGGTGGTGTTAGTGACACTATTTCAACATGGTTCTGAGACACCATTTAGGCATATATTAGCTTCATTTGGACTGTCTCTTACCTGAATAGGTATGTATATACAATCTATCATTGTATAAAAAAATTAATAATAACATCAATTTTGGTTTTTAGTTAGGAGATTTTTTCACAAAGGTCACATGTTATTTCAGATTTCATGGCTTCTATACTGGAGTATTATGGACCAGTTGTCATCATACTATATAGTTGGGCTTGAGGATGTTATATATGGTTGTAGTGCCCCTCATTCACTTCCATATTATTGAGTGGTATCAACCTGACAGAGTCATGTTCCAATTTTATTGTGCCCATCCGATTCCATTTCTTCCGAGACAGATAGAGTGGCTTCATGGGATGAAGATGATAGGGAGGCAGGATGAGGACTGGGGCCGAGTACATGCCAGCTTTCTTGAATGTTGGTGTAGATGTGCAGAATTTCGTATTCAGGGTGTACCTAAAAATCAATTCTTTCTTTAGGAGTAGGTTGAGTATGAGCCATGGTATAGACTAAATTCTATAATATATCTTACCTGACACGGTAGAGAGATACAGAGGATGGTAAGCCAATAAATTTCCATTATTTTGTTTATTGAACTATTTTATAATTCATTTTGAACCTCTTTATAGGGAAGTCACTCAGAGAATCTTGTTCGTATAAGTGATGAAGAGGAGGAGGGGGTCATTATCCGGGTAGTCATCCATGTCGAAGCGCTGGATATGAGGGCATCTTTTCGTGCACTTTCTGAGAGCATCTTCGAGCATCCATCTCGGAGAGAGGAGGTTCCTGCCCCGGTGGAACATCCTACAGTAGCTGTTGGTGATGAGGATCCACAACCACAGCGATGTAGACAGCATCGTGCTATATGTGTGGCCTCACCTATTCCATAGGCAGAGGTTGGCCCTCTAGTAGTCCAGCCTCAACTGATTCAGGATGTGCCTCAGGTGGCATGGGATTCGTCTTTCTTTACAAGATATCTACAATTCTCTCAATCTTGGGGTCTAGATCCATTGAAGCCTTGGGGTCCAAATCTATCATAGCCTTGGGATCCAGATCCATTGCAGCCTTGGGGTATAGCTCCATCACAGGCTTGGTTCCCCACTGTAATGATGGCAGGTCCTTCTACCACCCTCTAGTGGGAGAAGGATCAGGATGGAAGTACGATATACAGTTGAAAACTCCTCCCACTGACACATAGATGGAGGATGCGATAGTCTGCATTCCAGGGCCTAAGGATCAGCCCTCTTCAGGTCATCAGACTCCACAGAAAACTCGGTGCGGACGTCCTATTCAGAAATCACTATGTGGGACAGAATCTCCTCTCCAGAGACATAGATATTGATTGTATGTGTTCATTTATATGTTTTGTGTTTATTGAAATGAAAATAATATTATTACTATCATCCCTTCTTATATGTTTATCCAATATTTCATTTTTCATTTATATTTTAGGCACAGTTTATATTTGATAACTTTCAAAGTCGACTACTTGAAACATATGAATAATTATTAAATTTTAAGTAGATAACTTTAAAATATTATAAAATATGCAGTATAAAAACAATGTAAATAAAATTTAAAAGATATCCTAAACATCTAAAAAGTTGTTGAAAATAAAGATTTTCATAAATAAAATAAATAAATTAAAATGAAAGGAATGTAAGAAAATTAAATCGGAAGTGAGAGAGAAAAGAAGGAATGTCTAGGAGAATCCTAAACCACATACTTGACTTTTAAAGCCTATAAAATATAAAATATAATACCGATATAAATAAAAAATAAAAATTCGACTACTTGTTATATTTTTAATCAATTTTTAAAATTTCATTCATATTGGTCTTATAGTTTATATTTTATAGTCTAGAAAAGTCACGTACTTGAAACATTTTTAAGTTTCAAGTAGGTGTATTAAAAAGATTATAAATTACTTTTCATCCACATTTTTTAAGAAATTATTTTTAATTTCAACTACTTGTTATATTTTTAATAAATTTTTAAAATTTCATTTGTATTGGTCTTATAGTTTATATTTTATAGGCTAGAAAAGTCACATACTTGAAACATTTTCAAGTTTCAAGTAGGTGGATTAGAAAGCTTAAAATTTATTTTTCATCCACATTTATTAATAATTTTTTTTTATTTTAGGCTACTTATTATATTTTTAATCAATGTTTAAAATTTCATTAATATTTATCTTATAATTTATATTTTATAGGCTAGCAAAGTCACGTACTTGAAACATTTTTAAGTTTCAAGTAGGTGGACTAGAAAACTTAGAAAATATTTTTCATCAACATTTTTTAAGAAATTATTTTTATTTTCGACTATTTGTTATATGTTTAATTAATTTTTAAAATTTCATTCATATTGGTCTTATATTTTATATTTTATAAGATAGAAAAGTCACATACTTGAAACATTTTTAAGTTTCAAGTTGGTGGATTAGAAAGATTATAAATTATTTTTCATCAACATTTTTTAAGAAATTATTATTATTTTCGACTACTTGTTATATTTTTAATAAATTTTTAAAATTTCATTCATATTGGTCTTATAGTTTATATTTTATAGGCTATCAAAGCCAAGTACTTGAAATATTTTTAAGTTTCAAGTAGGTGGATTAGAAAGCTTAAAAATTATTTTACATCAAAATTTTATAAGAAATTATTTTTATTTTAGATTACTTGTTATATTTTTAATCAATGTTTAAAATTTAATTCATATTTGTTTTATATTTTATATTTTATAGGATAGAAAAGTCACGTACTTGAAATGTTTTTAAGTTTCAAGTAGTTGGATTAGAAATCTTAAAATTTATTTTTCCTCAACATTTTTTAAAAAAATATTTTTATTTTAGACTACTTTTTATATTTTTAATCAATGTTTAAAATTTCATTCATATTTTTCTTATAGTTTTTATTTTATAGGCTAATAAAGTCACGTACTTGAAACATTTTGAAGTTTCAAGTAGGTGGATTAGAAAGCTTAAAAATTATTTTTCATCAACATTTTTTAAAAAAATATTTTTATTTTAGACTACTTGTTATGTGTTTAATCAATTTTTAAAATTTCATTCATATTGGTCTTATAGTTTATATTTTATAGGCTAGCAAATTCACGTACTTGAAACATTTTTAAGTTTCATGTAGGTGGATTAGAATGCTTAAAAATTATTTTTCATCAACATTTTTTAAGAAATTATTTTTATTTTCGACTAATTTTTATATGTTTAATCAATTTTTATAATTTTATTCATATGGGTCTTACAGTTTATATTTTATAGACTAGTAAATTCACGTACTTGAAACATTTCTAAGTTTCAAGTAGGTGGATTAGAAAGCTTAAAAATTATTTTTCATCAACATTTTTTAATAAATTCTTTTTATTTTAGACTAATTAATATATGTTTAATCAATAACTAGTGGAAAAAACATTTAACACATCGGCATTTTTCACATCGGTTCTATATAACCGACGTACAAAGCTATAATTATCGATATATCACATCGGTTATTTTATAACCGGCGTTATATATCGATCAGGATCCATATTTTACGTCTGTTATAAAATAACCGATGTAAAATATACGGAGATTAGATTTTTTACATCGGTTATTGTATAACCGACGTACAAATCAAATATGGAGTGCTTTATCACGTCGGTTATAAAATAACCGACCTGATAAAGGAAAGCTCATCGCTTTATCATGGTGGTTATTAAATAACCGACGTGATAAAGGAAAGCTCACCGCTTTACCACGTCGGTTATAAAAAAACCGACGTGCTAAAGCCAATATCAGCAATTTATCACATCGGTATAAAGAGGTATATATCACGTTGGTCATAAAATAACTGACGTGATAAAGAGTTTTCTGTATCGGTTATTAAATAACCGACGTTATAAACATTAAAAAAATATTTTATCATGTCGGTTATTAAATAACCGACGTGATAAATCTTTTAAATGATTTATCACACCCCGTATTCAGTCATTCTGTTTGCTTCGATCGGGCGACCTGCGACTCGTCTCTCTCGTGCGGAAAACCTAGAATCGATTCGTCGAAGTTGTGCCCTCCAGCCTCGGTTTTCCATCATAATTCTTCATATTTATTATTATTAGATCTATCAGGTTGACTCACAACACTCAAGTAAGCCTCACACGACTCCTTTTCAGTTTTTTTTTTCACGATGCCCTAAACTAATTTGTTGAGATGTTATTTTTCTTTGTTCTTGAAATCATGGTTAGTTTCATAGTGTTCATCTATACCATGCTAAATTCTTTTCCAGTAAAATAAACTTATGGAAGTGATATCATGCAAGTTTATGATTTTTTGTGTGTTTTATAATGTGTGTGTGCGCGTACAGGGGGTTTCCAAGGGGGTGGGGGGTTGTGCAAGTGGGTGGGGTGTCCAGGGGTTTGGGTGGGCTGTCCAATTGGGTGGGGGTGTCCAGGGGGTGTCAAAGGGGGTGGGGGTGGTGTCCAGGGGGGTGCAGGGGCTGTCCAAGGGGGTTGGGGGTGTCCAAGGGGGTGCGGGGGATGTTAAAGGGGGTGGGGGTGGTGTTCAGGGGGTGGGGTTGTCCAGAGGGTTTGGGGGGTTGTCCAGAGGGTTCGGGGGGGGGGGGGGGGGGCAGTCCAAGGGGGGTCGAAGGGGGTGGGGGATTTCCAAGGGGGTGGTTGGGTGGGGGGTTGTCCAAGGGAGTGGGGGCATGTCCAGAGGGTTTGGGGGTTGTCCGGGGGGGTTGTCTAGAGGGTTGGGTGTGTCCAGGGGGGGTTCCAAGGGGGTAGGGGTGGGGGGTGGTGTCCAGGAGGGGTGGGGGTGTCCAAGGGGGTGGGGGATATCTAGAGGTGTGGGGGGTGTCCATGGGGTGGGGGGCTATCCAGAGGGGTGGGGGATGTCCAAGGGGGTGGTGGTGTCTATGGGGTGTCCAAGGGGGTGGGGGTGGTGTCCAGAGGGTTCGGGGGGTTTTCCAGAGGGTTGGGGTGTCCAGTGTGTCCATGGTGGTGGGGGGCAGTCCAGGGGTGTGGGGGGTCCAAGGGGGTGGGGGTGTTGAAGGGGGTGGGGGTTGTCCAAGGGGGTGGGGGCTATCCAAGGGGGTGGGGGTTGTCCAAGAGGGTGGGGGCCTGTCCAGATGGTTTGGGGGGTTGTTCGGGGGGGTTTCCAGAGGGTTGGGGGTGTCCAGGGGGGTGTCCAAGGGGGTAGGAGGTGGGGGTGGTGTCCAGGAGGGGTGGGGTGTCCAGGAGGGGTGGGGGCTGTCTAGAGGTGTGGGGGGTTGTCTTGGGGGTGGGGGTTGTCCATAGGGGTGGGGGATGTCCAAGGGGGTGGTGGTGTCCAGGGGGTGTCCAAGGGGGTGGGGGTGGTGTCCAGAGGGTTCGTAGGGTTGTCCAGAGGGTTGGGGGTGTCCAGGGTGTCCATGGTGGTGGTGGGCAGTCTAGGGGTGTGTGGGGGTGTCGAAGGGGGTGGGGGTTGTCCAAGGGGGTGGGTGGGTGGGGGCTGTCCAAGGGGGTGGGGCGTGTCCAGAGGGTTTGGGGGGTTATCTGGGGGGATGTCCGGGGGTTTGGGGGTGTCCAGGGGGTGTCCAAGGGGGTAGGAGGTTGGGGTGGTGTCCAGGAGGGGTGGGGGTGTCCAAGGTGGTGGGGGCTGTCTAAAGGTGTGGGGGGTTGTCCAGGGGGGTGGGGGTGTCCAGAGGGGTGGGGGCTGTCCAAGGGGGTGGTGGTGTCCATGGGGTGTCCAAGGGGGTGGGGGTGGGGGATAAGTGTCAGTTGGGATTGACTATTGCATCGTGGTTTGTGATATTATGACATGATGATTGTATTGTTTCATGGATATTAGGCTATAATTTATTAGTGTTGTTTAAGGGGGTGGGGTGGTGTCTAAGGGGGTGGGGGTGGTGTCCAAGGGGGTTAGTACAGTCTATGTTTGAGGTTTCCACTATGATTTTTAGGGATTCAAGCATTATGAAAAGATGAGGGGTGTTGCAATATGATTCTATTTGGTTATATATATTTTGACCGGTCATTTACTATGAGAAAATTATGGGTTATGGGGGAGACCATGTTGTGGTTTTCAAAGATGTGTAGTTATCCTGACCCCATTGTGTCGTGATGATAGGCTTTACACTGTGATTTTCTCCATCTAAGTTTTTATTTTAAATTTGATTTGATTCTCAGTTTTACTCCATTTTCTCCAATTTTCTATCAACCATTGGAGGCCCCATGGTTTTCTTGGATTCCATGGAATTTACTTAAATAAGTTACTTATTCTGTGTTCTTCTTCCTTTATTCTTTGTTTCTTTTTTTCTTCTTCATCCACTTCTTCTTCTCCTTCATTCCTTCTATTATCAGAGATGTTTGGTCATTTTTAAATTGACGGTTTAATAGTAATCGATGTGTTCTAGGGTTATTAGGAGGGGTGGGGGTGTCCAAGGGGTGGGGGGGATTTCTAGAGGGTTGGGGGTTGTCTAGGGGGTGGGGGCTATCCAGAGGGGTGGGGGGCTGTCCAAGGGGGTGGTGGTGTCCAGGGGGTGTCCAAGGGGGTGAGGGTGGTGTCCAAGGGGGTGGGGTGTCCAGGGGGTTGGGGGTGTCCAGGGGGTGTCCAAAGGGGTAGGGGTGGGGGTGGTGTCCAGGATGGGTGGGGTGTCTAAGGGGTGGGGGCTGTCTAGAGGGGTGGGGCTATCCAGGGGGTTGGGGGGTTGTCCAAGGGGGGGGGGTGTCCAGGGGGTGTCCAAGGGGGTGGGGGTGGTGTCCAGGGGGTGGGGGGGCTGTCCAAGGGGGTGGTGGTGTCCAGGGGGGTTTCCAAGGGGGTGGGGGTGGGGTGGTGTCCAAGGGGGTGGGGGTGGTGTCCAAGGGGGTGGGGCTGATGTCCAGGGGGTGGGGGTGGTGTCCAGGGGGTGGGGGCTGTCCAGAGGGGTGGGGGGGCTTTCCAGAGGTTTCAAATTGTTAGGATCTGTGTAATTTTCAGTAGTGAATGTATACATATTTTAATATTTATACTTCATAATTATTTTTTACGGAAGGGTGAATTTGGTATCCAGTTGCACCAGGATGTATTCTTCGTGAACCTTAAGAAGAAAGGATTCAAGATGAATTTAAAACTGTTATATATAACTATATTTTCTTTTTAAAATCATATTCAAGCATATGTTTTTTAAATACGTATAGATTTGTTTTATATTTCAAAATTGTTTTACATTCAAATTATGATGTTTTTCATATAAACATATATTTGTCTTATCTTAAAAAGATGTATAATTTTGATATTTGTTGTAGGTAATAATGAGTCGAAGTTGGATTACGGCACATCGAATGAGTAATGAATATGAGGAAGGTGTTGATGCCTTTTTGGAATTTTCTAAACAAAATGTTCCAAGTAGTGACATTTTTTTCTATCCATGCCTGAAATGTTCGAATATGAAGAAGTTGAAAAGTAGAGAGATAAAAGATTATCTGATTTGTCATGGTTTTAATCCGAGTTACAACCCTTGGATTTGGCATGGTGAAATTGTACGGAATGTCACTGATGATGATGATTCGCAAGATGGTGACTCTGATGGAATTGAAGAAATGATTCGCAATATTGTAGCAGAACAAATTGAGATAGAACCGAAAGTTGCACATCTATATGGTGATGCTGAAAACCCATTATATCCTGGTTGTACAGATTTTACGGTTTTTTCGGTGGTGTTAAGATTGATTAACCTGAAGCCGAAACATGGATGGAGTGACAGAAGTTTTACAGAGCTGCTATAATTGATGAAAGAAATTCTTCCAAAAGATAACGATCTTCCATATTCACATTATAAGGCCAAGAAAATATTATGCCCGATGGGATTGGGATACAAGAAAATACATGCATGTCTGAATGAATGTATGATATAGGAAGGAATATGAATTTCTGTCAGAGTGTCCTAAATGTGGGACATCACGGTATAAGGTGAAAGAAAAATCACAGGCTGATGTAGAGATTACAAAGATCCCTTTAAAGGTATTTTGGTATATTCCTATAATTCATCGTTTCAAATGTTTATTTGTTAATTCACATGATGAAAAAAGGTTAAGATGCCATTCTGATGAGCGGTTATGTGATAGAAAAATACACCATCCAGCTGATTGTCCACAATGGAAGAAAATTGATGAGCAGTATCCTACATTTGGAAATGAAATTAGAAATCTCATATGAGGGTTGTGCACAGATGGAATGAATCCATACCAAACCCTCAATAGCACACATAGTTCATGTCCTGTTTTATTGGTAATTTACAACCTCTCTCCTAAAGTTTGTCTGAAGCGCAAATATGTCATGTTGAGTATAATGATCTCTGGTCTGAAGCAACCCAGAAATGATATTGATGTTTTCTTGTCACCGTTGATTGATGATTTGAATATTTTATGGGAGGATGGTATTAGGGTGTATGATTCTTATAAAATGGAATATTTTCAACTGCATGTAGTGCTTTTGTTCACTATAAATGGCTTCCCAGCATATGGAAATTTTTCTGGATATAGTGTTAAAGGGCATAAAGCATGTCCAATTTTCGAAAAACAGACGTCATATTGTCAATTGCATCATGGGAGGAAAACAGTGTACATGGGTCATCGAAAGTTTTTGCCTATGGATCACTCTTATAGAAGACTAAAAAAGTCATTCAATGGCTCACAAGAATTTGATATTGCTCCAAAACCTTTATCCCCTGATCTGTATTTTGAGAGGGTGAAAAACCATGATGTGAAATTAGGAAAGACGCAGAAATCTGGTAATGATAGACATATTTGGAAGAAAAGGTCAATATTTTTTGAGCTACCATATTAGAGATATCATGAATTTAAACATAATATTGATGTCATGCACGTGGAGAAGAATATCTGTGATAGTTTGATTGGAACATTGTTAGATATTAAAGGAAAGACAAAATATGGGTTGAATGCAAGATTAGACTTACTGTCAATGGCAATACGTTTGGAGTTATCTCCCACTCCTAATGGAAGATGAACATTTCTTTCCCCAGCTTGTCATACATTATCGAAGAGTGAGAAAATTATATTTTTTCAGTGTCTTCATGATATCAAAGTGCCTCAAGGTTATTCTTCAAATGTAAAAAAATTTGTCTTATTGAAGGACTTGAAGTTGATAGGTATGAAATCTCATGATTGTCACGTCATGATGCAATAAATTCTACCAGTTTCTTTTTGTGGAATATTTCCCATCTGTCTCAGAAAGACTATAATGAAGTTGTGTTATTTTTTCAGTTCAATTTGTAATAAGGTGATCGATGTGAATACTTTGAACATTTTAGAAAAGGATGCAATTTGTACACTTTATCAATTGGAAATGTATTTTCCTCAAACTTTTTTTTATATAATGGTGCATTTAATGATTCATTTGGTTCGAGAAATAAATCTTTGTAGACCTGTATATCTTCGTTGGATGTATCCTTTTGAAAGGTATATGAAAATATTGAAGGGGTGTGTTAAGAATCCATATCGACCGGAAAGCTCCATTATTGAAAAGTATATTTCTGAGGAGGTTGCAGAGTTTTGTACGAGCTACTTGGTTGTGGAACAGCACATAGGTTTGCCTCCATCTCGCCATGAACGAGTTAATAATGAGGGAAAGGCGATTCGTGGCTTGAAAGTCAAATCGTTGTCAGCTGAACAGATGAAGAAGTTAGAATCATACATCTTGAATAACACAGCTGATGCTCAACTGTATATCATATTTCATATTAATGAGTTGAAATAATGTCATCCAAAGAAGAAAGAAATGTGGATTTTGAATGAGCACAACAAAGAAATTTGTCATGGTTTAAAAAGACCCTGCTTGGTAAATCAGATGTATCAGAGACATTAAAATGGATAGTGGGTGGTCCATGTTTAAATGTGATAACATGGTCCGGTTATGACACTAATGGATATACATTTCATATGAAAGCTTAGGACAACAGAAGTGCAGTTCAGAATAGTGGTGTATTAGTGTTTGCAGAAGCAATTCATTTTTCGAGTGATAAGGACAAAAACCCAATTTCTGCATCAAGTGCATATTATGGAGTGATTGAAGACATATGGGAGGTGGATTACTTTAAAATTAAAGTTCATGTTTTTAACTGTAAATGGTTTATTGGTAATAATAGTGTCAGACACTTGGAATGACAGTTGTTAATCTGAATATATTGGAAGACATAGATAATTCTTTTATAATGGAAACACATGAAAAATAAATTTTCTATGTAGTAGATCAATCAGATATGCAGTGGGTTGTTGTTTTACAAGGTAAAAAACAATATGTTGGTGACGATGAACTTGATAAAGATGCCGATTTATGTGATATCCCTGCTTCCATGGAAAGATTAACAGAACATAATTATGAGCATGTTGAACACATGGTTTGTGCCATAAGGAACGATCACGACGAAGGAATTTGGGAAAACAATCCATTTGTACATTCCTAAAATTACAGGTAACATTTGTTTATTTCTTGTTTACATTTATTATTTTCATAAAATGTTAGATATTGTAAGTTTTTTCTTTATTAAAACATGTATTAAAACAAAATAAGTATAAGTTTTTATCTGTTTTAATTTTGTATATTTTACTTTATCATGTTTACCATTACATAAATTATATATCTATTGTTTTTGTTCAGTGACAATTAATTTACCATGTTTACCATGTTTACCAGGTTTAACATGTTTTAATTTTGTTCAGTTTACTTTATCATGTTTACCATTACATAAATTATATATCTATTATTTTTTTCAGTGACGATTAATTTACCATGTTTACCATGTTTACTAGGTTTACCATGTTTACCATGTTTACCATATTGACCATCTTTACCATCTTTACCATTGTTTAACATGCTTACCATATTAACCATGTTTACTATTACGTAACTTAGTACAATTTTCTATTTTTTGATTATAGTAGTATTAAAATATTTGAATTTATATATTTGTGAAATAATTTTTGTTTTTTTATTTGAAGGATAATGACATATCAATCAGTTGATCAACCACATGATTCTGGAGATGATCATATTGGTCATACCTCTGGGGAGGAACATTCACATGCTCCTCTTGATGTTCCCCAATCTTCATCATGTGCTCCCATTACTACAAAGAGTTCAAGAGTTGGTAAACGTGGGTGCACACGTTTACCAAAATTATCACTTGCTCGTACACAGGATCAGAGGATAGTCGTTGAGTTTGATGAGGATGATATTACTAGAGGTCCAAATGCAAAATATTTTAAGAGTTTTGTATCAACTCAGGGTAAGAGAAAAGTAATCATTTTTTATGATGACTGGAGAAGTATGGACAAAGCGATAATCTCTCAGTTGTGGGAGACGATTTTGGTAAGATCTTTTTCTATTGTTTTCCTATTCTTTAAATGTTTCTAGTATATATAATATGTTTAACCTCTTCTTTATTAGATGACATTTGATATTCCTGACACTGTAGGAGTCAGGAAGAAATGCTTATCGATGGATGCCAGGAGATGGAGGGATTTCAAATCAACCCTCACATCTGATTTCATTTTTGGTCATAGGAGTCATGACAATCCATGTCGTATATATCCTTTCATAGATGAAGACACATGGAGATAGTTTTTTTAAAGTATAAGAAAAGATTCATTTTTGGTAAGGGCAATGTAAACTTTTATAAGATTTCTTATATAAATGATCTTATTAATATTTTGTTAATTATTTCTTATTCTTAATTTACAGCAAACAAGGAAATCTCATCAGGAGATCCAATCTAAAAATGTATACCCTCATAGTTTATCTCAGGGAGGGTATACATTATTGGAAGAACAAATGATGGCGGAAAAATTACAAAAACTAAGAGCTGAGTCTTCAAGATATGGAGAGGTGGCCCCTCCATCTAGACATGAAAAATGAAAGAGAGCTCGGATGGGAAAAAAAGGAAATATCTTTCGGAAGATTCAAGAATCATAGCTGAGAGGATTGTAAGATATCTATTTTATTTATTTAAGTTAACTATTTTCTTCATATAATTTCAATCATTACAGAAATGTTGAATTAATTAATATAGGATTCTCTTGAGGAGCAGAGCTCACAGGGGGTATTTACAGCTACTGGGAGGAAAGATATTTTATTTGCAGCATTGGGAAATCCCGAACATCCTGGTCGTGTACGAGGATATCTGGCAGGTGTATCAGTAAGAAAAGTGTTACCACATTCTTCAACTACTTATGTTGAGGGTGTTTATAAAAATAGAATAGTTGGAGGCTGAAGTTCATAATATTAATGCGACGATGGAGGAAAATATTTGAGCATCGGTACAGTATATGTTTGCAGACATGCAAAGACAATTTCAGACTGTAGGTCTCACTCCTCCACCTCCCCCCTACAGACCCCGTTATTTATCCTCCACCTCTTCTAGTAGCTCACACTCCCCCACCTCCCCCTGCAGACCCCGTTATTTATCCTCCACCTCCGCCAGTAGCTCCCACTCCCCTACCTCAGCCTGCGGACCCCATTTTTTATCCTACTCCTCTGTCGTAGCTTCCTACTTATTACGAGTTGTATGTTGATGATCCTCAACATCATATAGTTGCATATGGATTGGTATATTGTATAGGAGATACAGTTCATCGTCAAAAATTAGAGGTAGAGAATCAGAGGGTCACTGTATAGGATATTATAGATAGATCAGCTCGAGTACCATTACCTACAGATGAGGTAACGACAGTTGGACATAGTATCGGCCACTTTTTAATTTGGCCATCCAGAATTCTTTGACTCATTACCATAGAGGTATGTATGTTATATCTTCTATTTTATTTTTTTTATTAAAGTTATTTTATCATTTGAAAACTAATATATTTTTCTATTTATTTTTACAGGAATACTTCAAAGGTAAATAAATACTGTATAGACAACAATAAAGACAAATGGTTATGACATCAGATACAGATTCTAGTAGTTTTGATAGATTGTCAAGATATTCAAATTTTTTGGCGGGTCATTATAAGTTTCCAATAGAAGCTCATGCTTTTGGACTTGCAATAACTATGGGGATTGTGAAAACTGATATCATGGAGCTTGTTACTGAAGATAAGTCGGGCATCAATGTGGTGCAAATTTTTTCCATGTAAGTCTTAACACCTTTTCCCCACGTTATATTTATTAAAAATGTATACTTATGTCTGTTTTATATTAGGTATATTTATAACATTTGTGAGAAGAATGAGCGGACATATGTATATGGGTTCATGGACCCACATTTGATTTCCCCTAAAGCATGAGCATTGGATGAGGAACAAAGAATGCTTTATATTGCTGAAAGACTTGAACAGAATATAGTCACACAATTTTGGATGATGACTTTTTGTGAGAGGTATGAAACACATCTATCTCAAAGAGTTCATTATCTTTTAACATAAAAACCACTAACCTTAAATTTTCTTTTATCAGTGATCATTGGATGTTAGGGGTTTTTTTTCAAGGGAGAAGACACTTTATTGGATATGCTCTGTCCATGGTGATGTGCGGGAAAGTTTTAAGAAAATGTTGGAAAATTAAGTTTCAATTTCTCAATAGTTTTATATATTATAATGAATTTTAAATTTATACCATTCGTATTATTTTCTAACAGGGGATGGGTTTACTTTCGAAAAAACACAAAGAAAAGGAGTGTGAAGATCAAATATGTAAATGTAAAGTTAAATATCCATTTATAATTTGTACTTTTTGATTTATTACATAAAAATAATATATTGAATTTACACTCATTCAAACATAATTTTCATGAACAAAAAGGCGTCATCGAATGCAGATATTATATGTTACAATTTATGTATTAAATAATAACAACTGGGACAGTTGTGAACTTTGACCTGGTAAGATTTCCTTTTAAACTTTGCCATAATATTTCATTTGATTTATTCATTATACATGTTAACTAATATCCTTTTAATTTTTAGCTATTTGATGACCCTCAACCCTATAGTGCTCAATAGGTCAAACACTTACAAGTGGAATGGTCAAATTATTTTACAGGTTTGATTGAATTTTAGTTGTTTTTACTGTAAAATGTAATTTTAAATATTGTCATTGTAATTGTGTATTTGGTAGTCATTTAGGTTGGATTTAGTTTTTTTAATTAGACATTGTAAGTTTTGAATGTTATATATGTGAATGTTTAATTTTTCTCTACTTCTTGTTTTGGTCTACTTATGATGGATTTTCTGGTGTGGATTCTGGTCTGGGGGTGGGGTTCCAAGGGTGGGGGGTGTTCAGTGGGGTGGGGGGGTATCCAGGGGTGTGGGAGGGTTTTCCGGTGGGGTGGGGGTATCCTGGGTGTCCATGAGAGTGGAGGGTAGTCCAGGGGGTGGGAGCGTTTTCAGGAGGGTGGAAAG